>JAPMOQ010015927.1:4238466-4261469 GCA_026543055.1 Argiope trifasciata
ATTTCTTCTCATGGTGATTGAATATTCTTATTAAATAAGTAATAGAAATATTTCATCTGTTATACTCATTCAATTTTTCATTTTCTTTCTCTTAACTTCATATTTCCAGGTTAGAAAGTTCGATCTTTTTCACAATTGCTGCATGTATTTTAAAACATAAAATCTAAAATACAAAATTTTCGATTGATGAGATTTATTTAAATCGTAATCGTTTTTAATGTAAAACAGGGTTCAAACAAGACCAACTATTGCGCATAATGGAAAGCCACGTCTGCCTTAGGAAAATCACGCAACCGCAATAGAACAATGGCAAATAACTGTCCCGATGAAACAACCGTTTGCCAATTGAAGTCACGTTATGTTCCTGAAGTAGGTGTGACCTTCCATTTCCTGCAACAGTTGGTCTACTGTGAATCCTGCTTAAACCTAATGAATATAATACGATTATAATAATTTCTTTTGATACTTAATTTATCTATCTACCAAAAGAAGAATTGAAACTAATACTTCGATGAAATTGCTTTATTACATTACACAGTGTCTAATAAAGGAAAAAAATCGATGAGATAAGGGAATTTTGTTTTCTAAAATCCATCATCGAGAATTTCCCATTGGCCAATCCGGATGAGTGGAGAAAAGCTGATAGATGGCAGAGGCAGAATGAGCCCTGAAATCAAAGAAATTTTTACAATTTTTGATCTTGTAAAAACTAGTTTATATTACTCTGAATTTTTTTATATATTATTGCTCATAAAAGAAGAAAATAAATTATTTTGGCAACTTCAGTAGATGTAAGTTAGTAGATGATGTGATGACTATAAGAAAAAGATGCTAATAATGGGGTAATAAATGCTGGATTTTTAGTTATTCAGTTTATGATTTTACATGCTGATACATTTTTGATTTTACGAAGAATGCCGAATCTGCGGAAGAATTCGGCTTATGCGACAATTTTGCTTTTGGCCGCTCTGCAAATTCAGCCATATCGTAATCATTCGAGTTTCTAATACAATATGCGAGTTTGTACATATCTATATTTTTTAAAAGCTACATTTATTTTATCTTTCATAGACTCTTTCTTAGCGTATAAAAAGTTTTTTTCTATACATGCAAAAGAAGAAAGGTGACATTTATATTTCAGATAAGAAAGCTTGGAAGATATTTTGAAATATTTTTTACATGAATATATATGAGCCTTTAGTACTTCTTATCTTCCATATTATATTTTTATACTTTTTGTGTCATTTTTTCATTATAAAGCAAAGTGAAAATGAAAAAAAAGAAAAAGAAAAAAAACCTACTTGATAAATCAATCGCAAGACAGAAAAAATATGCAATTTTAGTCTGTTAAAAGGTATTAATATTTCTTCGTGGCATTCTAATGATTATCTAAATATATCTAAAAATCATCCCTTTATTTCAAAATTAATTGGAATTAATAAAAAAATAATTTATAAGATAAAGCAAAATAAATATTATTATAAAAGTTTTAATATGAGATTACCAATCCATTTTAAAATCATAATTAAATTAATGCAAATGAGAAGTTACCTTGTCTAGCACCTAATACACGGGGTCTAATTTTATTCAATTATACTCGGGGTCTAATATTTCTGAAACACACCGTGAAAAGCAATATATCTTCTGAAACGCCATAGATGATTATTTTGAAGGGAAACTTGGAATCCTAGGTTCAACTATTTACTTTACTATGAGAATGATAGTTCAAAAACATTACAATGACAACACTAAAGAGCATCTGATATTCTTATTAGTCATTTTTACCTAAACATTTAAGATTTTTGATACCTGTACTGAATCTTGAAATTTTTTAAAGCGCTTTAAGTAAAAATTCTGGCAAATACATTTTGTAAAATAGTCAATAATTTTTTATAGATTAGATAGAAAAATATATTTATAAAACACATTTTAGGTTAAAATAAATTTATTGAAGAATTTTTAATAAATATATTAACCAGTAAGATGGATATGCTTGCCAATTACTATGAATTTCTTCATCATCGACTTATGATGTTTATTTTTCCTCACTTAAATTTTCAATCGAAACTTCAGTTTTATGATAGCAGTTGCCAAAGGAATTCAATATGTTGATACTTGCAAGTTTGCATAAATAAGAAGCAACTAACAGCATTAAAAAATTAGGAATTTTGTCCCTTATGTGTATCTAGAAGCAATCCTGTGAAGAAACCAAGATTCTCCATCTAGCCGAAAGGCGCTTCATATCGCCCTAGGGAGTTTTGATTTGGATAGTTAGTTTTAGTTTAGTTTAGTTATATTAACGTCCCGTTTCAAGCAACACGAGGGCTATTTTGGGACGAACCTTGTAATTTTGAACCATGATCAGATGACGAGGACGAACCTGAACTGGCACCCCCTCTCCACACCATATCACACCACACCAATGGGAGGACGTTTGGCCTGACAGATTTAACGTGCAAGAGACCCTCTCACACGACAGTTCTTCGGTGCAATCGAGTCTCGATCCTGAAACCCACCGGTTCCGAAGCCGAGACCTTACCATCAGGCCACCGCTGCCCCGTTTTGATTTGGAAGCATTGCTATAGGGAGAAATAGACGAATCTGTAAATTATCCATAGTGGCAAATATGCTTTAGTCTTTGACTTCTCAACCCTGAGTCTCGGATTTTTTTATCTAAGACTTATCCCAGTAACTCCCCCTCTCTATCTCGTAAGTGTTTACCGTTATATATTGATTCTTTGTTTCTTTTTTCAATTTTAAAAGGAATTTTATCTTAGATTCTATTCACAAACAAATATTAATCGTCAATTATACCTTTTTTCACTACACATTCAGTATATCATTATTTGTGCCTCTTCACAACATCATCCAAAGCAAAGGTTTTCTTCTCAATTCTCCAAATGACTAGTAACAATATGGAGAGAAATATAATAGCTGCATTGCGGAAATTAGATTTAGTCTGAATTGCTATAAAGCGAAAACGTTAATACTTGAAAATAAATTCTTAAAGTAAAATATCATGAGAAGAACGGAAGTGGGGCTTTGATTTAGATATCATTAGATTTAGATTTAATATGTTTTCTGAATGACCTGCAATTTTGAAAATATCAATATCTTACCAGCCTTGTAGAGCGGGTAAAAGAGAGCTGTGCATATAAGGCAAGAAAGACCGTTGATCAAAATGTATGACAGCACACGTCTGTGATACGGACGCATCTCACAGTTACTAAAGGGCAATCCGCACCCAGCCTCTAGCACAGATCTCTTGAGATCTTCGATAGTCCAGATCCATTGCCGAGAACGAGGATCTGAAACATAAAGTAAAGTATCATAAAAATAATAGAGGAGGAATCTATAAATGTAAAATTGAAAAATTTAATTTTGAAATTCCAGAACTGGAGAGCAAGGAGAAGGGGGGAAAATAGTGAATAAATAAAGTGAATGGTCACATCTAGGGGGGGAAATATTATGCTGGGCTGGCAATATAGGGCAATCTTGATTAACAGAAATTGATTCTAGTTTCATTTTCAAGTGCAATAAGCTGTGAGCGAATTCTGCAGAAGATGGTTAGCAATGTAAATAGGAGAAAGAAATAGAATTCCCATACTAGAGGGCACAGCAAGCCATGGGAGGAAATCCCATTTTAAGGCAATTGTGAATAATGTATAATTAAGCATATTTTATGAATATTCTGCCATTATTTGCGGTTCGCTATTAAATGCATCAAATTACTAAATGTTTGGTTGTTAGACTAACAACAAAATCATTAGATTACGAATAAACGCATCTGACACCTTCTTTACTTTCTTATATGGACTATTTTATGCATATATATATATATATATATTTCATGAATGTCTTCAGTAAGATATGTCATCCAATTAGGAAATTATAGAAATTTGTACTTCAAGAAATTAATTATATATGTCCACAAAAATAAAAATAAATTTCCTTTCTGGCCAAAGTTTCTCTAGTTTCAAAACAATTAATTCAGTTTTTATGTAAAGAAAAATTTAGTTTATTTAGTATTGATTATTATTTCATTATTCTTTAAACAATTATACTTTTGAATTATAATATACTGAGCCTCTTGTTTCTTCGTTATATTTATTTCTTTTGTTTTAGCTTTTTACTCTATATGAATCGGACAATAAAATGGAATCTATGTGGCTATCTTGTTTCCACAATTATTAAGTACAAATAACTAGGGTTATTGTTTGACTGTAAATTGACCTTTGATGCTGATATCAAAGCATTCACCAAGAAAACCCAAGTGACCAACATTAGTACTTCATTTAAGTAAAGACTCGACTAAACATATTATGAATCAATCTCATATTTCTGAAGAATCTGCTTTATGAATTCATTATTAGATCGGTATTAATCTGTAGCTCTCCCATTTCAGGATAAGTTCGCAATTACCACTCTTAGAAAGTATTAAAATTTTTAGAATCAGAAATTGATGCCTTTCATTAATGCTTCATAGAGTGTCATACGCAAGGGTTTATATAATGATCTAAAAATCAAATTTACTTTGAATTTTATGAAAGATATTTTTGCCAAAAAAAAAATACTTAGATTCGTTAACGAACTCTTATTGGATTTTACATACTCTCATCTGGTTATTTTCAGATCCAAGAAAAGGCCTTGATCCATTTCGAACTGAACATACAAAACTTTCCTATTGCTATAGAGAAAACGCGTCGACTTTCAGTTGCTGTTGCAAATCTTAGTCATTTCAATTCCTCTTTTCCAAAATATTTCTTTTTCGCATTGTGATTATTTATGCGAATTTCTAAACTTCTTAAAAGATTTTTTTTTCTGTCGCCCCACAGATTCCATTTCATACCTACATTATTTCATTTTTATTGTTCATTTAATTAATATCTTTACCGTCAAATAAATTTCTACATCTCTTAATTAAATGTATCGAAATTTCTCTTGCGAAAATATACAATAACTAAATACAAAGTTTACTCTTAATTATAAATTACAAAGTTAAAATAAACTCATTGTAATTATAATAAGGATATATATAAGGTTCTTAAATCAAGCAAAACTTACTTTATTACCCGAAACAGCTCTCTGAAATTTTACCAAAAAAGGTTTTGTTCCCTTTACTTTTTGTTTATTTATTTATTTATTTCCATATAGAATACAACTATTTAATCGTAACTGGTTAAATTCAATTAAATGTAAATCTAAAATTTATTGTATAACATTATAAAAATGTTAATCTATAATTTGATATTTTTGGTTTCGTAATAAAAAATAAAATAAATTTAAATCACCAGTCAACAATGCGATTTGTTCATCATCAAAAGTTTCCTTGATGGTGGATACGATTCCAGGAAAAAATATCATTCCAATTAACAATATTAAAGCCAGAATGATTGGTACAACTGCAAAAAAAAAACCTCTAAGAATTTAAGAAGAATTTAACTCTTTTAAAAGGCAATTTATTGTAATATATATGAATTAATATTTCAAATTAATTATGAATTTAAATACATCAAAAAGATACTAGTAATTTATTTACTTTCGTAAGTTTTAAATTAAAGTGGATAGAAGTATATCTAAGCATAGTAATCATTCTTAAATATGTTTGAAATAGCAACCAAAAGTTGAATTAGTTGATACGCATTTTCCATCAAATATCAATTGATACTGATGTGCAACTGTATATGATATCGCCACTTACTGATTCTTTTCCCATCCGAATGAAGTCGAGTAGTTGATGGGCATCGCATTTGAGCCGAGATTGGCAGTTATTCATACGAATAGAATTCGAAATTGGAATGTCCCTTTTCCGAAAGAAGCAGGATGATAATGATGAGCTGATGGCCTTGGCTTTCAAAATAGTTAGCGGATGGGCAGGAAGAGGAAAGACTTTGATAATATAAATAGAAGGCGAAAATTCTTCAGTAGTATGTACACCATTACATATGATAAAAGGCGGTAATTGCTGGAAATTCATTATTAAAAAAACAGTCAAACTGCTAAAAACGTAGCCGAAACAGGATAATGAATTTGACTATATCGATCGATGTTAGTCGAGTCCGAAAACTGATACCCAACCCAGTACTCTTAGATACTCTTAAACTGTATTAATTTTGCTTATCAGATATTTTTGCGTACCTGATATAGAATGCTAATCAAAATTCAATTTCAAAAGTCACTTAAGCCTTGTATACTAAGGACATAAAAATTTAAAAAAATTGAAACAAAAATAAAATATATATATATATCGTACAAAAATTTGCAATCGAAAGTTTGATGAGCTTTTAAAAAGCATATATGACAAATTTGTTCATTCTTTTAATGAATATGATAACTCAAAGATCTAATCAATGAGATGAATTAAATTTCCAGTAAAATTAAATAAAGTTAAAATTCAATTTTTTCTTCAAATTTTGAACAATTTCAACTTTAGGAAGTCTATCTTTACGTCCATCCGAGTGTATGAGAGTATAGTAACCTCAAAACACAATGAACAAAATAAATGAAAAGGGACAAAGGTTTTTATTAGTGGAATTTTAAATGTACACAGAGTTTTAACATATCTCTCATTCAGCAAATATCCAGAATTTTCTTTCTTACAATTTATATTTAAACTCACAATTTGCCATTTATTGGAAATATAAGTAAAAAGTTGAAGGAAGGAACATTCCACTGGTTTTCAGTAAAAAATTCGATTACGCCTGTCAAATAAAAATCTATTTGCTACAATTTAAACTAATAAAATAATTTAAAATGTTTATCTGAAATTTATTATATTATGATGTATTTTATTGTTTCATATTAATTAGAATTAAGTCACTAAATTATAAATATCCTAATCCTCCAAATATTTAAATTATTTAAAAAATCCGAAATATTCTTCACTATATCCATTTAAATCCATAAAAGAACATAACTTTAAACCAAAAAATTATCTTTGTTTATACAATGCTGTTTTATTTATTCTGATATTAAAGTAAATAGAATGTTGAAAAGGTACATCGACCTGTTCATGGTTTTTAGCCGCGATTTAACATACATTTTCGAATTTAGACTGGGCCACTTTTATATCCAATTAACTCAGCTTTCTTTTGGGTTTCTATGTTAAAAAACACACATCTTTAGATCTCGCACACACATATAGATTTGACTGGATTGGCTTATTATTTAGAAATTTTGTCAGCTATGCACTTTTTAAAATTTCATATATTTTATTAAAAGGAGAAAATAATTATGTCTTTTCTTAACTGAGCTGCAATTTCGAGTAACCATAACTCAATAAAACCAGAGTGAGTGAGGGGTCTTTCCTAACTTTTATTGAATATTTGCTAATGAAAGTATTATCCCAGAGAATAGTTTGCATTGGCATACAATAGTAGGATTATTAAACTTTGGCTTGAATTTCACAATTTTACTGAATCTGTTTTTAAATATGTGTTTTGGACATCTTTTTGTTGCCCGATTCTCGCCAAAATTTTGCCTGAAGCTACAACATGGTATAACGAATCTCATTGATTTACTTTATTGAGTTTGTGGAGGATTGAATTGAGTGGGAATCGAACCTGCAACCTTCTGGTCCACAGTTGCGTAAAATAACCATTCAACAAAAGTGATCATTAATATCCAGTGGCTGTTACTGGCTTATTAAGATACCACCCCGATACTCCCCCACCAGTGAGTCTTTGGAGAGACGAACGATTTTATAGCTCCAAGCTCTGTGGAGTACGAAGAGCGTGTTCGTTGTTCGAGGTCACTAATGTGGCGGATTGTATTAGTGCTGTCTCGCCAATGTGGAGATTGAATTCCGCCAAGGATCGAATTCACCACCTTACGATTTGTAGCCGCATAACATGCCCACTAGACAAAAAGTTATATTCAATGTCATGTGGCTATTACTGGCTTATTAATATGCCATCACACGTTTATGATTTATCAGAATTAGAGGGAAGAGGGAATATGGACCGATAGATGGTCACCCTCTAGACCGATTTGATTGAAATTTTCGTTCGAAACTCTCTTTCCGAAACTAAACCTGAGCACCAAATTTTATTTACATAGATTTCTGTGTTTTGCAATAATTGAGCTCATTTGTACTGAAACAGCCAGATAAATGGACTTCAACTGCATAGACTTTGCTCATCATTTCATAGAAATCTACAGATTTTGTGTAAATATTATATACTAGCCACCTTTGGCGACCAGCTGTTTCGCCAGGAGTATTGAGTTCTAAAATTTTCAATTAAATACTTGTCTGTCTTGCTCTCTTTATAACTTCTCAGACAAACATATTTAAACTTCGATAGTCATGTTGCTCATACTATTACAGAAGCCTTGTGATTGTTTGCTCATTGCACAATATATCTCTCTGATTCGCAATCAGATGTCTGAAATATGTGGAAAATATTACATTTTATATCTGTTCCATGGGATTACGCTTCTATTTAAACATGTGTTGAGCATCACACTTCCCTCGGTTTAATTTGCAATGTGTTAATTTAATTATTCATTTTCAGTTTTGTCAAAGTGACGGCAATCACAGGTACAGTCTTAACGGGCTCTTTCAGGTTAAATTCTACTTTCATTTGTTGAGAAACTAATTGTTGGAAAATATAGTTACAATATTTTTTTAAAAAATTCATTAAAAATAGAAACTGAATCTACATGTTTAAACAATGTTATCAATGAAAAAAAATCTTTTTTAAGAGGATTTACAAAACAGTTCTATGCTGTAACATTTTCTGAAATTATCACAGAAAAATTCCAAATGTTAGCTTAGTTTTTAATTAATTCAAATTTCAAAAAAATCCATCTAGGTATACTTTTTCATCCTCCAAAGTAAATATATGCATACCAAATGCGGTATCTCTAGATCATATGATTTGGTGTGTAAAACACTAACACACACACAGTCATTCATATACGCAAACTCATATCCATTTGATTATCAGCCTTAGAATAATTCCGGACATTGATTGGCCTGAAATGGACATACTTTTTTAAGGTGGTGGACGAAAAGATCTGAAATAACAGTTTTCAGTAGTAATATTCCTTTTTTTATAAATCAATCAGTTTCAATGATCGATTTAGAAAATGGATTGATGTAACTACTTTTGATTAAAATATTAATAAAAATATTTTGTAAAAGATGGTATGAAAAAATCTAAATCTCATTTTTCATCAATGCTTTGTTTGACTCAATCTACATAAAATGTAATTATTTACTTCATTTATTTACTTCATTTTAAGTTAACAGTATTATGTACGCTTATTACTCATGATTTACAAATTAGCCATTTGGCCCGAGTTTGAAAGCATATCCTGTATAAATTCAATCATGTTTACCGTAGACAAAAAGCTGATTTATTGAAATCATGTAGATATTGCAAACATTCATAGAAACCTTTGCCTTGCATTTATTTTTTTAGAAAACATAATATTTAATATTTATTTAATTTCAATTCCATGCTGAAAGTTACATTTTCTTAGATTTAATTTGCAGTTATAGTGGATTTATTTTTTAATTTGAACTTCTGACAAAATGATGGCAACACTTTAACAAAAGCTATTTTTTCCCATTACTGGCTTATCATTTTTCGTTTGTTGAAAAATTTTATTGTTTTGTCCTAAATATATTGTTGAAAATATAGTTAAAATATTTCTTTAAATATTCGTTAAAAATACAAATTTAAACATGTTAAATGGTACCATTAGAAAGCTAATATTTTTACCTTTAATTTGATGTAAAAATCATGTTTGTACGATAATATTTTCAAAAGTTGTTGCAAAAAACAAAAAATCACTTAATTCTTGATTAATTAAATTTATTTAATTCAAAATTCAAAAAATCACTTCAAGATGCACATTCCCTACCCCCAAAGTATATATGTGCCGAATTTTGTAGCTGAATGTCCAATGGTCTGGCCTGTAAAGCACCAATACGCAGACACAAACACACATTGCTTTTTATTACTATAGATTAAATTTCGCCTGTTTTGAGTTATCGTGTTTACAGACAGAGAGACTGACAGATAGCTATAAGACTTTTCATTCTCAAAGAGGTCTGAAATGTAGAGCTTTATCAAAATCTCAAGTTTGCGTTATATTACAACTACAACGCTTCTATGCTTCGTATACGATGAAATAAAAATGAAATATGCCATCATTGGTAATTCTTTTTTTGCTATTGTACAAATCAGTATTTATTATAAAATAAAACGTATCAATGCGAAAATACCATAGAAATAATTCACAAATCTAGGTCTGTAACAAAGTTTTTTGTATTGAAAAGTTTGAAGATTTAAGTAAATTTTGTAAAAGTTTGTTCAATTGAAAAGAACTGATAGTTTATCCCTTCATTTTAAATGTGTGTGAAGTTATTAACAGCCATTTAAATTTATTCTTCTTTTAATTAAATATAAACAGTTACTTTTTATGATAAAATGTAAACATTTAACGGTTGATATTTTTTTCATTTGTCTTGGTGGAAAAAGCCAAACATTTTCCAGAAATCTTGTCACGAGAGCTTTTGCAATAGTAAACCTTCCTTAAAGCATTCAAAATGAACACCCTTTTTTTCTCACTAAACAGCATAAATTCTCATGTGCGAGGCTCTAAAAACTAAAAAAAAAATCAGATCAATCCTGGCTTTTACGGCTTGTTCGAATTCCAGAATTTTTTATAGGGGTGAGCGCAAATAATAGCTTAAGGAGTGAGTAGGAAAGCTTCAAGAAGACCGTATCTATGAATTTTGTAGAATTTCGGAGGTTTGAAAAATTTGAGGCTTTATTAAAAACTCTGATTTCTGTATTTTTTATAATTGTAATATTTTTCTATGTATGGAAAAAGAGGGGTGGAATTATCGGTTAGATTTAAGCATATATTTTAGTAACTAAGTCCTAAACCCTTTAGTGAATTATTAAAGTGTTCTTTCACTATTATTTGTTAACAAAATGAATCTAAAGCCCAATTTGGCAAATTATTGATGAAAACAACAACAAAAAAATACTCTCGGAAATTTGGCAGTCGCTCTATTTTTAAACCCAAATTTTAAATGCCTATTGTTGATAAACATGTGAATCAAAAGCATATATCATATCGTGGATGTTATATTAAAAATCACTGAAATTTGCATATTATAAATAGTGGATAAAAATCTGGAGCTACTTTGATATACCCTCCCAAATCGGAAATTTTGCGACTTTTTTTTTCTCGCCAAGCAAAATACCTGTTTTTGGCGCCTTTTTTTTCTCGCCAAGATGAATAGGATTTTCAAAAAATGGTGCAAAATACAAGAGAATGCTAAATTTGGCAACAGCAAAAACCTAAAAGCTGAAAGAAACCTAAATTGGCAACACCAAAATAAGAAACAGCAACCCTAAAAAGTCCGTAGGGAGTGCCGGATTAGGCGCATAATTTTTGGGGAGGTATATCAAAGTTGTACCAAAAGTCTGAAAAAGAAACTAATTTCGAAACATTAAAAAATCCATTTTTAAATTAGAAAAATGTTTAATTATTTATATGAATTAAACAAATCAGCGTTACAAAGTTATTGTAATATCTTGATAAACCACAAAATATGACATAATAATAAAAACAAAATGATTTAGTAAGAGAGTGGCACACAAGTTAATTATACTTTCGATAGTAAGAATACTGCATTATCTGGTAGGATTATGAAAAGATATTTGATAAAATATTGGAACAACTTTGATATACACCCCCAAAAATTACGCGCCAAATCTGGCACTCCCTACGGACTTTTTAGGGTTGCTTTTTAGGTAGGATTAATTATTTGTGTTTCGCGAAAATCCATCTTGGCGAGAAAAAAAAGGCGCCAAAAGCAGATATTTTGCTTGGTGAGAAAAAAAAGTCGCCAAATTTCCAATTTGGGGGTGTATATCAAAGTTGTTCCAAAATATTTTGTATTGCACAAGTAATTATTGCGTTCATATTGTAGATCAATTGATGTGTAAAAGTATTTTATGTTTTGTAAAAGATAAATTCACCTTATTCTACGCTGTAAGTTCACCACCAAGAATATTTATTTAGAAAGGTTTTGCTAGTTAGAAACTAAACGTTTCTCCGTCAATTATTATGTATGATAATATGAAATTATTTGGGTCGATCCTATTTTAGCCCACCTCTGACGCCAATTTAAAAACTCGCCAAATTATCAGCGATAATGATTTTAAAATGGCAACCCTGACAACATCTGAAGAGAAATGCGGCAACCCTATGGAACCTCACTGGTTGATTTAAACTCCGTTAGAAAACTATTTAATCTTATTGGTACTTTCGATTACTTTCAAATACTTTTGATTTGGCGTGATTTTAAATAATTGGCGAGATTTTGAAAAAGTCGCCAGAGGTGGGCTAAAATAGGATTTTACCAATTATTTTATCAAAATATAACATTTTAAGATAAACATTATTTACCTCTCATTGCATGCCTTTTACATATTTCGCTATATATTTATATTTCATGATATCTTTTCTTATATTTTTAAAAATTTTGTTATCAAGTAAAAGAAAATTTAACTCAAATTTCCATGAGAAATGAGGATGAAATCTGAAAAATGTTTGCAAACTGGTATTGTTCCTAAACGTATCAATATCTCACAAAAAAAGTAATAAATATATTTTCCACTCAAGGGAAAAACAAATATGCTTTCAAGCGTTTTCTTTTTTTAACGCGCGTGCTAAAGTCTTAAAATATAAAAATTGTGAGGTATTACTACAATAGTTTACATCGTACTTCCTTTTAAGCATATTTTTACATTTATTTATTGACTAGCCACCTTTGGCGACCAGCTGGTTCGCCATGAGTAATGCGTTCTAAAATTTTCAATTAAATCACATATTCATCAGCCTTGAAGTAATTCCGGGCATTGATTGGCCTGAAGTTAATATTTTCTTTCAGATGATAGACGGAAAGCTCTAAAAGAACACGTTTTCCAAATAATATTCTTTAATTTTATAAATCAGTCGGTTTTAACTATTGGTTATGTTTCCAAAATATTAAAAATGTTTTTTTCGGTGATGTTGCCTGAATATTAAATGTGTTTTTTTAAAAAAAGCGAAAAAGGGGAAAAAATTATTGAATTAATGGTACAGATATTAAAAGCGATTATAGAAACATGCCATTAGGTCAGGATTTCAATGCATATCCTGTCTAAATTCAATCAGGTTTACCGTAAATAAAGAAGATTTGTTGAATTAATTATTTAGATATTGCAAACGATGATAAAAACCTTTGCTTTGCTTCTATTTTTTTTAGAAAATATATTTTATGTTTCTTTTATTTCTGTAGAGTGCTATCACACACACACACACACACATTGAGCTTTATTATAAGTATAGAAAAAGAGATAATTTTTTGCAATACAAACTTATGTAATGGAAGCAATTTAGGGCTACATGATATGCTCCTAATGCGACGCATAACATAATTTTGAAATCTAGCTGTAAGTCTTCGCAGTACTGAGCAAAACAGTATTTGGTTTGATATCATATGATTGCGGAATCATAGAGATGGTGGTACATAGATATTGCAGGCTTTATCAATGCAAAGATTAGCATATTTAGGCTACTTTTTAAACCTAAATATATAAGGAGTTAGCGAAATGTTCCCATCACAGTTATTACTTTTCATTATTATTAAGTCACATAAGATAAATAGTGGGATGGAAAAAATTATATAACACTCAGGAACCACTAACACCATCTAAGATAATGCTTGACTTGCCACTTCCAACGAATTGATATACTGGTGAAAGCAATTTATTTATTGCCAGAATGATATACTATTTTCCATTTATTTGAAATAAAATGAATCGACATTTTATCTGATTGCGTCTGGGTAAGAAAAAAAATCGAATAGTAATAAAAATGTAAACAGCTAAGTTCTTTTCTTAAACTAATATTTATGTGTACAATAACAAAATTTTAACCATGGGCATTCGTTAAGCAGTACAAAATATTAATTTGTTTATATTACTTTATAACCTAAAATAAGAGGAAGAATTAATGTTACACCCTCAAGACCATTTACAATTGCTAAAACACTGATCATGACAAGGGTGAAAAATAAAATTACATTTTGGACGCTGATCATTATCTCTGCATTACCTAGTTCATTCGCGCCTTATTTTTTTCATATCTCCAAGACGCATCATATCGCTATACAAACGAGAGCAATCATGAAATTAACAAATTAAGATCAAATCAATGATAACATTAAGAGATCTTTCATTATTGTGACAAATGGGAAGTTTTCTGCGCAATGAAAATTCAACGAAGAATGAACCATACAATATATTTATTATTATGCAGAATCTCACAATTCATAATAATAAAAACACATTTAATCTCAAATCTGATTTAAAATCTAGTCCAGATGTTGATGCTAATTAGGATCAGCTAGACTTTTTCGCCTTTCAGAAAATAGTATAAAAACACCGAAATTTCAAGAAGAAGAGCTCGAAAAATCTTTATCTTGGAGCAGTCTTAATATGAGTAAAGACCTACGCAATGTCTATCGCCACCTCGCCATTAATTTATATTCACTTAATACGCGAGCAAACCTTTTTTAAAAGTGGATACATTCTCCTGAGGCATGGAGCGCGTCTATTTCTCTAAACTGGTCACACAATCATTAAAATTTTGTTTGGGGGACCACTTATCAGATAGTTTATGCTGATCTATCACATAGGCCAATTGCACTTCATGCAATAGTTTATATATTAATACTAGCCATTGTTTTCTACCTAGCTAAAATTTAACATTAACTTTTTTTAACTTATTGTTAAAATATAAACTTCCTATATAACGACAAAATTAAAAAGCTACATCTACTTGTATTAAAATTCAATAAACAATTAACAAATATAAGTGCTTTTGCATTTATATAAAAAAGCAGCCTTTAGTTAAGACATTTAAATCCTTATAGAAGAGACAATTAGCAATAACAACAACAAACAACAAAAATCAAATAGTGCTTTTATGGAGAAATAATCACGCATGTATGAAAGTTTATTCCAATTTTAGATTTGTAAAGATGATTTGAAGGAGAGTAAAGTGGGAAGTTAATTACCATTTCTGGTCGAAAAATAGCTCATTATAAAGAAAATCTCAGAAACTTAATAGCTTTTTAATGGAAGGGAATTCAAGAAGAAGTTCACGGAAAATTTTAGTGTTGAGAAGAAATTGATTTTTAAAGGCAGTGGTCGATGCTGATTTATATGCAGTGTATGCTGAGAAGAGGAAGCTATGTAAATCTGAACTTTTTCATGCTTCATCTATACATTTCATAAAATTTTCTAATCTTTGTGGTAAAATTTCACGAAAATTTGTTTATTCATACTTTATTCTCATTACTGAACTTTTAAGCCAATTAAGACTTTTAAGCAATTTCTAAATTTAAAATCGCAGAAATATACAACTTAATTTTTTTTAATTTTATAAACAGCCTTGGAAACTACATATAAAACTAAATAAATAAAATATGAACTTGCTTTAAAAGAGACGGGAGGTAAAAAAAAAACTGAAAAACAAGATAATATAGTCGAGTCCAAATCAAAATATGAAGTAACTCTTTATCAACAGGTATATAAGATAAGATATAAAATAGAATATAAAAATAGTCTTTAATTTTGCAATTCTATGATCAATAATTTTTACTTTCGGTGCCATGCACAGAAAAAAAATGTAATCTTTGCTAATTTTTAAGCAGTTGAAAGTATTTTAAATACAAAATAATAATTTTCATATATATATATATAATATTGTTGCGAACAATAATTTTGCTTTCAGCGCTAATTATGTCATCGTAAGGAAGACTGATTTACATTGTTAAACGGTCCTCAGGTGTCACATCGGAGATCCCAGAGTTTGGCGACTATTTGGTGACTTGGCGAGGAATTTGCTTATTCTGACGACAAAATGGATAATACCCATAACATCGAAAATTTTCCCGATCAGTCGATTAGGAACCGATATACGTCCAGAATGATTCTGACTGGTCTAGAAGCTTTTTGCCCCGCCTCCCAGAACTATATAAAGCCAGCAATCTGAAGCTGGAGCAGTTATACCATTCGAGTCATTCATTTGGTCTCCAGCTATGAAGGGAGACAGTTGTTCTACATTGTAACGATCTGAAAAGGAGTTACAGCTCCTTAAAGAGCGCGAATAGATTGTTACAGGATTCTTAAGAGAAGATAAAAAATCTTAGATGCGGGGCCGCTGATTTTTCCGAGAAGCACAAAAGTATTGTTCACTACGAGGAAAGAATAATCCATCTCCTAGAAAAATTGAAAAATGCAAAACCCTGCATTATTAGAAATTGCAATGTCCTTGAAGGAGACAAAAACATCTGCGGATTCATCCAAAACAACGAAATTGGAATTCAACAACTTCGCCCAATAGCTAAATCACTTACAGATAAATTAGAACAAATGAAAGAAAAGAAAATAAAGCATACAACCCAATACTTGTATAAATTTGCAAATCTCAAAGACTTACAAGCTGATATAGAAAAATGGGAAGAGGATTTAGAAGCAGTTGGCCCTTTCCCAGTCCCGAAATGTGATAAACACCTCCCCCTCAAGAGACGGAATAATGCATGGAAAACGAGCAGTTATTTTGGGAAGTTAAAAAAAGACACGCCGCAAGAAGAAACATATTCATTAGATAGTCAGGAAATAAAGGCTTATTATAAAGTTCCAAGGCCTTGAAGAAAAGATATCCATAATAAACAAAAAGATTCCACCCTTCAATATAAAGATGACTAAAGATTACAATTTAACCCTCTAAGAGATCTACTTCTGTGCAGTTCCCTGACACAGAAAATAGTTACGCAAACGGTTCATCAGAATCACCCCCAGAAATGACGGGGAAAGAAAAGGCATTTTAGATATATTAGGAAACAGGAATCATCCATTACAACATCCCTCTGAACGACCCACTAAAATCGTTATCATAGGCCTTGCTGGAAATAAGCACAAAAACGAAATAAAGAAAGAACTCGAAGAGATAAACTTCTATGTAGTCAAAATCTCAGTTTAAAAAAATTCGGAACAAAACCCTCCACCCCAAATATCTAGATGAAATTAAGAATACTGGTAACTACAATAACATTTACAACATAAGACCCCTCTTCTGCATTAGAATCAAAATTGAAACCTATAGGAAGCCTGCAAAAGCAACAATGTGCTGGATTTTTTCATAGCGCGTGGTACTGCAAATGTAATCCGCGCTGCATCAAATGTAACAGAAACCACCCTACGCAGCGATGCGAAATCAAAGAGAAAATCCAGAAACCAACTTGCATGAACTACCAAGAAATTGGACACGTGACCTCTTAGAGGGGATGTAAAAATTATCCTACAACACCGAACCCCACCTTGAGTAGATTCTTCGTTGATGTAACTAGGAGAAATGTAGAAAACACAACTGTAAACAAGCCCTCGAAAATCCATCCAACCCATAGACCGAAGCAACTTTCGAGTAAACCAGCCCTTAACTTGAAAGAAACCTCTAAAACAAAAATGGCAGAGGTTAAAGACATAAAAGAAGCTCTCAAAGAAATAATATTTCTTCAAAAATTCTCATGTATCCTTAAATTAGGAAGAACTTAAAGAAAATAACAGATAAAGAAGAAAGAAACTAATTCTGATCAACGCACTACTAGACTAACTTCCCAAGTTTCTTATTCGCCTGTTAGGAACAATAGACTATTCAGTATCCTTCCCCTCCATCTCAGCCAAGTTCAACTTCCACCTCATCACCTACAACCCAGAAGCCGGTTGCACCTTATTGGTCGATGTCTCATCTACCTCTCTGCTCTCTTCGCATTACAGCCACGAGGCTCATTCACCATCTGCCACAGAGAGAGGACGGACCGCTTCTCGCATAAAAATTAACGCCATCCATTTGACACCATGCTTTACGTCAATGTTTCCCCTTGACCAGGAGGTAGATTCCTAGGAAGCAGGTACTTCTGTAACCATTACAAGTTAGTTGGAGCAGTATATGAATGTGGTCGACCGAGTAGACCTGAATTATGAGATCCTGAACTGGCAGTCCTGAAATGAGGAGTAGAGTCACCGATAATAGTAGAGACCTGAAGTGGTGTGTGGTCCATCGGTAGACCTGAACTGAGAGATCCTGAATTGGTCTTGGATAGGAGTCATGAACGGAGGAATGGTGGGAGAATCCCGAAGCATCAAAGGAGTGCTGTGTCGTTGTGTGCCATATTCTGTCGAAACCTGTGCAGTCGTCGGGAACGGAGCAGTCCTGAACTAAGAAGTAGTTCTGTTCTGTGAAGTAGTGAGTCGACAACGAAAGCGAGAACAGACAGAGGAGTAGTTTCAGCCGTTTGGAGAAACTACGTGAACATAGACAGAACCCCTCAAAGATTCCCTCTCCTGCTGAAACCTCTTTGATCGCTTTGTGTGCTGTGGACGTTGTCACTACAAAATTTCTGCATGTGGACTACTGTTGTTCTTGTGGGCTACTGTTGTCGGTAATTGTCTCCTGTCCTGTGTATTTGTCAAGGTTTCTTAAATATTTGTCATCTTTGTGCTGTACTGTCTTCGTCTAGTAAATACACGTCGCCTGTGCTGTGTTTATTCAAGGACTGATTATTATATATATATATATATATATATATATATATATATATATACACATATATACAGGTTAGAGGACACTGAAGAATACTTTTCATTTTTAAATTATTTTATTCTTCCTCCGGAGGCAGGTAGTATTATTTACAAGAAGCCGCGAAGGAACTGAAGAGGGGAAAGGGCAAATCAATTTTCCCTCATATACCATATTTTGATAGGGAAAATATTGTATACAGTACAAATATATTATTAAAGTTCTCATAAGGATTTATGTGTGTCAATCTCAAAACAAAGGAAAGCGAGGGTTCTTTTTAAAAAATATCTGTTTAGATCAGCAACAAATCAAATTAATTTGATCAATCATCTGCATTGGGAGAATCACTGACTAAGAATTTTTACAAAGCTTCTCGTGAATTAACTAAGCAGATAAAGTGGAATCGAATCGGGAAGTAAGAGGATATTAAGTAAAAGAAAAAAAAAAAAAGCAACGCTTTGCTTGTTCATTGTTTCTTCTGTGTGTAACGGACCTCAGTGTTTGCCGCTATTCCAGGTTATAATTGCTCAATACATACATATACATAAATTCACATTCTGCTTGGTTTTGTTTGAGATAAATGGAGAGCTTAGAATTCAATAAAAAACGAGAAAATGCGTATTATACAATAAGCTTTGTTATAATAACTTTCTCTTCTGCTTGATTTCTACAATATTTGATTATGCAGTGGTAATTATCAGTTATTTCTTGTTTTTGGATTTCTAGGTCCCAAATACAAATTTATCGAAATGTAAGAGAAAATGCACCTAGTCTTTCCGAGATTTTCTAAAAAATATAGAATCGAAGTATTCCCAAATGAATTGAAATGGTATAAACATCGAAAATATTAATCCAGGCATTCTCTTTTTGTTCATCTTTTATTATTAGCAGGACACAGGCACAGATAATTCTATACAGATATTTACACATATTGCATTTACGTACTATAACACACAGCCATCTCCGGTTCCATCTTATACGCATCATCCATCCACGAACTCCAAACCTTAACTGAATCTGAACCAACATCTGTTACTATGGCATCAAGGGAATTCTTTCCTGATGTATGAATTTCTTCTCGAATTGTAAATTAAATCCAAACCAGTTGGTCTATTTATCTTTTCACGAATGTGAGGATTCGGCGATTTTTTATTATGTTTTTCTAAATCGAAAGAAGAACGCATAATAATCAGTGTTTTCTCCGATTCTATTTCCTTTTTAATAAAGTTTAAGAGATGAGTCAGCCTCCCTCTCCCAAAACATCCTGCCGTAATTAGTTCAGTTTGATTGCGTTCATAAATTCTCAATAAATCGCTTGGTAAACAAGACTCTACAAGAAGATATAGCAATATGTTTGGAAAGCTATCTTCTGCAACTCCTAATGACTTTAATGCTCTGAGCTGCCCTTTTAAATTATCATACAGTTTAACTAAAGAATACCTTTGACATTGAGGATTCACGTTATTTATGACAACCGAAAGAAGCTCTCCTGTATGAAGAATGTAAACTTCGATCAGCAAATCATCCCTACCAAAGCGCTGCTTCAAGCACTTGACAGCTTCCTAATAATTATTTCCAGTTGGCGGAAAAGATGATATTAATTGCCTAGCAGGCGAATACGTAAGCTTTGATTGCAACAAATACTGAAATTTGTCATTTACAATATCTCCATTTTCGTGTAACTTTTTTAAATTGCCCTTTCCCCATTGGAGCCTTTCTTTAATGTTTCCATTAAATCGTTTTAATTCAAGTTCTGGAACGAAAGAGAAAATGCACTCTTACCTTGTCTTTCCGGGATCTTTTAAAAGAGATAGAATCGAAGTATTCCAAGTAAATTAAAAGGGCATAAGCATAAAAAACATTAATCCAGAATTCTCTTTTCGTTCATCTCTTTCATTTCCTGGACTCAGGAACAGATAATTACATATAGATACTTACATATATTTCATTTACATACACTAATTCTTACCATCTCCAGTTTCATCTTATACGCATCATCCATCCACGAACTCGAAACCTAAAGTGAATCTGAACCAATATCTGTTATCATGGGAATTCTTTCTTGATGTCACCAGCGCACGTGCGCCAATAGGTTACATCAATATGGGGTCCGAAAGGGTTAAGCCAGGAATTCCGACACCTTGATTTAGTGAAGTGGATTATACAATATCGTATTTCCAAATTTTTTCGGCAAATACATTTTATTATAGCTCCAGCAAATCAATTAACTTTTTGAATAATATTTCACTTTGTTCTTCTATACATGATAGCTTATATCATGATATAAACTGTATCACATACTTCAAATAAAAATGTTTAATACGACTCTTTATAATTTTTTACACATATGTAAAATTATGATATGACTTTTCAGTTTAGTTTAGTTAGATAATTATTCTGTTCTGAGGCTATAAAGTGTTGATATTAGGAAAGAGTTAATTTTTCAACTATTAATTGACAGTGTGGTATGGCTGCGAAATAGGAGGCCAGATAATTATCACAAGAAATATAAATTTGAAAAATTATATTGATAAATACTTGAAAACTTAAGCTTTTTCCTACTATCAAAAAAAATTTATTTACCTATATATCAATTAATTAATATAAAAAAATTGTAATCCTACTAAATATTAAAATTTCAGATGAATGCTAAAAAAAAGCTTGCTTATTAAATGCCGACAATTCATTGATTTACAGCTAAAAATTAATACAAATTCTCATAATATTAGAAATATTAGTGTTCTCATTCTGCTTCTTGACTTCTTATAAGATTTTCCAAAATTGCCCATTTGACAGCTGAATGCCAATGCCTGTGATTTTAAATTAAAATAAAGAGTCTTCCTAAAATTTGCAGAATATTTTATTTTACATACAAAGTTCCAAATCACATACTTTATATACAAGTCATTTTTTTCCCATATGATTAATTAATGTAAATTTAATTTCTGATGTTTTAATAACTATACATACTTATGAGAACATTATTGTATATAGTAGCAAGAAAATAAATTATGACTTGTCAAAAATTCAGACTTTTTAATAAAGGATTTATTTATTATAATAAATAAATGTGATTTAAATTCATTATTTCGGAGAAGTAAATAAGTCTTTAAATTTTTTTAAAAAATGAGGAAATTGTTTTGACACATACTCTACAGATAGGTGCTTTTTCCTTTAAATGAGCTTACCCTTTTAAAGTCATTTTTAGTAAAAACTTCATTGCAAACCTTACAAAAGAAGGTTTTTCCTTTTGTGTTTTTAATTTATTTTTAATAATAAATGGCATTTTATTTATTTCACGTGCGTGAGGCTTCTCATTAATATGAGTAAATAAATGAGTTTTTAACTATTCAAATGTGAAAATGCATTGAAACATTCTTTACTTTCATAAGGATTTTATTGAGTATGAATAGGAATGTGTTGCTTTAAATTACTCTTCTAAGAAAATGCTTTTTAACACAATTCAGAAATATTAAGTTTTTTGTTTGTTAAAATGCAAAAATACTTGCTTTTTAAAATAGCCATTATTAGAAATTCCATAATTTAAAACCCATATGCAAAAAGTTTTCTATACATTCTTCCTTTTTATGTGCGGATAAATGTTCTTTTAAATGAAATTTTTTTTAAAAAATGACTTTTCATGAAAACTTGTAAAAAAAGACTTATTACATATTTCACAAACATTTTACTTTGCTTTTATTTGAATAAATAAATGCAATTTTAGATATTCTTTAAAAACAAATCACTACATAGTATGTGTATGGGATTTTTCTTTAGATTGATTAAGTAAATGGAGCATTGTTTTGAGAAAATCTCTTGGAACAAATATACAGCTATTCATAGTATTTGTAAATAGGTTTAAAAATTATTATTCTAAGAAAAGCCTTTAAGATAAATTCCACTCATGTATTGTCTACACTTTGCATATGTAAATAAATTTGTCTCTGATTACTAATCTTGAGTAAATATTCTTTCATTCACTGTAAAAAATTTTCCATAAGGCACACTGTTCTTATTTTTTAAAATAATGTGTAACAATCAACAATAAAAAAAACTTCTCTTCTAGTAAAATGAAATTAGATCATTATTTATTTTGCACGAGAATATTTATTTGATTGCTTAACTGTGGGACAGTATTATTTTGAAAAACTCATATTTAGTATTTAATCCATTGTTATCAATTCGTTAAAATTGTTTTATAAATTATAGCAGACAATCTTTAATATATTTTAATTCAATTAGCAAGACAATCATTTTATACTGTTTTAGATATTCTACTTATTCCTCCTCCTCACAGCAGCAACGCAGGTTTAACCTCTAATGACCAATACTTTAGTTATCAAGTT
>JAPMOQ010015927.1:4261479-4287349 GCA_026543055.1 Argiope trifasciata
TTATCTGCATTATATTTATAATTTTATTCATTAGTCTTGATTGGTTAGAATTGTAATATTAATTATATTCTGTATTGCAATTTTTTCTTGACCAATTCTTTTTCTAACAGGTTTAGATTTAAAAATAAATTTTCGTTTATGGACATTCAAGAATATTGAGGGATAAAAGGGATGAGCTAAATTTGTACTTCCATTATATATTGATGTAATGTTGTGACTGTTATTGTCAACCCAATTTTAGAAATCGGAAAAATAACGAAATCAACATGTTAAAAGTTAATTTTATTCCATGAACTAACTTAATTACGAGAAGACAGGGATTAATTTTGAAAAATATTTTATTTCATGATTTTACAAACAGACATTATTGTACTGTATAATTATATATATAAGCAGAATTAAACTTAAGAAAAATTAAGAGGGAAAAAATATTTTTAGGAATTGTACTGTCAGGGTATAATTTCTGCCTTGAGCAAATCAAATATTTTTTTCTGATGAATTTCTTATATGGGTACATGACATTATTTAATTTTGTATATTTTGTAGTATTACATAACTGCATAGGATAGAAAAATGGAAGTTAACATATTTGTTTGTTAAACTTATCAAATTGTTAGACCAAGAAGATTTTTGAATACTTCTGTAGTGCACAAATTAAAAAATATTTTTACTTAATATCAAATTAAATCATTTTAAATTTATTCTTAGCTGTATCTTTCATGTATAAAAAAAATGCCTATTTAAAAAAAATTATTTGCTTTTATAAAATTATTATATATATGTATATATATATATATAATTTGATATTTATTTTAAGTATTTGAAATAAATTTCTATTAAAAGTTTAGAATTAAATTTGTTACTAATTTTTGCATCAATTGAACTAGAAGTAAAGCTGCTTTGAAACATATAAGACAAATTAAAAGTGCAACTTTGTATTTAAAAATAGCTTTGTTGTTAATATTATTGTTTTATTAGTTCTGAATGGCTTTTCAAGTTATCATTTTTGCTGATTTCTGTGATATCAAATTTCTTTTAAAATTACAAGAAAGATTATAAAAATCAGATCGTTAAAACAAAAAATAACATAAATTGCAAGGATAATTTTTGCCCATATGAATTCAATATTAAAATATTTAATTCAAAGGCGTAGTCAAAATTAAAATTTTAAAATTACAGTTTATATATTTCTGAAAAAAGAGTAGCTTCATTTAATATTAAATTGTAGACAAACTAGACTACACAAATTTGAAAATGTTACAATTCATATTTATAATATTTGCAACTATTCAATGTTGTACATTTTCTTACAGATAAAATGACTGTTGATTAGAGCGAAAAATTAGTAAGTCTTCCACACATATATATCATTTTGTATTGACATGGCTGATCCTCTTTCTGGGATTGCAATTATTATTTGCATAGCATTTGGGGTTTTAGTAAGTATTTCTATTTACTATTATGAAACTGCAAGGATTTTTTTCTTTCATTTAGCTTCTTTTTTTTTAATCCATTCATTTTATTACTATAATTACATATTAGGATTTTGGTGTAGAAATTATATATATATGGTGTAATTTTTATTTAAAAAAAAAAGTGCCTCAACAGGTAATATATTTCTTTTAAAACCTTCATATACATTAAAACCTACAATATTTGATCGTTCTATTGTTTTATTTATTCTAATATTGTTACAAAGAATTATAAATTATTAAAATACTTCTTTGGAGAGATTTATTGAGAATTTTTAAATTCATCACATGTGATTTATAAGAATTGAAAAGAAACAGTGAGGGCACAGTCAAGTTTAAACCATTGTTGATGGATTCATGATTAAATATGAGAAAAGATTCTGGGAAATTTTTAACGATTCTATATAATGATTTATAAGGTTTTATGTGACAATTCAAATTCTCTATCTTTGTTTGTTATGAATTTTTCAAATAAATTCAGTGACTCAAACAATTGAGAGTACATCTTATTTTTGCATATAAATCTGCAGCAATCTAAAGAATGGTGCTGAAATTGGATTTATCAATTGTTTGAGCCACTATATGAAATGTTAGAAATACTAGATCATGACAAAACATTCATTTTGTTGAAATGCAATTAAAATGCAACTTTTAAATTTAATAATTATTTTATATGTAAGATGCAAGTGCAATAAAAAAAAAGTATTTTTTTCTTATTTTTTTTTTCTTGCTCTTGATTTTACTTTTTTCCCATGCTGATATAGTATCAAATTGTATGGTTGTAAATGATACTGGTTATTATGAGCTTATTACTACTGAAATAAGCTCATAAAAATGTCTTCATGCATTTTATTTTCATGGTATTTTAATCTTTTTTCATAAAGAAAGAAAAAAAGCTTAGATATGAATTTTTCTTTTCTTTCTTTTGTTTTGAAAGATTGATGTCAGAATTGATTCAAATCTGTTTAAATTAATCATTTGTTTAAAAAAATACTTTTATTTACAAATATATATTTAAACTATTAAAGAGGTGCTGTCACTAAAAATAAAATTAGCTATCAAATAGATACTATAAACTTTGTTCTTATATTTGATGAGAAGTTCTTATTAGTATCTTTGCTCTTATCAATAATATAAACTGTTCTTATTAGTAGATATTTTGAGATATTTTAGCTATAGAAATAGCTATGAGGTTTTCCATACTTGGGAGTAGTTTTACTGTCCTTGTCAAGATAGATGGCAATGTTTTGTACAAAAGAAAAATTAACTTTTCGAATTAATTGTCATAGATATTTTATTAGATTTTCTTAAGTATTTTTAGGTAAAATTAAAGTATATTGTATGAAAAAGTAGAAATCTATTTTATACCAACTTTACAATTAATATTTAATAGCAGGAATATTAATATATTAAGAAATTGTTTATTCTTCTGAAAATGAAATGAGAAAATCTGTTGCATATAAGAATTTTAATATTAATAGTATTTTAAAAAGTTAAAAACTGTGCAAAATGGTCGTGAAAAGCCATATCAATCTTTAAACGCTCGTTTTTGGCATAAACATTTTATATATATATATATATATATAAAAGCTAAGTAAGAAGGAATACAACATAATCAAAGTTACAACAAATAGAAAAAGAATCCGTCCTGAAGACTTTTTCAAGGATCACCCTCCGGCAAGGATTCAAAATGAGGGATTTTTTTCTGTGAGGAAATCGGACAGTGTCCAACAGTATTGACTCCTCGTGACCTGAAAATTCCCCAAAAATTAAGGTTAAAAGAGACTTACCAATTTTTACATTAAAAAACACAAAAGCAAAGCAACATTAAAAACATCACCAAATAAAGCAAAAATGTATAAAATAAAATTATAAAAGAATATTCAACCAAAAATTAAAACAATCCATCCAATTAATTAAGAAAACAAAAAGGGAAAGAACATACCAGTAACAGGAGAAGAAATCTCACCTTATCACCCCAACTGCCATTCCAATTATAATACAATATCAAGTAGAGAAAAAAAAAGATAAATGATGTTTCTGAGTGCAATCTATTTTATTAATATTTCATCATTTCTATTTTTATTACAATTATTGATATTGCAGTAATTTTAGGGGTAATTATTGATTCTTAAATTTTTAATCAATTTTTTAAAATTTTTCCTCACAGAAAAAATCCTTTATTTTAAATCCTTGCCTGAGGATGTCCCTTGAAAAAGTCTTCAGGCTGGATTCTTTTTCTATTTGTTGTAATTTTGATTATGTCATATTCCTTCTTACTTAGCTTATATTGTTAATTTATTTAGATTCATCTGTATTTTAGCTGTAGCTGCATTTGCACTCACTAAATACAATGAATAGTTTTTAAAATTTAAAATTTTAAACTTGTTTGAATCTGAAATAATTTTTAGTTTTGATTCCACTTTTTAGTTTTGCTTTTGTTTCATTTACTTAATTATATTAATTTATATTTGTTTCATAAATAGGTTTTATTTCATTTTTGTAAACTTTTTGTTGTTTAATTTTGAATTAAATTTTAATTTCGATTTTTAAATAATTAGTTTCGATTTACTTTTTGTTGACTCAGGAAATGTGTTTTAATTATTTAATGCTTTTATGGTTTTGTGTATATATATATATATATATATATATATATATATATATATATATATATATATTCTAGCTATTACCTGCGACTCTATTTGCATGGAAATTTGATGTATCTGCATGAAAATCGATCAAATAAGGACAAATAAAAAAAAATTAAACTTAACCTAACATTTAAAACTATAAACATTTGGGAAAAATATGCAACATAAATACAATTTAATAACAAAAGCATACAACTAACATAAAAATAATTTATTTTCATTGTATACTCAAAATAAAACAAAACAGCAAATCAAGTCCATATTTCTTTAAAATCGCATCAAATCCATTTTATTTATTGATCGAGATGGCTACTACAGTATTATACACGCACTTTTTAAACTTTTAATTTAAATGAAAACAGAGCTGTCATCAGGCGCAAACACAGTTGATGTCACGACAATTACGCACGAACTTTCAACGCCAATTGGCGTAAGGCACATGTCTGACTTTCCTAGGCCAGTTGCGGTAATGTAATGGAGATTAGAAATTTTTTATTTCCTTTATTCTATTTTCTTATCATTTAAAAGTACTTTAGAATAAATCCAAAATATCGATTAATCAACAACATTTGGTTTTAAATACATCAAACACAAAAAAAAATTAATAGAATTGTTTGAAATAATCTGTCGAAATTCTTCTAACCTTAACTCTGTTTAGAAAAAAAAATCGAGCCTTACTTATCTTTGGCGGGATTTGGTCTCAGTTTTTTGGCATGAAAGTTAGTTTTTAATTAATAAAAAATTAACCACTCAATTCATCGGAATGAAAAGTAGCCTTTGTTCTATTCTTGACTATTATCTATCTTTGTGCTAAATTTCATCCAACTCTGTTCAGCTGTTATGGCGTGATGTAGTAACAAACATACACACACATATCTATATATGTTTACAACAGGGAATATAAAAGCACTCACTTTCAGTAGTTGTCTTCATTCTCCATTTTCAATAAGATAAAGTGAGCTTTATTTAAATGTATATCACTCAAATGTTTTGTTTGTTGTAAATTCCATTTACTGATCTGTTTGCTGGTGCAGTATTATATATGCAGAAAATTAATATAATTTTTAATTTTAAAAGGTTTTTAAAAATATTTCACATGCTTTACCATGTATACAAAGAGATGAGGAAAAAACTAATTAATGTTTCTGTAGAGAGGGGATGGTATTTCAGTTCAGTTTATATTGTCTAACATTATTATATAATTAAAATCTTGTTTGTACTTTTGTTATTTGCTAAACAAAAGTAAATAAACCAACTAGGTAGTTTTAAAACTCTTCTAAAAAGATTATTTTAAATGTAAAAAAGAGTTTTTTTTTTAATCATCATAATCTAATGAATTTTAAAAGGCTAAAAATGTATATAAAATAATTTTATATGCTATTAATTTTTGTTATACTTCATTCTCCATTTATCATACCTTGTTTTATATTGAATAATATTCTATAAAGTGCTTATTAATAGCTCATTCAAATAATTTAATTTACTTTAATATGCTTCATTCAAATTAATTTGAAGTAAAAAAATCACCACTTATATTATATGAATAAATTATTTTATCTAGAATTAATAAATAGTATTTTCTTAAAATTTTAATCAGAAATTTATACATTTTTTATGTGCTATTAAATATGTGTTTTAAAAATTCTAGTGATTATAAATTTGAATAATTTTTTTTAAAGATTGCTCAAATTGGGTAAAATAGGTCAATTTGTTGAATCAGATCTGTGTCAAGGTTCTATGTTCTGAAATGATAGGTAATGGGGGGGGGGGGAGATTGTTATTACTTACTCTAGGATTGTTGTCACCAAGCTATATAAAGTATCCTTAAATTTAATATGAAATAAAAATTTTTAGTACTCTAGTTGGAAATGAGAACCGTATTGTGTTTTGTTCTCACAAAAATTTATAATAAAGATGAATGTGTTTGTGTATGTATACCTACAGACAGAACTACTAAATTTGACACAGATATACTTTGGAGAGTGAGAATTTGAACCTCTAATAAAATTTTAACTAATTAAAAATTAAGCCTGATTTTGATGCATTTCTCACAATAACTTCCTAAAATATTTTTGCACAAAAATAATTTTTATTTTTTATAATTTTTAATTTTAATTAAAATAATTTTTACATTTTAAAAAAATCAAAAAAATCTGTCTTTTTATTGTTGCCTATTTAATTACCGTAAAATTCTTTTGGCTAAATCTAATGAATTCTTATACATATTTTTAAATAGTTTTATTGTTATCTAGAAAATGAATCATTTCCTTTGTTTCATCAAATATTTTATCATGTAATTTCTTTTTTTCCTTTTTTGAAAGCTAAAATGGGATTCTGTTTAATATCTATGTAGTTTACATTATGAATGTTGCAATACCTTGTAAATTTAGAAGATAGATGAATTTGACATTTACACTTGTAATAGTGCCATGATGACATGGAATCGTCTACAATACAAAGAATCTTGTACACAATAAATAGAATTTAATTGAAACATTTAAATAACATGATTTTAATTTCAAACTGTTTGACCAAATCATTGACCTGAAATTACATTTAACTAAATTAATTGAAATTAATTGTAACCATTATTTCCAATATGCTAACTGATCAGTAAAGCGACTAGTGCTGAATATATTGTGAAGTATTACATTGGAGATTTATTTAAAGATGCGAGGGTGAGAGATAGGCAGCTATCTAAATTTAAGAAAGATGAACTTTTATATAAAATAAATATCCAACCCATGACTGAGCAGGCTGATTTTTTGATTTCCTTAATTACTTTATATAAATTTCTGAGTAAAATCAAACAAAAATCATAAATTTTAGATTTAAAAATTCCAATTATTAAATTAAAAGTAATAATTATTATAGCATTTTTATTACAGTAATTTTTTTGGGCAACAATGCCTACATATATTTTTCTTAAGTTTTTATATATTTTTTTGCATTATGCAATATTTATTATTAATATTTTATTGAATATAGTTACATCATACCTAATAAAGTAATTGTTATTGGATATACTGTGGCATTTCAGATTATTTTATAAAAAAAAGAAATTTAAATGAACTTTTATTGCAATCTTTTCCCCCCTTCAAAGATTTTATTAGGAAATACCCAAATTTTAATTATGTTTAGAAAGTTTATATAGTTTTGATATATATAAAGAATTTGGAAAATGAAAGAATATTTTGGATTTTAGAGAGCATATAAAGTGTACCCAAATTCACATATTTAATATGCGAAATATTAGAGGCTAAAACCAACTTATTTTTTGAATAAATAATGACATGACTTTCAAATTTTTTTTCATTAAGTATCCTGATAAAATAAAATAACATCTGATCATTCTTACTTGGTTGCTATCAATTTCAGATATTGAAAATCAAGCTAAAACTTTTTTGAATAATCATATTAAATAATAAGTATACACTTTTACAAATTTTATTTATATTTAACATTTCTAGAAGTCATTTCTTAATATAATTTTTGAATAAATAAAGAAATGTGCTTGTAGCACATTTCATAACATGATAAAGACTTCAACATAATTAGCATAAATATTTTACATCTACTTCTTTATCAGTTTTTTTATTTTTATTTTCTCTATCCATGATTAAATTTTGATCATTTTTTCACAGACTTTTGTGCTGTTATTTATATTTGCAAACAGACAAATAAAAAGATTCTCTTTGAAGTCTAAATTTGGGCCACATTTCCCCATTGCTCAAGATGCCCCTAAAGTAAGGAACATAATTTCTTAGTAGATATTGTTTTGAATATCTTTTCAAATTTAATATTTTTTATAATTTTTATTTATATTTGTAAATTTTTTCAATTCACTTAAAATTTACCTTTTTGTGTATATTTATAAATATTTTTCTAAAGAAGATCATTAGTAATTATTTTCTGTATCAAATAAAAACATACTTTAGTAATTTTATTTTCTTGTAAATACTGATTTGGTTGATTCTGAAATTTGTTGCTTCACATTATTATGCTGCTATCTATTCTTATGTTGTTTACTGAAATTTCCGCATACATTACATAGTGGAAATTAAAAGGCTTAGTGATAACTAAAAAGTATTCTTAATATATTTTTACAAATAAAAATTATACAGAATTAGAAATAACTCTTTTTGAATATTTTATATAAAAAAAGTATTTTATAATTGGCATATGCTTATTTATGAATTTATACAGCCTGTGAAGATAGTGATTTATTCTCAGCCATTAGATTATTATTGCTTTAAGTTTCAGCTTGATTGCTTGAAATTTATTACATTTATTTTTTATAAGTAAATTCAGGAAAATTGAGACAGTCTGTTAATTTAATATTATTTAGATTTGTTATTTATATATTTATCAGACAAGGAATTTTACTTAACATATTATGCTATTTTTGTTTAAATTTTAAAATTCTGTAATATTTATTGTTTTTCTTTAGAGTGTCCAGAATGAAATAAATAGAAGACTTGATGTAGTAAAAACAATTGCCTATCAGCCAACCCTTCTAAAAAAATCAGATGAAATTTATTTTACTGAAGAAGCTAACAGTATTCATAGTAAGTATTAAGATTATATAAAATGAAAGGCTTTTTTTAAATTTTGAACTATGCCCCAAAATAAGTTAATATCTGACTTAACTCAAGTGAAAACTTTTTTTATCTTTGATCAAAAGATAATCTCTTATTTTTTGATTACCAATTATTAAATGATACAAACAGAAGATTTATGTTTTTATAAAAAAAAGTAATCCATTTTATTTCTTACCATTGAGCATTCACAATATCCCTGAATAGGCATTGAAAAGGTAAAGTATTTTGATTAGTTTTAAAATCAATATTCAATTTTTATACAGATATACAACTCTTACTATGTATTAATCAAGATAATTTAAGAGTTACGATATTTTAAATTATGACTATATTAGTAAGATTTGGCACATTTCATTTTTTTTTTTTCAAAAAAAATTATGAGGTGGTAGATATCCTTATATTAATGTAATTGTATCAAAATACTTTATACCTAAAACAGCAATATAGATAAAGTTTTGATGTTACATTTGGAATTCCTCAACATTTGGTGACAACATGCCAAAAACTGAGAACAGGTATTTCTAATTGTTTTCAGCAATAAAATATTTCAGAAATTTAATGTTCAGCATTTTGGATATAATATTCTGAACCCTTTTTAAGGAAATATCAATTATTGAAATTTTTCTCTATGGTTCCAATGACATTCTTCCAATTACTGGAGTCAACTAATTCTCATTAGACTTGCATCAGTGCACTCTAATACTGTGACTACTGAATTGTATTTTCTTTCATACCATCTAATTTGATGCTAGTATCTGTTTTCAAGATCCTGTTAATTGCTTTCACAAAATGGAATACAGACTACTTGACAACTTTTTTTATTTCAGGTTTTCTATATCAAATGTGTATAAATAGCTTATTTTAGATTAATAATTTTTAAATATAAGTAACAAGAATTCAACATATTAGATAATATGCACTAAGGTTTATTAGTAGTATTGTAATGTCGAATTAAGTGACCTTCAATTATTGAATAATTCACATTATTATTTATAACATAAATCACTCACAATATTTTCAATTATAAAATTTCTGTTTCAAAAATTTAAGCTTAATTTAAAAAGAAAGGCTGCTTATTTTCATTAGTAATATGAAGTATTTTTTAATTATTAAAAACAATGAGTAGGTGCAAAAGATCTAGCTTTTGTTCATGAGTTATAAGTACTAAATCATAAAATAAAACATATACCTAAGATTGTGAAAAGATCTACTCTAAAACCAATTGTTATATATATATACTGTTCATTTCATTATTCTGAGACTATCACATTTCATTGATTTTATCTCACTAAGGAGTGAGACACGGAAAGATTGCATTTCCAAAATTCTTTATCATTGTTCCACTTAGATCAAATACTTTTTATTGCATTTTTTTTTTTCATGTGTATGTGAATATCATATCATTTCTGTTCATATTATTTTACTTTAATATAGCCCACAATCAACTTGAATGTACTTTATAATGTAAACTTTGCTCCTTTTTATATTTAATTTCACTATTAAATGACAAATTAAACCTATTCTAACATATGTACAAAAGTGCAGTGGGTTTTAGAATCCATTGGCAAACAATATGTTCACAGATCAGAATTTTATTTAATTTCCAATAAAGTTTTGCCAAATTATTTCAGAAAGCAAGGGGACTATCAGTTGGCATTCTTTTCTAAATTATGCTAAATAATACTCAGTCATGAATAGTAACCTTCCTACTATGAAGCCTAATTTTTCTTGTCAATAATAAATTATACTTAATAGGATCAGTGAATTCATCTATGTATGCAAGACATGCTTTGTGAAAGAAAATTTTTCCTCTGCAATTCTTGTTGTTATGTGCAAAGTCCCTTAATGAATTTGAAATAAAAGTTTGTCATATTCAATCAATTAAAATGGCGTCCATGTTTTAAACTAAGCAAGAAATTTACTAGGTTATTTATTTTAAATATTTATTATTATGAGTTCTGAGATTAGATTTTTAAAAAAATGTATTACTCAAATTGTATCCAAAATTATATTAATTTATTGGTAAAAAGGTTTTGGAAATACTCACATGATTGAATCTTAACTTTTCCAGCTAATGTTTTTAGTTTAAATTAATTTATAATTTATATTTCACCTTTGAAAGAAATTTGTAGTCTGATTTTGGCCAAATCTTCTATGATGCATGCTACTTTTAGCAGTTATTTTATCTTTATGGAATTTTTAATATTTTCATAGTTCCAATTTTTGTATTCATTGTAGAATTAATTTTATTTACTTTGTTGTAGTAAGTATATAGTGATTAAATAAGAAAATAATCAATAAAATAAAATAATTTGTATGTTTTATTTAATTTATTTGTGTACGTCCGAAATATGAAAGTATTTTTTTGTTTGTTTGTTCTGCATCAAAAATAACATGAAATATTTTTTTCAATTAGCAATAAAGCATTCATTTTATCTCACAAATGGATGTGCATGCATCTTGCCTGTTTTTTAAATTACCAATTTAACAAAAGAGTTACAACATTTATTTATGAATTTTTAACCAAAACTCTGCTTCTCATATGGCATTTGTATATTATTTGAGAATCAGAGAATTTTTTTATATAATAAATCAGTTTAAATTTATTTTCAATAATTCTTTGGTTTGTTTGTATGTGTGTATGAAATAAATGCCTTCTTTTCAGAGCCATGCCACCTTTATCGAATGAAAGCTTTGGATTCCATTTCTACATTAGGTATGAAAGCCTTTCTTTGTGTGTTATGTTTGCCAAATTATTGTAAATTAAAGTTTATCAACAGTTTGATTACATGTTTTTATATTGAAAACAAACTTTTTAATGGTTTTTTTAGTTTTTTTTTTTTTTCAATTGATTTTCTTAATTATATACTTTTTTTATGTACGTCGATGAATTGAAAACTGTTATTTTGGAGAAAAAAGTAACTAACAATAATAGGATTATTGCTTTATATCATGAGAATTATCTCTTTAAAGTTTAATCTAAATGTTAAATGCAGTTATTTTGGTTTTCAAATTTTTTGTACAAGATTTTGTGTAAAACTTTTGATTAGAATTTTAAATATTGTAAGGCAGCTGAATTATGAGCTTGTTATTTGAAGAGTTTATGAATTTTTATTTTAGTATCATTATTCTATTAATTCAAAAGTATTAGCAAAGTAGCTGAAGGAACTGTTATATTACATGAGAATGTATTTTGAAAGTTTATTTATTTATTTGTCATTTATGAAGTATAAAATTTTAAGCAAATTCATTTCATGGTATATTAAATGTACATTTTGTAATTTGCTTAAAGCTATGTTTAGTGAAGTAATGAGCTATGACTCCAAATAATTTGGTGTGAGCTTGCTCAATTATATACCTATAACATATTAACACCTAAAATTTATTCCTAAAACATTAGTTGTCATAAATAAACTAGTGAGGATCATGCACATCTTATTTTGTTACATAAAACTATAATTTAATTTTAATTTCTTCTGTACAAATTTTACTCCAGAATACACTGCCAATTTTTTGTAATCCTTTTTAAATATTCCTTATGATTAATTTGTTTGCCATAAAGTGCAACATATGACCATAGTAAAACAAATTTTCAGATTTCTCATTTACTTTTATGTTAGTAAACATGTTAAGATGTGATAGTAAACATAGTATTATGTGATGCATGTTTCTTTAATTTTATAATTTTCTGCAATAGATGCTGCAATTATTGCTGCAGATCCTACAAAAGTTAGATCTTTCAATCAGGATTACAGAGTGTACTTAGTTCGCCTTTATCAAAATGGTCTTTTAAGCCAGTTAGAAATATCAACAATTCATCGATATGCTGATTTATATGAGCTTGCTAGACATGAACCAGGAGTAAGTTGATCTGAATGTTCATTATATTTTTGTTGTTATTTGTATGTATTATCAGGAGCATAATAATTTTATTAATGATGAAAAAACAATATTGGTGTAAGCGAAATCAAGTAGTAACAGAAATTTAAGGGGATGTTTTATGATTTTTTTTTCATGAATGTTGTTTCTAATCTGATGTACATTGTTTTACCACAATAATATTTATGGAGTATAAAATTTGATATTAGCAATTTTTTTGTAAAATAATAAACATTTTTAAAATTCAATTTAAAATAAATAGTAGAGCAAAAAACTTTTTGCTTTGATGAACCTTAGAATTATGTCTTTAAATTTGCTATCATATCCTGCAGGATGTTTCTGTTTATTGTAAAATAATTTTAATGATTTTAAATAGGTTCTTCTTATGCTTTAATTCACAGTGACATTAAAATGAGAAAATAACAAACATTTTCTTCTCAATTTCTGCATACTTGAAGTGTCCTTATATTTGGATATATTTTCTAAGCAGAATCAAATTCAATGAAGCTAATATGTATTTTTTAAAAATAAGTGTTAATATCTAGATAATTTTTTAAAATTATTAAATAATGCATGATTTAGGGTAAATACTTATTGTCACGTTTGACATCGAATCAGATAATATTTCTTACTCAGATATTCTCATTAAATACTCTGTTTTAGTTTCTTAGATAAAAAGGCATATATTTATGGCGTAAATTCAAAACTCAAAGCCATTTTCAAAAAAACACACCACCTCTTTTATTGAATTCTAAGAACTACAATTTTTTGTTAATTTTTACACCGTTGCCACTCGGAACAAAACAAAAGCTGAAACAAAGATAATATTAATAGATGTAGAGAATCAACGCGACATCCTCCCACCTAAGTTAACATTTTACATTAAAACTTTAACTTACACATAGTTGCAAGAAAGATATATAAAATTAAGAAAATTAAATTGTTCACAAGTCCAGTCTTTTAGGTATTTTGACAGTGCGACCTGTTCTAGTCTTTTGAAACTGTGGCTCAAAGCTTACATCATACACATCGTTAGAGCCAGACTCTTTACATGTTTCCAACTTCTTAGTTGAAAAGTTCTCAACAATTAGATCATCATTAGAGACTTCTAGTGGATACAATCTCTGTATCGGCCTTAGTAATTCTCCATTTGCCGTTTTAAGTCTCACGAATCTTGTTACTCCGTCTCGACCTGGAATAATCTCTATTATTTTCCCCAGTGGCCAATTCAGTCGCTTGGTGTTATCACTTCCTATCAACATAATATCACCGACATTCACTTTCATTGATTTTGTCTTATCCGATTTTTGGATAAGTGCTCCTAGATATTCGGATCTAAATCTTTTTCGCAGATCCTTTTGTAAGTTCTCTCTGTATTTCACTCATTTATTCAAACTTCTGTGTCCAATATCATCAAGATCAGGAACACCACTTGTTTGAATGTCTTGAAGAAATAGAGATGGACTCAAAGGCATCAAAGTAGCATCATTTTCAGTGACATAGGTCAATGGACGGGAGTTGATCACTGCCTCACAATCGCAGAGAATTGTGATCATTTCTTCGGAAGTTAAAGAAGCTCTTCCCAGTACTCGTCTTAGTAAACTCTTGAGAATACCTACTAACCTCTCCCACCAACCTCCCCACCATGAGGCAGTTGGTGGATTGAACTTCCATTGAATTGGGGATATAGATGTATCATCAGTGACCTGCTTCCAATTTAGATCTCGTAGTGCATTGGAAGCTCCCACAAGGTTAGTTCCGTTGTCACAGTAAATTATTTTACTTCTTCCTCTGCGGGATATAAATCTTCTAAGGGCTAGTAAAAAACTCTCAGTAGACATGGACTCAACCAATTCTAGATGTATTGCCCTGTATACGGCGCAGGTGAATAAGCAAATCCAGGATTTGGTGTTACCTCTTAAGATCACTGGACCAGCAAAATCAATGCCACAAATTTCAAACACAGCCGCTTCTCGGAGTCTGTCGTTTGGAAGGGTTGCTGTGCAAACTTGCATGCTTTTTGCAGAAAATCTTCTACATACGGTGCACTTATTAATCAAAGATCTCACCGTTTTTCGAGCGTTAAGAAGCCAAAATCTCTCTCGAAGAATATTTATTAAAATTTGAGTACCAGCGTGTGCATTTTTCTCGTGATAATATCGTATTAATCTCTTGACCACCTCATGATCAGGCGGAAGAACAGCTGGAGTTTTAAACTCTTCTGAATCTTGTCGAAAGGTAAGTTTCGTTTTCAGTCTGAGGATTCCACTCTGATCCTTAAATACTCCTAAAGTTTTTAATTTATCATCTCTCTCGTCCACAAAGCAATCCTCTTGAACCATTTTGATTAATAATTTCTCGGCTTCAAAAATTTCACGAAAATCAAGGTCTCCATGTCTTTTCTTAATTTTTTCAGCTCGACAATTAAAGATAAACCGTAGAATCCAGACAATAAGATGAACTATTTTCTGGTATTTCGAAAAATATTTGTAATACCAGTCATCTTTAGGAAAAAAACTTGTAGAAATCAAACTTCTTGTCACAGATGAAACTATGGTCTGTTTCTTTTCTCGAACAATCTCATTTTCATTTAAGACTGGATTTCCTCTTGGCCAATCCTCTTTAGGCAAGTAAAGCCAACTTGGTCCTAACCACCAGTTAGATTTCAATAAAGTTTGAACTGAACAACCTCTACTCGGGAGATCAGCAGGATTCATGGAACCAGGGATATGCTTCCAAGAACTTTTATTTGTTAACGCTCTTATTTCCTTCACTCTATTCTGGACAAAGACACTGCAGGCCTCTTCTCTCATGATCCATGTCAAGACAGTCGAAGAATCAGTCCAGAAGTAAACTTCTTCACTCTGAATCTCTGACAAAATAGAAGTTGAAAGCCTTGATGAGATAGTAGCTGCAAGTAACTCAAGTCTAGAGATAGTAATCTCTTCCTTTCCTGTTGGTGCAACTCTACTCCTGGCTTGTATAAGTTGTACTTTAACTGAATCACCAGTCTGTATTCGGATGAAAGCAGCAACAGCATACGCATGCTTACTAGCATCACAGAAAATATGTACTGAAATATCTCCATTCGCAATCTCTGAACCAAAATATCTTGGAAAACGGATTTTCTCTAAACAGTCAATATCTTTAAGCCATTTTAAAAATGTATTTTTTGTAACTTTATCAACTTCTTCATCCCATGTTATTTTCTGCTTCCACGTTTCTTGAAGCAATAATTTAGGAATTAGGATGACAGGACAACATATACCTAGAGGATCAAACAATCTATGAGCTGCAGATAAGATTGATCGCTTAGTTATCTTTTCAAAGCATAATTCTTTTACACTTGCAGTATTAATTCGTAGAGTGTCAGATTTTTTATTCCATACCAGGCCGAGCACATTTGTATCGGCAGAAGTATCAGCATGGACATCACTGAACTCCCACCCTCTAAGCTCGAATTTTTTCTCGGCCATTACCTCAGTCGAAATGTTAATAAATTGCTGCAGTTCTTTTTCATTTTTAACGCAACTAACACAATTGTCAACATAAAAACTATGCGCAAGTTTTTGAATGACACTTTTCGGATATGAAGATTCTCCAGTTCCTATTTTTTCCAAAACAGTTTGTAAATGAAGCTGAATTGTAGAATTTAGAAGAAAGGGGCTACTCGATACACCAAAAACGACACGACAATGTCTGTACTCTTTCAGCTGACCATCATTACCAATCCACAAAAACCTCAAATAATCTCTATCCGTGGGTGAAACACCTATTTGTAGAAAGGCTTTTCGGATGTCAGTAATAACACCGATCTTCTCTTTTCGAAATCGGGTTAAAATACTCGGAATTTGCTCTATTAGATTCGGACCCTTCTCTAAACAATCATTGAGACTAGGAAATCCTTTTGCTCTGGCCGAAGCGTCAAAGACAGGCCAGATTTTTGTAGTACTATTCTCCTTGATAACTTCTCGATGAGGCAGATAATGTACTAGAGCCTGATCATTTTTGGTAATTTCCTCAATTACTCCCTCCTCAAGCCATTCCCTAAAAACATTTTCGTAAGCTTCATAATTAGACTCGGTTTTAAGACGTTTAACAGTCTTGTTCAGTCTTCCCTTTGCTAAATCAAAATAATGTGGAAGTGGTGGATGATCTTCCAACCAAGGCAAATCTACTTCAAAACGATCATCTACCAAATGAACTGTATCTAGAAAATGCATTCGAGCAGCTTCTTGTAACTCGATCTGGCTTTTCTTCACAGATGGGTCAGTAATGCCAAGAGTATCCAAGGACCATAAATCTGTTATTTTCTCTGCTGTAGATAACATGGACTTAACTAATAAAGATGAACATTCACTTCTCGGCGTATCAGTTATTCGTCCCATAACAGACCACCCAAGTTTTGTTTCAATAGCTACAAGTCCACAAGACATTGCACGATGACCGCCTGTCATGAGCTTCCCAGCTACATCAGCTCCAATAAGGATTTCAATTGGATCTTCACAATTATCCACAATATTTATATTATAAGCAGCTAACTCTTTCACACAAACCTCATTCACAGTAGGTGGCACAGTTTTGCAAATAATTTGTTGACTAAGAACTTTAAAATTACAATTATAATTCTCATGCACACTCGATAAATACAAAGTATATACATCATGTTTACATACCCCAGTATGCTTGCCACCAAATAGGGAGTGCTGCAAATATTCACAGCCATTAGGCTCATAGTTCATTTCTTCAGCTGTAGCTCGTAGTAAATATGACCGCTGTGAACCAGTATCGACAATAGCTCTTGCTGCACGTTTTTTCCCGTTGCCTCTAATTACAACTTTAAATGTTTGCAGGATTACGTTTGGAGTGGTAGACAAGTTGGAAAGAGCTTGATCCATTTCCGAGCTACTATCAGTTCTCTTATTAACTTCAGGTGATTCCTTGTCTTTAGACTCAGACATCGGGTTCATTTTTCTACACAGAAGAATGTGGTGTTTTTTGCCACAACACAAACAACTAGCTCTGATATTACAATCTCTGACAGAATGTCCAGTTTTTAAGCATAAAAAACAATTATGAGATTGTTGAACAATTGCCTCTCTTTGCTTCAAAGGCATTTTTCTTACTTTAAAGCAATCTCCAGAATAGTGTGCATTAGAACAAAATATGCACTGTTTTGACACTTGCGACGATGTCAAAAGATCAGTTGCACTAGGCGCCTCACAAAACTTTACGTTCCTAGTCTTATTTTCACTCATTTTTTTATCACCAGGAAATTTATTATATTTCACTTCCGTTTTCGGTTTAGAAGCGTTGAAACTTCTAGAAGCAAGAAGAATGCGTTCTTCTGATTCAACCTCATCTTGTAAAAATTCTAAAATAAATTCTAAATCACTTTTCTCCATTTTAGTTGAATTCTGATCAGAATCATTCGTGTTCGTTTCACGAACTCTACGATGAGCTGATCTATAACGCTCCCAAGCAACCAAAGTTTCTTCGGGTAGCGATGACTCAACTAGAGGAAATAACATCACAGCATATTTCTCCCTAGTAACACCTAATAGCTCAAGTGAACGTAGTTTACTCTCGAGTTGATCAAACAACTTTCTTAACGAATTTTTTGAATTGTTCTGTTTTTGAAGAACTAATGCTAGTAAATCTCTAACGTATACTTGAATTAATAATTCCTCTCTACCAAAACGCAATTTTAATTGTTTTAAAGCCTTTTCATAGCTATTACCACCTGGAGGAAAACTCTTAACCAATTCTTCAGCAGGACTACCTCGTTCCATTGCTTGAGATAAATATGAAAATTTATCGTGAGAATCGATATTAATGTCCTCATCAATTTTTTGGAATTGTCCCCAAAAATATAGCCAATTGCGTACATTACCGTCAAAAGTAGGTAATTTTATTTTTGGATAATTTAATAAGGTATTCGTAACAATATTAACACTTTCATTTTTAGGAGATAACTGTTCAATCACAAATGATTCTAACTTTTGTTTTAAAGATCTCCAGCGATCAATGTAAGTTTCTGACTCATCTACTTCTCTCTCTATTTCAGAATCGGAAGTGTTCTCGGAAAACAACAACTGTTTAAATTTTTCTTCACACACTATCATTAATAAAGCTTTCTCCTCAATTAGCTTTAATTTATTGATTTTATCAGCACAACTCAGTTGATTTTCTGCCTTGTCAAAGGAATTGCATGCTGTAGTAAACAGTCTTCTCAGCTGCTTCCTATCTTTCAAAACAGTTTCCATAATCAAAACAAATGCTGAAATGTTCGTACTTACTCTTAAAAAGCAATCGAGTCCTGTCACGGACGCCAGATGTCACGTTTGACATCGAATCAGATAATATTTCTTACTCAGATATTCTCATTAAATACTCTGTTTTAGTTTCTTAGATAAAAAGGCATATATTCAAAACTCAAAGCCATTTTCAAAAAAACACACCACCTCTTTTATTGAATTCTAAGAACTACAATTTTTTGTTAATTTTTACACCGTTGCCACTCGGAACAAAACAAAAGCTGAAACAAAGATAATATTAATAGATGTAGAGAATCAACGCGACACTTATGATCTAAATAAATGATGAACATAAAATGTTGCAGCATTGTTCTAGTTTAAAGTTTTAGAGATCATATTAACTTTTATGCAATAATTAATATAGAGAGGACATTCTAACATTGAGCAATTCATTCCAGTTAAAAAACTGCCAATTAATATTGTATTTAATGCAATTGCAAGCTATGATGTATGTTTTTACCAAAAAAAAAGTCTGGTTGTTTTTAAAAGTTTTTATCTTGTGTTATGATAAATTTTAGCTTCAGAGAGATTGTGAGTATTATGAGGAGGTATTCAGTATCAATAAATAAATAAATAATGATAAACCCTTGTGACCATCTATTGGTTTTCCTTTTGACACTATAAATTACTAACATTCTATCAAGTGCATCTATTATTTCTTTAATTGCACTATAGTCAAGAATGATAATTGGTTATTTTTTATAAACAATATTGTTTAAAGAGTCATTTTGTTGAAAGATAACCTGTAATAGTAAACACTTATTCTTCTTTGACATGCGTTGAGTCCTTAATGCAAATATGGAGCTGCTCACATCACATTTTGCTTCAGGTTTCTTAAACTCAGGAGCTATGGATATTTTATCTTTTCATATAATTAATGGTTGCATCACCCCCTCCCCCCACACACATACAAAAGAAAAACTGAAATGATGATGGAATAATAATGAAATGGTTGCTCAAGCCTGATATGCAACATTTTGCATATTTAAACATGAAAAATTTTGCAGTGGAAAAAATATGAATTTACATGTGCTAGTGACATTTATGAAAGTACTTATTAAATATCAGTTGATGAATGCAATTAATTATAAATATTGTTATTAATTATATTTATACTTATGTAAGTGCTTATAATATATAAAAACAAATTGAATATAAAATAAATTACTCTATTCACATGCTTTAAAAATGACTGTGTATCAATCAAATTTCACCCAAAAGATATGAAAGTATAACTTCATATCCTGTGTCGATAAATAAAGTTGTATTTAAAAAAAAATATTTTATGGTTTTATTGATAACTACAGAATAAATATTGACTTACAACCATGCAAGTGTTAACATAATAATTTCAAAGAATACTTTCAAAAAATATCTTCAGGAAATATTGTATTGTGTTTATACCGAAAAATATCCAAAAGTTGCTGCAGGGTTAAAATAACTTTACTGATCACTTTGCATGTGTGTGTGTGTGTGTAAATTAATAAACTATTTTCCCTTTTCTTTCTTTCTTTCTTTCTTTTTCTTTTTTTTTTTATAAAATGTAATTTAAACCCAGTAGATCCAAAGCTGAGAAAGTATATTAGCTTTTGTGTACAAACAGGGAACTTTTCATGAGATATTTTGGGGAGATTTCTTGATTTTATAGTTTAAAAAATAATATAAGTAACATAGAAATAATAATAAAAGGATACTGGCTAATTAGACATCTAATATTGAACTAGGAATTCACTTCTGTTTGTTGCGATTTTTTTTTATTTCTTCACCAGATATATTTTTTAATTCATTATACTAGATAAAAAAATTTTATTCATTACATTCATGATTGCTTCATTCATTCTATTCACCACACTAGAATATTAAGCTATTAGGTAATGCAGTTGTTGAGGATTAGGCTTTTGTGTTAGTATCAATTCAAATAAAAGAAAAAGCTTAAAAGCTGTATAGTAGCATTAAAAAATTGTGGATCAAAGAAGCAGATGGGGAATGTTTATATGATAGCTATCTGTTTGCAAGCACAGCAAGATCATTTGGTGGTAATGGAATAAATAAAATCCTTTTAGAGTAGTTAAAAACATGAAATAATTTATAAAAAATATAAAATTTGCAATTAATATAGTCTATAACACCCATTATTTGTTCGCAATTAAAATTTCTCAAACGTTTAATTTCCTACCTTGTTAATTTATTTTTGTCAAATATATATATAAGCCACTTATGTAATTGATGCTGTCAGGCATTTAGGGTTAATAGTTTGTAGTAATCTTTCAATAAACAGTTTGTTTACAAACAGTCCCATAGTTGATGAACATGTGGTAATAAATGATAAAAGTTTTGCTGTTATAAATCAGTGTCCTGCAGAAAAGAGAATAACAGTTGGGAAGCTTGACAATAGTTCTTAACACTGTTGGGAAAGAAAAAAAAAAAACTTTTAAAATTTAGTGACAATAAAATCTCACGAGCAACATAATTGAGCTTCAAAGATCAGTATATCTTTCTGGTTAATACTTCAAATTTTGTGATAAAAAGCTGCAAGATAAATTAGCCTTTTCCTTCTTAGGAGTGTACTATAATAAGGATATTATTATGTTAAAACATTTTTGACTACAATATGAACCTCCTATGGGTGAAACTAGTAGCCTTGGTATTATCATGGTGACTGCTATTCATGATCCAGATGTCTTGGCAGAGTGGAGAATATAATTTATGTTTATAGAGAAAGGTGTGAAAAAGTTGTATGCTAGAAAGAAATTTTATCTGAGAGGAAAAAATGAGGGTAAGAGAAATGTTTGACAAGTTTATTAAATTTATAAAGTGGTTGACAATACATTGGGTCTATTTCTTAATATAACTGAATAAAATTTTCATTTTTTTTTGTGTTTGTGTGTTTGCAAGTTTATATTTTGTTCTTTTTATCAGTTATTGCCATACCTTAGCTTTAAAGTATTTATGTATCAATATCATAAATGAATCCAAAATATTTGTATAAAACTTTGTTTCTTGAAAATCTGTAGCTAGTTCTTTGAATAATTATACCTAATATTATTCATAATTTACAAAGTGATTAAGGTGATTTTATTATTTAATGGATATATTGCATTCTTAAAATTACTTATGAAACTTATTTTTCATTGAAATTGTTGAAACAAAACATTTAGGATATCCAGTTTGAATGTTGATATTAAAATGTATTAAAAGTTATTTTTTTCAAATGTTATGTATTAATAAAAAGTATCAAATACACTAACTTCTTCATACAAATTTCTGTAGCAACTTGGTATAAAATGTTTAAAAACATTAAATATAAGTACCAGCTCAAAATTCCTTCTTATTGTTGACTAATTTTGCATTTTTAATCATTTGTATTTTAGATGATTTAAAGACTTCTTTTTACTATGGCTTGTTTCTCTATTCATATGTATATTGTTTAAAAATACTTTATATTTCTGTTTCTGACCTTAAACATTGAGGAAATATAAATGAAAAAATATTTTTGTGTGTGTCTCAAAAAAGATAAATGAATATCAAAAAGTTAGTAATCAAATGATTATAAAGTCCAAAAATCTTTAATTAAGCTTTTGCTGTGTCAAAATTCATTGAAAAGATGTCTTATGTAGTGGGTATTGTGTGTGTGTGTGTGTATATATATATATATATAAACTTTTTTTAATTGAATTGTTATTAGTACTAAGAACAATAATTTTGCATAAAAACATCTAGTAGAATTCATCATTAAAAATATTTAATTTTTTATGAATAAATTTATGTTTGTTTCATTTTCTCAACATTGTTTACTACTTTTTTTTAGGATTTTAATGAAGAAAATTATCTTCAATTCATTGACTTAATGATGCAGATACAGCATAAGTAAGAAAATATTTGTAATTATTTAATTCTTCATGTAACTGAATGACTCAAATTATGTATTGATATTATTAATTTTTTTTGTCCTTTAAAATTAAATACTGTTTGATATAAGTGATGAATTAAAAACTCTGTAGAGTGGTATTAATAAAAAAACACCTCTGATACACATAAATTGTTATACAAAATATTTTTATTGTAATTACTTCTAATATATTGCCTTTAATATATTAAATCAACTGTAGTTTACATCCATAATTATGTTTTAAAATCATGTAATTCTTTTACTGATTCCTATTTCAGAGTTTTGAGAGCTGATTTATAAATTAAGAGTAATTGTTCTAGTAAGTTGGCCTGTTGGTCATCAAACAAGAGAATAAATTGATTCATTCATTACTTAAGATGATGAGAAATATATAAGAGAATGCTTAATGATGAATGTTTAATAGATGCCTTTTCAGTCTTGAAAATTTACATTTAGAGCTAAGAAATAAATCATGCATTTTTTGTTGTTGTTAAAGTTAAGATAAAATTGAACACTTTACTTGTAAACATTAACAATAATAAATAAATGTGTTGTTAAAAGTATTAGTTAAAAAATAACTGGCATTTAATGTGGTATATTTGAGTCCTAACACATGTTTTTTTTTTTAATTTGTAAATAGTTATTGTAATTATTCAGTTCAATATCACATTATTTTTATTTTTATATGAACAAGACAGGATTTCTATATTTTTTCATTGTGATCTAATTAATTTATCTATTGTCTTCGTTCAGGCATGCCTGTATATTTAATGTGTCAATTTTTATTGTTGTATATTTAGTATATTCTAATTCTTTATTTTTTTACAAGAACTATATATTTTACATTGTTTTTTGATTAGTATATCAAGCAAAACATGTTCAAGGCAACCTACTGTAAGTAAAAATGCTTCTTGCTCTACACATACATCTGAATCATCTAGGCACATCACTAATGGTAAAGTTCCAGCAGTCCCTAGTTGTTTGCAGGTTGAAACTAATATTGAAGATAAAAAATCCACTTATGAGACATCTGTATAGTGTTCTTTATTTTGTTCACTACTTATCACATAGTTTCTGTTTTTAGCCACACTTTGTTAATTTTATTAATATATTATTTGATCTGTGATGTACTTTAATATTTTCATTGTTTTAAGAAATATTTATTTGTTATTTTTATGTCCGTGTGTGTCTTGTACAATTTCCTAAAGAATACAGTTAAATTAACTTGCATGTAGTCTTTATTCTATTCAGGACAATATTGTAATTTTTTATCTTTAGTGAACTTTAATCAAATTATAAAATATCTTAAAATAGTAATATTGAGTTCCTTACTTTGTGTTAAAAATAGTTCCAACAGAATAGTTTAAGATTGTAATTTTTATTGATAATTATTAAGATTGAAGCTTAAGTTCATTGATTGATCTGATTTCTTAACCATTAGTTATTTAAATATCAAGCACTAAATTCCAAAAAAACATGATATTAAGGGGAGGCATTTATAGGAGGAGAGGTTACATTTCTGATGGAGTGTTCTGTAACTTAATTTAAATTTATTTGACCCCAGTTCATTTTCAGAGCTCCCAATAATCTTTGAAAACAGATCAAGTATGATAAATCTTATGTCATGAATGTATTGGTGAAAACATTATTTGTGTATGTTTGAGGGCAGTACTTAAACTAAACTGAACTTGGTTGCATATTCTCTCATTATTTCAGAAAAAGAAATAGTGGCAGTAAAATTGAGTTTATTCAGTATTACAAGAGCAATTTAATGCTTTGTGAAAATTTTCCTCATAGATGCCTTTTCATGAATTGTTTGTGCATTGCTAGTAAATAAGCATTTACAATTGAAACTCTGTGGCCAGTCCTCTTTTCTGTAACATTCTGCACAAATTATTTTCATCATACATTTTTACTTAATAATTTTCCTTTTTTTTTCTTAGATTGTCTATCAAACTGTATGACCTTTGTATAACTTATTAAAGGTTGATCTATTGGTAATACTCTCAGATTATATGCATTTTTTTTGTTGGAGAATGAACTATATTATATATAATTTGTTCTAAAATTATATATTTTAAATATTAAATTTTTCAGATTTTAATGGTTTGGCTTTGTTAGTTTGTATGACTGTTGTATGCTTATAAAAGTATTTTCCAGAATGAAATGTTTATATTGTTAAGTCTTTCAAGAATGTGCTTTATAGCAAATGTGTTGAAAATGTAATAAAATAATGAATATATTTGAATGTTAATAAAAATTTGTAATTTTTTCTAATTCACCATTTTAGAGTTGAATTTGTGACATCTGAATTGAAGCTGTTGGGTCTATTTATACATTTATATCATATATATATATATATTACTTAAGCCATTTCCTTCAGCTGTTATGACAATATATGAAGCTCTATGAGAGTTAATTAAATAAATTACTTCATAGAATTAAAAAAATATTTATTGCTCATTGTATGGATGCTTGAATTTGATATGATGCTAAATCTCAGATTTTTCTGAAAACCATATTAAATTTTCCACACTTTCATTATTCAAAAAATCAAAATAAATTGTTTGTTTAATTATTTTTTCTTCAACATCTGGTTTTTCATATCAGATTTTAGTTTTTTTTCTAATCAGAAAAATTATATTTTATTGTATGAAATTTGGTTGCATTCATTCATTTAAGAAATTTTATAAATTTAACATTTGTCTTGTCATTATTTTTGTAATTATAGATCTGATTACTTCTTTAAATGTATTTGTGTGTTTTACTTTTTGAAGTTTATTGTTTTTTTTAGTATTTTCACTATGTTTGTATTATGTTCAAAGCTTATTATTTTTATTATTTATTATATTTAATAAAGTTTATATTGAATAATTGTTTTGAAATTAATATATTTTGTTTGTAGCTTTTATTTATATTTACAGAATAAAACTGTAATGTTCTGTAATGTAACGGATTTTTTAAAAGTTTGTTGAGTTTGAGATTAATTAATTTGTAAAAAAGATATAATTGATATTGTTATTTTGAGAAACCTTTATTGATAATATTTTTTGTTTTGTGA
>JAPMOQ010015927.1:4297301-4428577 GCA_026543055.1 Argiope trifasciata
TAAAATATTATAATTATTGACTAAAGAATAATAAATGCATGTTTAAAGTGGTTCGAAAGAAAAAAAAAAAAATAAGCTGTTAGTTTTTATAAAACAGAAAAAAAATCACAATTTTTCATATAAGAGTTGAAGTTACATAAAAGATATCTCTCTGAACTTACTGTCTATTTTTTTAAACACTACTTCAATCCTATTATCCAAAATTTTTAAATGCTACATACTTTCTATCATAAAATTTAATCAAGAAATCACTATTTTTAATTGATATTTTAAAACAATGATGTTATATTTCATTTTCATTTGCATCTTAACCTTTTTATATTAGTAACATAACATAAACATGATTTTATATGAAGTTTCAAACATTAACAATTCTGTGCATTTTATCATGTGAATGGCGCAATATAGCCAAAAATGTATTTTGTGTCAACCCCCTACCTCCAAATCAGCAACCAATCAACCTAACTCCCTTTGCTTCTTCGAGGTATTTTATTTTTCAGTTTTCGGCAAAAAGAGTTTATTGCGACTTTTCTGTTTTCATGCTTTTGGGATCTCGTCTTAAATCAAATTTTCACAAGATTCAGATGCCGGCTTCCTGGCGTAGGGGTAACGCATCCTCCCCGTGATCTGGGCTTCCCGAGCTCGAGTCCTGGTTTGGACATGGTTCTTCTTCATCCTGCGTTTTATCCGTGAGATGTGTGAAAGAGCTCCCCCCCCTTCCTTAAAAAGGTTTGTAAGAGCGAGTATATATGAGTGTAATCTTCATGTGAGCTAGAAGTCAACCTTTTGCCCTTGGCTGCTGAGAGATCTTTACCCTCAGAAGCTACTGCATCCCTTTTCCGTGGTGAGCATCATCATCATAATATTCAGGTTTTAAGTCTGATATGTCCTTATTATTAATTGGCTTTTTTAGTAAAATTTGCACGTGTATACTTTATAGTTGAGTAAAATTTATACAATAGGGGAAAACATTTTCATTTTCCCCCTAAAATTTCCCTATGGCTTTGTTTGATCACTAAGAAAAAATTTCCACAAAAGAGCGCGGCACCTGCAAGTCCGTATCGTGACGACTTTTCCCACGTAAATTTGTTGATCCACCTCCCCGAAAATTTATATTTACTTCTGGCTGCGTCCATAAACGGAACTTAATTTGCTAGAGTGCTATTGATACATAATGAATCGCGTCCAATAAATAACTGTCTCACTTCGCAGCGTGCAGGCCCATCGCTTTCGTGTCAGTTCTCCGGGCCCGCTTAATGAAAGACAATCAAAATTCTCAACTGCGTGGAAAATGTTATTCAAACATGAATGTAACGACGAAATCGAGACGCCAATCATGAGGAGAGGCAGCAAGTGTAATTTTAGTTCGTCTTTTTTTGTTGTTGTTGCTGTTCTTCTCTTATTTTGATCGACTGCTCTTCAAATGATTACATTTTGTTTACTCTCTGATCGTTGGTAGCGACAGCGGTGTTCATGGTTTGTATGAGATCGTTTTTCCAATGTGTATGTGCTTTGTATCGAATTTTCCTTCATACTGATCTCCAATTTCGGAGATCAACGTAATTTGTATGGATTGTTTAATATGTGCATTTGATTATAATTGAAAGGATACATAACAAAAACAATATTTCGTGCATTCGTAATGCTTGTAGGGAGTACTTTTTTTCGGAGGTGGGAGGGGAGGAGAGTTTTATTCAAATCATAATGACAAACACTATGTTTTTGAATTCTTATTTTCTGTGAAATCTAACTGACAAATTACAGAATTCCCCCCAAAAATCAGAGGTTTCCAAATAAAATTAATTTTATATATCTTTCACATCTGAAATTAGATTATTTGAGCGATCTTGTTTGATTGGCATCTTAAAAAGTCACCATATTTTTCATCGTGCTTGAGTTAATTTTTTTTTTCAAAACTGAATTTCAAATTCTGATAATATTGATGTAAGATGCAGTAACCAAAATCCCCGTTAATCCTTTTGAGTTCTGCTGTTTGTAGACCATAATAATTGTTAAATTTATCTAGTAGACAGGCGTTCTGGCCTAGGGTTAGCGCGTCTTTTATGTGATCTGGGCGTCTTGAGTTCATCCTGTTTCTAGCATGGTTGCTTGCTTCCTACCCAGTGTTCTATCTGTGAGGTGTGTTAGAGAGACCCTCCCCCCCGTATATAGGGATACTCCAAGCGAGTGTGTGAAAGTCATCATTATAAGAGTTAAAGTCATTCTGTCTTCTGTCTTCGGGTGCTCAGGGATACTTACCCCTTTTTTTCCGATCTCTTGGATTTGGTTTGAATTGGAGTTCAATCCTAGGCAAATAAGCTACAACAGAAATAATTATTAAAATATATACGATTTGTATGTCAGTTCACAAGCATAAAAACAATTAATACTCCTTTTCCTATTTATTTGTACACATCCATTTTATGTTTACCGTAGAATGAAGAGTTTACATTTTGGAACAAGGTTTCTTCTCACGAAAATATTTCGTTAAAAAATCATGCAACTTCAGAATTTTGATTTCTAGACCATATATCAAATTTTATTATTTTAATTCTTTGATTTTTTTAACCATCTGGTTCATCTAATATTTAATTATACGCTATTTTATGTTTTGATATGACGTCATGCCCTGTTTCCTTCCGTGAAATAGAAATAAAAGGCGATGATTATGAAATCAAATTGACGAGAATATTATCATAATTTAAAACCTTTTAATTTTCCAGAAACCAGTGTCACAAAACCCTTTTTTTTTAAATCAAATTTCTACCTAAATAGGAAGTAAAATTTTCTTAAAAACTTTCCATTAATTTGAATTTTTTTACTGATGCCTTCTTACTGAAAAGATTTTAATTAATATCATCCCTATAGATTTAAAACTGTATTTTATTCGATATTTTGTCATTATTTCCTTACCCCTATTTAATATTATATAATTGTAAACATTTAATTAGTCTTAACAGTTCAGAAAACAGTCTGTATTTTGGATATAATTATACTTTTTGTAAAAACTTTTATGGCATTTAAAAAAGTTACACGATTTTGTAATCTTAAACATGTACCAATATTTTTATGGTAACGAGGTTTATTTAATCATGATTCTTGTATTTGAAGATTTTCAAGTAATTTTTTTTTCTTTGAATACTATTTAAAGAAACTTTTATGAATGCACAATTTCATCATATTGATGTTTTTAATTTTATCTATCGACAAACGATTGGAAACTTTGAGAATTCTGTTATTCAATGATTAATTAACTTCACAATGAAAAAGAAATTTTATGCTTCAAAAGCTCTGCAATGGCTCTAAATTAAGTTACAATATTGTATAGAAATCTTTCAGTTGCTCTTTGTACTCGGTGATTAAAAGTACTTCAAAGGCTTTTGAACTAATTTATTATTTTTTAAAATTATCATTGTTTATGAATAGCATTGAATCATGTTTTAATACTGAATTTCTTTGTGAGTGTTTATCAATTGACTTTTCTCTATAATGAATTGGATAACAGGAAACAGGATTCATATTGATTCATCATCCATAGAAAATGTTACAAACGATATTTCTCAAAGCTTGTAATATATATATATGTATATATATATATATGTGTGTGTGTGTGTGTGTGTGTGTGTGTGTGTTTTGTGTAAGTGTAATGCATGTATATGTATGTCGTGATTGCCCTGCACTAAGTTGCCCTGATTTTCTTATTAAGTTAATCCAATTTATTTCATTTCTAAAATGCTCTCTTATTTCTTGATCAACTAATCTTTTTAAATTTAATTATTTCTAATACCTACTTTAGAAAACCAATGATTATTTTGCACGATTTATTTGATTCTCACGCTCCAAGTGCAAAGATAAAAATAAAATTAAAAAAAAACCCTAACACCCACAAATACCTTTCAAAGATACCTAAGTTACCCTTGTCTAAATCTAAACGTGGGGAAAAAAATCGCTGTCATAATCTCATGGTAAAATTACTGAAGGAAAGAGTTTCTGGTTCTTTGTCACGATATAAACAGACGCTTATCGCTTTTTTCTTACATATTATGCTCCCCATGTAAAATAAATTGAATTCTAAAAGTTTCTTAGGAGCATAGAATTAAATATGTATATTATTCATAACTATTAATATTGTGTTTAAAATTATTATTCTACTTAAAAAGTAAATTTCAATTATGATTAAAATATTATCTAAACAAGCCTGCTTTATGTATAAGAATGTTTAGTATAAAAATAATTATAAGTACTTAATTTGAAGTAATATAAAAAAAAATCTCTTGTGGTATAACACGACTTAGTTAACAAACTGCTACCCTATCACCTATGCTATTCACCGGGTGGCACTTAGAAATCGAGAATGATAATCTTCCAACGACCTTGGATGGTACACGAAAAGGTGGAGGCCTGGCTCGCCCCATCGATGACGAGACGTATTTCTTCAGGGAAGGGTTGTACAGCGATGGTCCTTAGGAGAACCCTTCCCCCATAGTTCCCGCCAGTGTTGCTGTAACGGGTCATTAAGCTATTTTTTGAAAATCCGTGTGACTTCGGACTAGTCGGTGAGTCAATAATATGATTCTCGGAATTAGTTCATTCTTCACCTTTTTAATAAGTTAATATTCTAAAGGCATGTTAACAATATCCCTATTTAAAACAATTAATTTCCAAATTCGTCCCATAAACACTTCTAATGAACATGCAAATAATTTGCCGAACTTTTAGATTTCTAACACTTTGGTTTTATTGTTACATCATCATCCATTTTAAATATTCAATTATTAATCGAATCCGTATCAAACACTTTCCTTTGTGTGTAGTTCAGTTCAGTTCAGTTATATTAACGTCCCGTTTAAAGCAACACGAGGGCTATTTTGGGACGGACCTCGTAATTTTGAACCACGGTCAGATGACGTGGACGACAACTGAAGTGGCACCCCCCTCTCCACACCACACCACACCAGCGGGAGGACTTTGGCCTGACAGATTTAACGTGCAAGAGACCCCCTCACACGACGGATCTTCGGTGGAATCGAGTCTCGAACCTGAAACCCTCCGGTTCCGAAGCCGAGACTTTACCACCGGGCCACCGCGGCCCTTCCTTTGTGTGTAATTATCTACATAAATTCCCACCTTATTCAATACTCTTTTCCTACGAAGTAACTCCCTCCACTCACCAGTGTCCTGTTTTGGCCCCGGTGTCGGGCGTTCCCGTCCTCCCTCTGTTCTGAAAAATAAGTAAAGTAAAAAGTGAGGCATCGCGTGGCGGCTTCTTAATGAAAAGGCCCAGATCCCAACTAAAAGATGAGATCCGCATTAAGTAACACGTTTATCCGAGCCCCTCCTCGTCCCAGGAGAGGCGGGACAACCATTACGTGTGGATATAATGTCTAAATAACAGGTGAGGATCATTTACGGCTGCGGAACACCCTTTGATGAAGTCATTATCGGGGCGATCGCGCCAGCTAACTACAGAAACGAGGTGGAAATGTGAGAAGAAAGTTCGATTCCAAACGAAATTAATGTGAACTCGAGTATGCATGATTTATAAAAAGGTTGATGAATGTGGTAATAATAATGTTGCTCAGATAAATCTGTATGAGTTGCAGAGGAAATAATTTGATCAAGGCTGAAGACCTATTTTCCGGAAGAAGATGAAAAATTAATATGCAAAGTAAGGCAAATTGCTTTAAAAAAATGTGCCAAATGCTTGAAACATGAGCTTGTTTGTATTCAGTACCAAATATAGATATACGAGTGATTTGATAGTGAAAGATTCTGTCATCATACCAAAATATATCGTTATCACATAACAGAGCCAAATAAGGCTTCGCTATAATCATAAACTGAATTAGTTAAAAAATATGAATAACAGGTAAGAATTTTAAAGTGCCTGTCTCCCTAGTAATGATAGTTGAATTCTCAAACTGAGACTATATCGTTTCTTAATATAAATTTATTTCTTTAAGTTGTGTTAACATTTGTATAACAGTTATGAAAATTGAAGGGCTTTTTTTAATCATTTTTTATTATTTCAAATAATATTCTGATGAGGTTCTATCAGATATATTCAATCGCCGAATCTAAAAGAAAAATAGTAAAACTATATATATCCTGGATGGATTAACCGAAGTTAGAAATTCGAAAGCTCTTGGCTCTTCTCCACCTCGCAGCTGCTTATATATATATATATACAGAAATTGAATTGAATATTAGACTTGAGAAAACTATCACAAATTTATAATATATTACTAAACATTTAAAATAGTTTTAAAGCAGCAGACTGCCAAAAATGTATTATAAACGTTTTTCGAATCGCATAGTAAGAGTGGCTTCTACCGATATAATCGTATTTACATATCTTTTTCAGTGGTTAAATTCAATCAAATTTTGTCATTTAATAATGCTGAAGAAGATTTCTCATTTTGTGGAATTTTGGATGTATCCTATCTATTTTCTTATCTTATCATTTTTAAATTTCTACTAAGTTTAAACAAAAGGTTTTTATTATGATATAAATAACTGTACTTGACTAAGTATGTCCTACAAAAAATGATTAATTTTTTTAATAGTTTAATTTAATCTGTCATTGTTAGAGTTATAAACCGATGTAATAAGTTCAATATAATTATCAGAAACTTGCGATGCCTTAGAAATTATTTTATCTCACAGGTTAAACGTTAATCATTATATTCTGGCTTTTACAAAGATATACATGTTTCTAATGTTGAATTTGAGTATTAATTTCCATCGAGTGTAGCTATGCTTAGAAATTTTTATTCATACAAAGGTAACAAAGGGATTTTTTTTTATCTGGTGTATCAAACAATCTAAACCGGTATTAATACAAACAAATGAGAGATTTAGTACCGGTTCATGAGCCACTCAATTAAGAAATAGAAGTACCCAATTGTTCTTTCACTAAATAATACTTATTTTGTCATCGAAAAAGAAGTGAATTATTTAATTAAACGCTTTATAACGTACCAGAAGGTTTAAGCTTCCATTTATAAGAGGCAGAGAGCTACACCATCAAATTTGTTATCTCTGCTTGTGAGTTAGTACAAATGCATTGTATAATTCTGTTTGTAATGACTAAATTTTTAAATAACTAGAAAAATTAGACGTGGACAACCTCATTACAGCTGATAGAATTTTTTTGACCCAACAATATAGATACGATGACGGAAATTTTGGCATCATTTACTCATTAATTAATAGAAAGCAAAGCTGTTTTATTGTTAAAAGGTAAAAGAGATAGGAAAAAAACCTGTTTACTATTATCTCACTTGGACCAGGATTTTGAAACTTTATTTTACAGTAATATAAAGAATAATTCTGCGCATGACCCAAAATTCGTAAAAAAAAGTCATTAGCCTAATTTTTAAGTTATATTATCTAGAAACTCAAGTGTACTTAAACCTCTGCCACTTATTCTGTAGATGGCAGAATCGATTTTGTGAAGTGCCATTGTTAGATTATGTATATATATTTCTCTATTTGAGTTCCTATGATATTTTTAATAGTATATTAAAAGTGTTAAAAGTTTATAAGCATATTAAAAAGGCTTAAATGCTCAATATATTTGATGTACAAGTATTAAGCCATATTCTTGAATATTACATTCATTATTGTACAAGTTTTCAGTTACAACAACAGAGATAGCAGGACACCCCCGACCGGCCAACTTTAGAGTCTTAGGCTCAGTAAAACCGGAGGGCTCCCGAGAAAAATACCTTAACCCTCTCAGAGCGATTCCCTAGCTTCGACCACGAGCCCGACAGAATCAGCCGACAAAGCAAACTCGTGAAAGAATTACTCCAGAGGTCCATCGACCTGAGCCTTTAGACCTGTAGTCATCATGCCCTCAGTTACAACAACAATTAGCAAAACTTAAGATCTCTAGCATTATTTCTGGGTTTGCTTACAGTTGGCTGTAGGATTTCTAAAGCCATTCCTGAATAATTTTTTTAAACTTTTCGATAGAACTTAGAACCTGTTTTTTCATTTTCATGAATGGAGTACCTAAATTAAATAGCTCCATTGTGTGGTAGCTAGAATTTTCATCTCCTAAGCTATGAAAACAAATAAATGTCTTTTTACTGTTCAGCATACGTAGTATAACGAAAGTAGTATGAACGTCGAAAAATTCTAACCCAAGATTTTAACGAATCTTCACATTTTAGCCTTCCCTGAATTCGAAAAACATATTTTTAGTATTATATCTACTGTCTGTGAAAAATATAACAAAAGCACTTTGAGATAAAAAGATGAAATTTGGTGTACGTGTTTTAAGCCAAATTTCAAATTTTAGAGTCTGATAGGAGGATGTCAGTCTCTTCGTCTTTCTGGTCGAACATAAGTTAAAATAAGGTAATCTGAAAAGTAAAGATAAAATCTGGTACTCAAATTTAACATCTATAATGTATATAACTATTAAATTTTAATCTAAATCCAACAACGGGCTGTTGTTCTGTCTCTCTGTACTGTCAGAGATATATAAAAGTGATAATTCAAAAATAAAATGGCTTAAATACACACATGTCTATAAATTAAGGATAATTTAGAGTGACGTGTATAATGAACTTTAAAATACATATATCACCCGTCAAATGACTATGTACATAAAAATCATGTATAAATTGTAGGAATCCATCAGATGACATCACAATGACGAGAGTATAAGAGAGTGATGTATAAGGAACATGGGCAAACAAGTAAAACTTTTCGCAAGCACTTTATAAAACTTTCAGTGCTATATCCGCATAGTTATGGCAAGTAGGACGCATTTGGATAATTTTTTACATGGTAAAATTGTTAGCCGTCTGGAATGTGGGCGTACCCAGCTATCCGAAGAACTTGGAATCGTTCTGAGTGTCATTTCCAGGCTTTGGCAACGGTTCTAAGTTGATAGTAATATGAGTAGACGTTACAGCATTGGTCGTCCCCGAGTTACAAAATCGAGTGAGGATCAGTATTTGGCAGTTACTGCCAAAAGAAACAGATGGAGCACAGCATCAGACCTGTCTCGTCAGCTCTCTTCAACCACTGGTACGACAGTTTTAAGACAGGCCGTACAAACATGCTTAAGGCAGATTGATTTATATGCCTGTCATATGTGTTCCACTTACTATAACTGTCGCCTGTGGTTAGTCTAGAGTATAGAGCATGCATTGTGGACACCGCAACATTGGATTTGTGTTATGTTTTCCAACGAGTCCAGGTTTAGCTTGCAGTCTGATTCTCGCTGGGCTTTCACATGGAGAGCGCCAGGTACCCGTAACCACCAAGTGAACATTGTTGAACAACACCGTTACGGTGGGGCAGGATTGCATGTATGGGAAGGAATTATTCTGGGTTCCAGAACTGACTTGCATGCTCAAATTGGAACCATGACAGACTAAATTTATCGTGACGTCATTCTGGAACAACATGTGCGTTTGTTTCGGGACGCCATAGCCGCAGAAATCATGTTTATGGATTACAAAGAACGTCCTTACCGTACAAACATTGTAAACGAATGTCTTCGATCGGAGGACATCACAGAATTCTCACTGGAATCCAATAAAACATGTGAGAGATATGCTTAGCTGAAGTGTTGTAACCTGTCAATCTTCTCCTACATATCTACCGGAACTACGGAGAGCATTGATTGATGAATGATGTAATATTCTCCCGATCAGATCGATAATTTGATACTCAGCATTCCTAGGCGTTGTACGGACTGTATTGCATCGTCTGTGGTTCCATACTATGTATTAATCCTCATACCTACCAAGTAATATTGATTTTCGTAAACGTTTTTTTTTTTAATTTGTTCCAGGGAGAAAAAATTTAACTTTTTATTAATGATATCAAACATATAGCATCTTTTTTGCTCTTTACTTTTTGTTCGAAAAATAGGTTTTCACGTGCCACATTTGTTTTGTTTCCGACTCCTTCCCTTCCTAAACTTGCACTGCCCTTAATTTATGTACATGAGTATATGTCAAATTTGGTAAGGGAATTTATAGCTACAAATGTAATTTTATGAGAAATTTTTGCTTTAATCGGTTGAAATAAACGAGTTTAAAACACAAAGTCCCTTTTTGGATGCTTTTGAAAGCATACCAGAGATTGGATGACGTGATAAATTCAGTAAAAATGCTAAAATCCCCCTAGAAGTTAATATTTTGTAACTATTATGTGCTAATGTCATGTTCTTTAGCAGGGCAAATTTATTAAGGAGTATGTGGGAAAATTTTTAAAATACTATCCAGCTGGTTTTAGAATGTGAATGTTGGAAATTGATGAACATAGAATGTCTTTAATCTTTAATAATCTTTAAAAGCATGTGTAATCTTTTAGAACAAAATAATATTCGTGATATACCGGAACAATTTATTTTTTCGCAAATACATTTCCATGAATTATAATATTCGGAAATATATAAAAGATATTTCCTGTGAAGTCATAGGCAAATATCGAGGATCTTCATTTAAAATGAGATCAAAACTGATGGTACCTAATTAAAGAAAGTTTGCAGAAGTTTTCTTATTTCCGATTAACTCATTCAGATAGGAATGAGAAATGATGCACCTTCCCCGGAAAAAGGGGCACCCTTAGCATTCGGTTTTGGTTCTGGCCAGATTAAAATGAGTATGGAAACCTCCTCGACTACTTTTTCCCCGTTCTGGCTTGACTTTAATCAAGTCTGCAACCACTTTCAGGACAGGATGACAAATCGTGACGATCGCACGTTAACTTCCATCTAACTCTTAGAATATATCTGCCACAATTTAGAAATCAGTCTTGCTTTTTTTTTTGGCAAGTGGAAAGTGAGTTGATGTACATTCAGAGGCCGTCGAAATAACAAGTTGAATGAACGGGCGCCATCTTAGACCACAGCAATTTGATTTGACATGGGTGAACGTAATAATTTTCATAATATAATGGATAAATAATATAATTGATGTATAATGGGTAATAATATTCGTAATATAATGGATAATATTTAATTTTAACATTTTTAACTGCAGTCAGGTTAATCGAAACATGCATAATTTATACATTGAATGAGGTGTTATGAGATGTGACGAGTGCAAGCTATTAGCCGTTAACAAATGAGATTTTTTTTCAATTATAAATTTTCACAAAGAAATTTTTTTGACTGCATTCATATCTGCTTTCATTCTCTGTACTAATAATAAAGATAAATTTGCGCGTGTAGGACAGATCATTTCACACAAAATAACCACAGTTGTCACAGATAGAAATATGGAGATATTTTTAAAATTTAATTAGAGTTTAAAATAGTTGCAAATTAAGTTAGACTTAGATATTTTACTCGATAATATTATTGCACTAAAATTATTTATATACCATGCTAAAAATTTTACAAAATTGTCTATTTAATGATGCTAGTTTAATTGCTTTGAAACTTTTCACTAAATTTCTGCAGTTTTCCAACAACAGATCTGATTGATTCGTCATATATCTAAATGATGGCTTTTTTTATTGATGAAAATTAAAAAAGAAAGATTCTGTTATAGTAAACAGAATCTTTCTTCTTTAATTGTCACTAACTAGTCATTGAAATAAGAAAATGAAGCTTTATCCCGAAGGAAAAATTGCATTTGGAAGATAACTGGCTCTGATTTCTATTTTTTAGAGGCATTTTATTTCATTAAAAAGGTCCATGAACATAATAAAAATAAATGTAAGATTATTAAAATACCGTGGCTCTGAAAAATTTATCTTAATTTCATACTTAGAAATATTACTTAAGTAACTTTGTATTCAAGAATGTTCCAACGACATGAATACTTTTTAATTTTCAAAATTTCAGGGCATACTATAAAGATAAGATCATCAAAAACGAATAGAATTCGTACAATATTCAAATAAGCGTATCTCTACTTTTTTTGTTATAAAAAACTGTACTACTTATATTTTAAGCTGATACTAAAATATAAATGCAAAAATGTTAAATTTCCTTATAGAAATAATATTATGTAATTGAAACCACATAAACAGCTGTATTGAGAATAATATTTAGATGTCAGTCGCTTTTCAGTGAAATTCGGAAAAAAAAAATCTTGAGTGGGTAGTATCATTTTATTGGTCATTCTGAATTCTGCTTATTCTATGTTTGGTTTTGAAATAATCATGTTTAAGAATCGTTCTAAATATAAATAAAAAATCGTTTTAATTATCCAATAATTTGATATTTTCATTAGTCAAATTTCATTTCATTCATTTATTCAAAATAAATGTAACTCATCATCATTATTATTATAAAAGGAAATACGATATTACTGTTTGTGCACAAGGGTATTAATAAATTTAATTATATAGAATATATACTTATAAAATTTTTTAATTACACAGAAGTAATTTTTCATATTATTTTAATACCAATTGTAAAAACCTTGCATGGTAAAAAATCCAAACTCCCCTATAAGAGGCTATATATTCATCATATGAGCCACTTTTCCTTTATATTGCAGAATAAATGGCGATTCCATATAAATATGGAGACAAAGCTGAACGTTGGTCTTTTTTATATTGCACGATTAAATAAACTTACATATTTCTTATACATCCTGAATTCTTCTGTGATTATTTCATATTACGCTTCGAATATTAATTTCTCCTAGCACTGTTTTGATTTATTTAATCGGGTTACAGGAAATTTGTTTGATATTTAACTGACCTACTTATGCCGTTTTGCATTGTGGGTAAAAATGGCTACCAATAAACCTCGCGGAGGGCACGGTTTTTTCACATTACTCCAAGAACTTTAACCTGGGCCGATTAGTTAACATAGAGGTGCAATTTCACGCTTCTTTGCGGTACCTAGTCAGTGATTGATACAGTTTAAAAGAGAGGGCCTAACTTTAAACGACGTCGCACAAAAACCGTGACCCCCAGTAAAGAGCCCTTCTCCCCTGTGGCCCTAGCCTGCCAGGAGGGCCGGCAGATATTAATGGCCCAGGCCTCGTGTCCTCTAGAGCCAAGTGAGTCTTGCTTGTCGGAGAGCCAGCGTCATGGCCTATTTACCGTACAAACAGTAGTTTTCGGGGGGCATTAAAACACACGATTTTTCTCTTTCCTCCAGAGGGTAAAAAAAAAAAAAAAGGAGGTACTGTTCGATGCCCCCCTTTTTCTTCTCTGGATGGTTGAAACTCAATTCAACATGTGCACCAATACTTTTACTGAACGAAAGTTTGGATAAAAAACAGCTTCAAAAAAGTTCGAGAATGTAAGTAATAAGCTTCAAAGACTGAACCTTTTTATTATTCTTTAAAAGCAATGTAGCTTCACTTCATTTCTTTCTTTCGCATATGTGATTTTTCATATACTCGTCGTTCAAGGTAAATTAATCAGAAAAGATGAATTCAAATTAGCAGCAGAAAATTATTTAAAAAAGTAAGTACAATAACCATTTTTTAAACGTATTTAATACTGTCTAAGACTTCCTGTGATCGAAATTTCTGTTTTGACTTTATATCTGTAGATTTATTATTTTGTACAAGAATGCGATATAATTAAAGATGCAACAAAATACATAAAGGAAACTTGCAACAGAGCCCTTTCATCAAATCAAATTTCATCAAAATCTGTATCGAATTTTAAGCTGAATGCAACATAGAGAATTTCTACTTAATCACGGCATTTCCTGAAATTTCATTTTTGTGTTATAAAAATAAACACATACTATATTTATACATAATATGTACATGTCTATGTTTATAATTTTTGAAATTCCTATTGGTAACCAAACTAATTAGAAACACTAAATACGCTTAACTAGCATTAGTATTCATGACAACTATTTGTGTGTATTATTGTTCTAATATTTAAAAAAGAATATTTAGAAATTTGTAAAAATCAGAAAAAAAGTCTTGTTTACGATTATATTAGACATTGCAAGAGATGCTTAATAATTTCCCTCGTATGTAAATAAAATGAATGGAATTAAAGGAGCGAAAATTCAAGAACAATAGTGTATTAATTAAAATGAAATCTCAATTCTTTTATATTCATTTCTAAAGAAAATTTATTTATCGTAACATAACATTGGCAGGAACGAATAGTTTGATAAAAATATTTATATTTAATTTCAGCAATAATTATAACAAATGTTGTTTAAAATTAATATTAAAAATCATTAAAATTTAGGAAAATGTTTTGAGAAACTACATTTAGTATCTCTAAAAGGATTTTAAATTTTAAAATGGTGCGAAAACGTTTGAATATGAGTATATTACTTGAAATTATTGAAGAATTTTTTAAAATTTCAATTAATTTTATTTAATAAAAATTTAATTCAATTTTTTGAAATCCTTTTTTTATTAAATATTTACTAACCAGAAATAATTATTTGATGACTGCTTGCTTAGTGATATGTGCTGCAGAGCATTTTGAACGATCTGTTCCTTACGTATTTGGAAGAAAGTATAATGTGTTCTATATTATAGTGGGTAGTAAAGCCTAGTGGATTCCTATTTTTCAAGGCGAACTAATGGTCGTAGAAAATACAGAATGCCCCAAAATTTTATATGCATTCTGAGAAGCTATTACATAACTAATCAATAATATACTTCTATATTTTGCAATTCAGATTAGTAAGTAGAACTATGGAATATTATCAGCTATCCAAATTTTCCTGATTTTTACTTCACAATTAAACGGTTTTTTTTTTTCATTTCTACATTTAATCAGTACTCATTTTTAAATAATGATCATTCATTATAGTTATCAATATTTGGGTAATTGATTATCCTCGTTTAAATAGTGGAATGCTATGTAAACGAATCAGTTGTTAAGTGCTTAATGTTATTTGTAATGTGCGCGGTAACAGAATCTTTCTTTGAGAATTCAGGTGATTGGTAATATTTACAGGACTTGTAACTAATGTGTACTGTGCATCACATTTAATACAAATTTAAAAATAACGAATGCATTTTCGACAATTTGGTTTACCATATCGATGTGAAGATTTATCTTGAAGGAACTCTGTAATTTGGAAAAAAACATTGAATTATCCCACTCCACTTTCACTTGATTTTATTTTGATGAATTTAGTTTTGTACAAGTATATAATATGATATGTTTATCGCATTAATCTTTTAGTTCTATTTGGATCTAATTCAACTTAAAAGTTTTGAACAATTTAGGAAAAATAACGATACAATATATTTTTATAGATATTTCATGATTTTGACTGTTAGGATGCTATATTCTTTCTGGAAAAATTCACTTTTTTATTTAGAAATTTTTGTTGCTGGTTTCTAAATTATATTATTGTTCGTTTGGTACTGTTTCCTCCTAGTAGTACTCAGTACTGTTTCCTCCTAATTGTAGGGCCGCGGTGGCCTAGTGGTAAGGTCTCGGCTTCGGAACCGGAGGTTTCAGGTTCGAGACTCACTTCCACCGTTTGAACCGTCATCCACCGAAGAACCGTCGTCTCTTGCACGTTAAATCTGTCAGGCCAAACGTCCTCCCGCTGGTCTGGCGTGGTGTGGAGAGGAGGGTGCCAGTTCAGGTGTCGTGCTCGTCATCTGACCATGGTTCAAAATTACGAGGTCCGTCCCAAAATAGACCTCGTGTTGCTTTAAAATGGGGCGTTGATAAAACTAAACTAAACTAATCCTCCTAATTGTATTTAAAATAATGAGGTGTACTATTACTTTTGAATATATAAAAAAAGAGAAAAAACCACCGATATAGGAGAATATTTTAGAATAATTTAAATTTTTGGTTGAAACTCGTTTATTTTTGGATATCAGTAATTACAGAATTGGAAAAAAAGTGATAAACAGAAGATTATTTGATGCAAATAAAAAAAAATTCCAACAAAACAATACTATCCCAGAAATAAAAAATCATATTATATTTGAAATAATATTTGACTATAAATTTTTTCTATTAATTTACAATTCAGTATTTAACAAGTGTATATTACTTAGGTGTATCTATTAATTAATAGTAAAAAATATATTTTTCAGGAATTTTATTTAAAAAGAACATATCTCCAAGCTTCATGTAACATATTTTGTCCGAATGGGAAACATAAACGATTTAAAAATTAAAAAAGGCTCTGATTTATTTTTCTAAATTTTAGATTACTAAATTTTATTTTAATATTAATATTATATAAAGTTTGATGGTTAAAAGGTGAATTTAATTGTGGAAATCTTTTTGTATCTAACATGTAAAAGAAGGGCTTGGAGATTTAATATAATGTAATAAAGTATATAACTTCACACCAGTTAAAAGAAATGTTCAAATACAGTCTTGGTTCTTATCTGGTGATGTGTTGAGTCAAATCAAATCGAAAGTCAAAAGTGTAAAAATTAATGATTTATTAAAAAAAGGCACTTTTTCAATGTGTAAGCTTTTAAGAATTTCAAGTACATGATTTTTAATAATCTTAGTATCAAATCTGAACTGTTATTAAATGAGTCAAATATCAAAAACTTCTTTTTGGTGTGTGGATTTGCAAAGGAAAATCAAACAAAAATCAGAACTATTAGTAAATGGAATTTTATCGAGATATATTTATTATAATTATTTTTCGATAGTTAACTCTTTTATTCGCTGTGAAAAAATTGCTTTGGAGAAATTTTTCCGCAAGAAGCATTTTTTTTATTTTCACAAAAAAAGTGAGAAAGAAAACGGCAGAATTTTAATAAATTGGCTCTGATAGCTTTTGACAAATGCAAAGTAAGTTTTTGAATATGATTTTCTGGTTTTTTTAGTAACATTCTCTTTCACCCACCAATCCATTTTTTCTTTACAAAACTATTACAAGTTGGACTTTATCCAATATTACTCATCAAATTTAATATGAAAAACGTTTTCTATTTTCTTATTCCTAATTTCTTCGGTATTGTGTTTGTTGGAAAGCGAAATGATTAATGCTATCGTTTAATAAGAACACAATTTGAAAATATTTTTAAGTAAAGTGTTTATTTTATGTTAGTCACATATTTATTTTAGAAGGATGCATGCATTTTGCATCCATTTAGGAAATGCAGTAAAATTTAACTGTGAACTACAACTGCTAACAACAGGATTCTTATTTTTTATAGAGAGGCAGTAGGGATTAGGTTTGTTTGTATTAATGTCCATTTTAAAGCAACACTTTGGCTATTTGGGGACGAACCTCATAATTTTGAACCACGGTCAGAAAAAGATAATGAAGGAAGTCGTACATTCTATCCATTGAGCCATGCGTTCTCCCTGGAGGGATTAGGATTAAAAATTATAGATTTTGTCTGGATCGAAATTAAAGATTTTTATATTTTTTGAGCTCAGCGCAATATCCAGTTTCCAGTTTAGTGCATCTTAGTATGTTTAAAAAATTTAGAATCCATCTTGGGCACTTTTTTGCTTATAGATTGAAACCAAAATTTGGCACAGAACAACAATTTTAGTAAAAAGAATACGTAACAAATATATGTTTTATCTAAGACGCTGCATTTTTTTTTCAATTATGGCATATATATGCATGCAAATATAAGAAAAGCAAAGATTGTAACAATTAACACATCACGCAAACGAATTCTTTTAATATTTATAACAAAAAAGATATTCCTTATTGAAGAGATTGAAGAAATTGGAATAAAAAAAGAATACTTGAGAACTCTAAAACTTCCTTACCTGAAAATTCATTATTTCGTAAGTACAGATACTTTATATAAATATGACAATTACATAAAAGTTGCGACAAAAACAATAAGTTTTTTAGGAATATTTATAACTATTTACCGAAGCCAATTGTAGCGCAAATGCAGAATATATATATATAAAGCAGCACCTAATTATTATTTTTTTTCTCCTAAAAAAGTCCCGGATTTTTAATAATTCGAAATTTTTTTCTAATAAATATGAATAAGAATTTTTCCCACAAACGTTTCGATTTTTTAATAAAGAAAATAAATAAATTCTAAGAGCAGAAGCAAACTGAAAATTAACTAGAGATATAAAATTCACGAAAAAGCTGCCGATGGCAATGTTGAATATCATTTTTAAACTTTGGACTACATGTCTACAATTCCCTTGATGTCCCGCATTGTGTAAAATTAAATCATTTCTGGAAATTCAGCGAAGTCTTTGATGCAGAAACAAAGCCTGCAGCTAATGGGTAAGATTACACAGTTTTACGCAGTTTTTATATATCTCGGATTCGCTATCCCAAAAGAATAAACTAACTCAGATGAAAATCATTATTACGCTTTGAACGTAATTATTTGTTTATTGAAGCAGAAATTTAAATACTTGTTTTTTTTTTTTGGTAATTTCTACTCAGCTGGCCATGAATTACTGGAGGGAAAAGTGTTTCTCAATCGGAGAAAGAAGCTTCTTCATGAAAAGTGTTTTTTTTTCAAAGCCAAATAAATAGATAAATTTTATTTTATTTGCTCAATCAATACGTTGGTAAAAGATTTGAAATAAAAATAACAGTAGTAATTAACATCTAGTCTAAAAATAATGATTTAATTAAGCTTTATTGAGTAATGGCTTCGCAACTTCATTCCTTCTGTCAAATAGCGACTCTTATGGATTAATGTTGTTGAGAAATGCTTATGTTCAATATTTGTATTACTAAGGTTTGAAGATTTCAAAAATGTTCACGTCGCACATCAGCTTTTGCATGATCGCACATACATTTTGTGCCTTGAGATGAATTAATTGTCTTTTTTGCGTCGTATTATCTGGTTTAAGATATTCATATAAAAATAGAAAACGGAAGCTTATGTAACATCAAATTGGTTTTTCTTAAAGATTCATTTCTACTCATCAAATAAATTTGAAAAATAGAACTGACAGGAAAAAAAATTCACTGTAACACCCCCCTTCTAGATTGCATTCTTCTAGATTACACGGCGTTTGCTGAGCATCCCACCAATTAGCACGTTTAATCATGCCCGCAAGGCATTCTCCTCTAATCATACACGCTGAAGATATGTGATATATGGGATCAACGAAAAGCATGTAAAACGAATTCACATAATTTGGGTTCTAATTTTATATATAAATACTCAAGATTTTTTAAAATTAAATGCAAGAATTTTGAAAATAACTTCTTATTAGAAAAGTTTATAACGAAGAACGCAAATACAAAACTAATATAAAATTAATATTAATTGTCATGGTGGGACAGAAAGAAGTTTCTAAAAGGATGTCGTGTCTTCTTTCCTAATTGAGATATCGCCAAAATTCGAATATAATTGAAGAATCTTCATTTTTGTCATCAACTAATTTTCAAAGACCGAATGATTGTTGACCTTGCGTCTGTTCAACAGACATTAAAATATCTGTAAAAATCTCCTTTACTGTGAAACTAAACCCAATATTTAACACATTAAAAGCATGGGATCTTGACGAAAGTATGCTAGGTAACGCGAATCAAATCATAGTACTACGACTCCCGCCTTTAACGTGTTAATATTTACTAAATATATGTCAGATCACACTTAACATATATTAAGATTAGATTATGTGCCCATCGTCTGAGCTGGGTTCAAAATTATGAAGTAGGTCCCAAAATAGTTTTCAAGTCGATTTAAAACGGTCATAAATATAATTGAAACATATATCTTAGAAGTTCTTTGGAGTCAGACAATGATATATTCGTGACTAAATATATATTCCTGATTAATGTATCATTCCCTCTAAAATCTATAATCCCCCCCCCCTCGACTGGATCAGAAATTTCTATAAATTTTGCAATTTTCAGCCCTTTTTTGAGACGAATAGGTTTGATGTGAAGATCGTTGATGCATCTCCATCAGCTTTTCGATTGCAATGCAAATTCAGTCATTAACGATACCATCATTATCAAATTCTGAATATAAATACATGAAAAAAGTTTGCCTTTTCTTATACATCAGCGACGATTTTATCATATTTTTAAGGTCTTTTTATAGGCCAATTTTAAAAAGTGGTGGACAAATTTCCATTTTATATCTGTTGTTTGTTTTTATTTCTGAATTTTGCTTTGTAGGATTTTGAAATAAAAAATATTCGAAGGGGAAGGGGAAAATAAGGAACTACTGTATCAAGGTAAATGTTCTTAAGCATGAGTAGCGTAATTTGATACATTTTTATTTTTACTTGATTGTCCTACTCTTTGCAGACTAGAGATCAGTGCGCTTTGTCCAATTTATTAATTGATATGAAACCATCTAGTTTCGAAGTTGTGATAGGACTTGTTTGGAGATAATCTAAAGCTGAATCATGATCAAATAATATGAAAAATACCTCTTTCAAAATTCTACGCCGCTCTAGCGAGAGGAAGTTTGGCCCCGAAAAAGAAAACTTATTTAAAATAAAGATGCACAGAAATTCTTTGATTCAACAGATTTCAAATTCTGAAAAACTGGATCATGAAAAAGAAACTTTATTAACTGACAGCTAACATAGGAGCCCTGTATTATGCATATATTTAGTATGAATGAATCATATGAGGTCTGACAATATGAAAATATATATAATTAGGTGCATGTTATTATTTGTTTATGCAATAATTACAAAAATTATGCATAACTTTTTGAAATATACCCTTGTATTAAATTTGTTGTGAACAGAAGTAGGCAATTGGATACTGAATCTTGTTATGTTTAGAAACAAAAAGTATGTTGGACCAGATGTTAAGTTACAAACTTTCTTATCGAATTCGGGGAATTTCAACAAACAATGGAGTAATATAGTCAGAAGGCAAATATATATATATAATGAGAAAACATCGTGGGAGACGAAAAATACTTTAATATAACTTTTATTAAGGCGAACACATTCTTAGAAGAAATTTACATGACAGCTATGGCTACTCTTCTATAGCACATAGTAAAGACAAAATCATGGTTCCCTTTAAATAGCTGTAAATGTATATACCAAGGGAAGTGAGTCGGTAAAAAGTATGAGAAATGATATAAATTTAGAAATATATTCATGTTACACAAAAGCAAAAATTCCTAACAAGACTTTTAAAAGCCATTCTATTATACAAATTTGCAAATAAATCTATAACACAATTTATTTAACTACGAATTTAATCTTTTAAAACTTATTTTACTTTCAACACTTCATAATTCTCTTGACGAATCAATAAAACTACCATTTTAACTAAACGACTTCTTTAACAACATTTTTAAAAGAAAGTTACCGATCAACACTGATATCTCTAGATTAGTTTACTTTCGATATTGGATTCTTTGCTTTCTCATCAACCTGGAGGCTCTTTTGAAAAGCTTTTCATCCATTGGGAAATATCATGTAGTGAAAATAAACTGACTTTTTGATTAAGTAATGCACGTTACCGTACAAGTAAATAGGTTTTTGTATATCTTATTCACTCCCGTTCTTTATCGACATTGATGAGTATATGACTTTTCTCATGTCCGAGACGCGTGTACCACACAAAGAAACGTCCTGTGTGAAAGGACTACACAAAGGATGCCTAATGAATGGTCGAAGGTTATTAAGTGGTGAGGTCTGTTGGCTGTCAATTATCTCTTCTTACATTCTGCCGGCGATTTGGAAGCACGCCACCAATCGAGATGAGAGCCCAGATTGAAGATCACGCGATTTTTTCATTGAACAATAGGAGATTCGTGTATGAGATTTACTGAGGGGAGGATCTTTGAAAGATCTCCTCTGTGGACCTTTAAGTAATAATAGTTAATTTCATTCGATTAGTTAAAAGTTGTAAGGCGGTGATTTTTATCTTGATAAATGCGATTTTAAACTTAGGAATTGTTCATTTTACTATAATGCACTCAAACTCTCTTAAAACACTAGGTTACACAATTTGTCTCAAAATATGAGGTCTATTTTAGTAGTTAACTGAAATAGCAGAATTAGCTGTTCTAAGGCGAAAAAAAAGAAAAGATCAGGACTTTGACCTGTCAATTTCAACTAAAGACATTGACCTGTCTACTTCAATAAAAATATTAGTGTTGATACAAAAATAAATTGTTACATCAAAATATCAGTAAACATATTTTAAATAAATTTTTCTAACATTAACTAAATTATTAACTTATTTACTTCTCATTTGCTAATATTTTAATCACAATAAGGCTTTGTGCAAAATTTCCTAGGTATCCTGTTTTTGCAATTCCAAAGCATAACAATACCTTCGAATATTTGTGCTATTTGAGTACTTACACAAGTATTTGAGATTTCTTCTATCTGTTAGTTAGCTTTCCTTTTAATCCAGCAACGTTCAGTGTTTTCAATTTTTCAAATTGCTACACAGTATAAATTTATCTAAAACAGAACGAAAATACAATAAACAGACTCCAATAAATGAAAGCAGGACCATTAGCATTCAAGAACAATTGTATATAAATGGTTTATACTTCCTACAGCCAAAACCTAAGAAAGAACTGAGTCGTAGAAAACATTCAACGGTATTATTTGGAAGTCAGCAATCAAGGGTGTAGTTCAAAGAATTGTAGTTCTAGTCTTCAGAAATAACAAATATCTGTACATACTAGACTTCAGAAATAACAAATATCTGTACATACTAGACTTCAGAAATAACAAATATCTGTACATACTAGTCTTCAGAAATAACAAATACTAGTGATTAATGTTTTGAAAAAAAAAATGAAACGAATGTGTTACTCTTAATCGTTGTGAAAGACTGTAGATAATTTATGCCATTTTATAGTATTAGGTTGGTGCGTATGAAATGTCGGATTCTTAAGTGATTGTATAAAACTGCATATCTTTCTTCAAAAAGCTGTTTATCCAATCAAAGTATGCTCCATTCGCTTCAATACACTTCTCCCAACGAGATTTTAAAGCGTAGAAGCCTGTCTTAAAAAAATTTTGGTCTTTAGAATTAATAAACTCTGATATCGAGTTTTTTAGACTGTCTTCATTTTCATAGTGTTTGCCCCTTAAAAACAGCTCTAAATGCTTGAAAAAATGAAAATCGGTCGGCGAGAGATCCGGTGAATATGGTGGATGCTGCAAAACTTCATATTCCAGTTCGTTCCAGCTTATTTCGCTCTGTCAGTGCGTGCGGTACCCACTTGTCCATCTTCTTAACCTTGCCAATCTCAGAAAGGTGTCTCAATATCGTTGTATGGTCAACTTTCATCCTGATAGCAAGTTCCCTCGTGGATACGGCTGGATCCGCTTCCACTAGAGCCTTCAGGTCATCATTCTTCACAGACGTTTTGGGTCTTCCGCGCGGCTCATTTTGCAGTGAAAAATCGCCAGTCCGAAATTTTTCGAACCAACGCTGCACTTTCCGATCGTTAACCGTATTCTCCCCAAACGCTTGATTTATGTTGCGTACAGCTTTTGCAGCACTATTACCAAGTTTGTACTCATATAAGAAAATGACGCGAATGTCTGCAGAATTCATATCGGCAATAAACTCAAAAGAAATAACAAAAGGGAAGACCTTCGAGAAAACCTATTTTGCTGAAATGAGTCTCTGGCAATGGACAATACGACTATGAATGAGGTTATGCCAAAGACAAAAGTATAACGAAAACAGGGAGACAAACGTCCGCATGTAAAGAAAATCCGACATTTCATACGCACCAACCTAATAATAAGAAGAAAATAAACTGAGATATAAATTTCCTCACTAATTTTCAAAACTCTGCATTTTTCCAAGTGACAATTATTTTTGTTATATGCTACTTAATTTAATTGTTTTAAAAGATGAATCCATGTTTCCAAATTTTATCCATATTTCAAGAATTTTGAAAAAGCACAATACCACATATTTTATAAATAATTATAGCGTAAAGAGAATGCCTCTCTTTGTAAAGATGGGTTTCATGGTAATATAAAATATTTCTCCTTATTATTTGCTTTCATTTTTAATTACTAAAGATTTTTTTAATTGTAATAAATGCAATCTTAATTTAATAGTTTTTTCAATTTCTTTTTACGTTTTTAATAGGGATAAGAATAAATTAATCATATGCATCAAACAATATTCCATATGCGATAAATATTTACAATATAAATAAAATGTAATTAGTATTTAAAATATTATAACAGCTTTGTAAACGATTTTCGCACAAAGAAAATAGCATTTAAATAATGTAAAGACATATTTTGAATATTTTGAGTGGCAACCAAAGAATTAAAGGGAATTAACAACAATTTTGCTTTCGAGAAATTTTGGTAAAAAAAGATTGGCAGTTAAATCTATCAAGGGAAAAAAATTGAAAAAAATCTATCCACACTCATTATCAATGCTTTACTTTTACAGAAAAAATTTGATTATATTTAAAAACTCCTTTTCAGTTATTGTAATAATAAATTATTAAAGAAGAATCAATATTATTTTTTATGAGCCATCTTTTTTGGCCCCAGAAACATCAGTTGAGAAAACATTCCAATAGCCATATCTAATGAGATGAACAACTGTCAAGATTGAAGAGATATTATAGCGGAAATGAAAGATTTATTTTATTTTACGCAAATGTTGTTAAAGAATAATTTTATAAATCTAGAATTTAAAAATATTCTTTATTATTTAAAATAAGAATCCAGCTTCTATAATTTTATTCCACGTAAGTTGAAAAATTGTTATGTCTATTTATGATAATAAGAACTGCCTATTTAGGACGATAGAGTCAGTTTAGTTAAATGGGTCTGAAATTTTCAGACTTTATCATCTACAATTTTATGCATTCTAAAGAGATGAAAAATAAATCTATAATTTATGTGAGTGTATATCATGTTCTAGATTGATCATGTCTATTTTTTGAAATCAATTTATTCATTGAATAGCTATACGTTATACGACGTTCAATATTAGCCCGGTTTGTCTAAAACTATCTCAAAAATTATAGGGTAATTGGGAATGCCTCTGTTGGTTTATTGTTATTGAAACGAATTGATTTGAATAGAAAATATTTGAAATGATAAGAAATTCATTTTATTATTCGTCCAGCTATCTTAAAGCACTTTTAACATTTTCAATAAAGATAAGTTCTGTTGAAATACTTTCAAAAAATGGAGGTTTTTTTAAACATTGGGTTATTAAAATGTAATTTTTTTCCATGAGTATCATCAATAAAATTGTTTTAATATTTCAATTGTGTAATTTTATCGGAATTACGTCTTATATTTTTCACTTTTTATAATGTATATCTTTATTGTAATTAAAATATGAATTGTCATAACTATTTAATATCTCCTATTTAGAATAATTTATAATAACTTTATCCCCGTTTTTGTGAGTAAAAGTTGGAAACTGAACATTTTGAACAAAAATGGATGAGCATTATAAGAGGAAAGAAAATAAATAAGAGATGAAAATAAATAAAGTTTAGAAATTCTTCCTAAATAAATATTTAATAGTAGGAAATTCAACTCCTATTTTAAGTAGGATGTTCTATTCCCAATTCAATTAATTTTTCTCTGTCATTTGTCTTGACTGAAAACATCTATTATGCAGTTGGATTTGATGGATTACATTTATTTAAAACTCAACAACTGCTAATTATTATTACCCAGCAAAACATATTTTGATCAATCAGACTGGTGCTCTTTAAACCTTTTATATTAACCCTTTGCGGTCGATGCCGCCAAAGTGGCGGCATTCGCAAGTCGTCGTAAAAGTTGGTGCCACTAGTATCACGGCAAAATGTTATATATATATATATATATATATATATATATATATATATATATATATATTTAAATCACTAAGAGAGAAGTAACTCCGGAAAGCTAAATTTGCTCCAATTAGCTGGCCCTCCCATCGGAGAAATTTGCGGATCGCAAAGGGTTGATCTGGCCACAGCCAATATTATCTATCTCATGGAAAAAACGAATAATTGTCCTTCATTCTGTTACTCTCAATATAATAATCGATCAAACCATACATATTTACTTTAAAAAATGTGGAGGATTCTAGATGTTACTTTATCAACCTCCACAATTTCAGTTTCTTAGTGATAAAATTACAATCCACATCTTTAGCTAAATTTGTTATTTGTTTTCTTCTATATTCGACTTAAATCAATATTGCATCATTATTAACAATCTGTTTTCATTGGTATAAAGTATTATATATGTAAATCAAATGGTGGATTCATTAAAAATAATAAATGCCAACTTAACCTTCCAGCGGGCATGGCCGTCATACCAACATAAAAAATCGCACGTATTTCCCACATACGCTATAGTAAATTGTAAATTTTCAAAAGCGTAACTATTAAAATTATATTGTAAATAGCTTAGGATTAATAACTACAATTACTTTAAACATTTTTTACTTAAAAAGAAGCAGAAACAATATAAACATTGATTGCAATAGCAATATAAAATGACCACAGGTTAACTGAGTTGATTTAAAACAATATAAATGAAATTGTTGATATTTTGACCGAACAATTTGCATATAAAATATAGAAGTGAAAAAATACAGAATTTATGTATAAAAAGGGAAAAGTAATTGATAGTTAGATAAGAAAAGAAAGGAAATAGTTTCATTGTTATTTCATTGCAGCTTTACAATTCGAGTAAATGTGTTTAGTGTGCTCCAAACATATAAATTTGAGTCAAATCTCACAACCGAACCTCGTGATTCTAGTCCGCTTTTCTTTTTGGCAAGGTTTTTTCCCTGACGTCACATCTTCCACTTCTTCAATACCTAGTTCGGCTTTTCTCTTTAGCGCCTTTAATTTTAGTTCACTTTTCAGAGATATGGGGGCTTTTTTTCAACATTTTCCTTCGTAAGTATATTTCCCAGATATCGCCAGTCTAAAACAACACGGATTTATTTATAAAATCATACAAAATCAGATGTGACAAAAACTTAAATGAACGATCGAGCGTATCTCTAAAATATAAATATTTGATCGGCAGAGACCTATTAACGCCACAAACTTATGACGACAACTGAAAGTAGGTCAAAAGGATGGGGACAAATAGCCAAAGACAGGCGTTCCCAGTGCCCCAGATCTGAAAGTATAAAACGAAATTCATCTCTACTGTATCTCCCACATACGCGCGTCCGCTGGAAGGTTAATTATAAAGCAATAAATTGCTGCATAATATGACAATTGAAAAAAAGGCTGGGATAGAATACTTTATTTGGTTTTAGACTTAATATTGCTTCCTACTATTTAATAAACTATTCAGAATACATGAAAAATGGAATAAATTTTTATTATATTAAAAACTGCTCCTAATTATTCCTCAATGTGTTAAAGGTAATTGATAACACTGTCTTTCTTCTCAAGACATAATCCAAAAGCGAAATGTTAATCTTAATAGTAACCATTATTCCTTCAGGCTCAAGATACACTTTGCAACTTACATTGTGAAAAATTGATGCAGAGAACAAATAAAGAAACTTAAGAATTTCTTTTGAGAATGTTACAACTAAATTAAACAAATGCTACAAAATAACGCTGAAAAATAAATTAAAAGTGTTGTTCATATTCCTTTAAAGTGCCTTAAATAAGCTACTCACTATGTCTTTATCAGTGCCTACTGTAATCATAGTTCTTAATTACTCCTCAATTGGCCTCATTGACCCTACGTAAGGAAAAATGAATATTGAAAGTTAAAACAATTTTGATTCAGAAAACATGATTTGTTATTAATTCAAGTACATTGCATTTATGACAGCGATTAAATAGTAGGTCGGGATTAATGGTTCCTGAAATTTTTAATTAAATATTTTTTGTAGTTTGATCTTAATAATTTCCTTATCAAAGTATTTTTAAATTTGAAATGTTAGTAGACGTGTTATTTCAGAAGCATTAGACATAGTTATACTCGTGGAATCATAGCTTTATCCAGAGATTGAAATGTTATGTGAAATGTTATGACGGGAGATTTCTACTATTTCTTTTATTTTACTTTTGAAGGAATAGCATCCATTGACTTTTATTTTTGATGACAAAGACATGAAAGTCGGCTTTTTTCCTTATTAAGTAAGCTTTAATTAAAGATTTATTCTTTAAAAAAGTTTTGCATTTACATTTAAGATTTAATTATAAAACCAACCTGGAGAAAAGAATGTTTTTAAATGCAGGCAATCGCGACTATTTTAAATAATTATGTACTTTAATTAAGCGGCTAAATTTTAAATATATATATAATTTATATAATATATATATAATATAAAATTTAAATATATTTATACTCTTTCTTGTGATATAAGAGTATGAATGAAAAAAAAAACAGACATAAAATTAGAAAACATATAGCACAATAAATAGAACGGTGTAAGTCTTCTGAAATAATTTATTATAATCTACAGGTTTAAATATTTTAACATGGAATTCATTACGATTCAGTAACAAAAGATATTGAATTGAAAGTTATAATAGTCATTAATCTTGACAAAATAATTTGTCATCAAAGTCCGGTTAGTCCTAAATAAGAAGTTTTACATTAACTTTTACTTAAACTTAAACGATTATGTCTAAATAAAAGTTCAGAGATTATCGCTAGCACAATATTTATTTATTTCCGCTAATTCATAAAAAAAAGTATTTTTTTAAAATTCTATTCAATAAAAACTCTTTCATACTGAAACTTTTAAGTTTCCAACAGCCAATGGTGGCTTTGAAGTATCCCCCTTCCTTTTTGAATCCGTCTCTCTATTTTACTAAATCACACGACACATAGCTATACTGTGCAGAAATTTCTTTTATAATGTCAAAGTCTGGTAAACAATTTCTATGTTCATTACATTTTCATTGAGTCTGGAAGTAGAAGTACGAATGGCATATATTTGCCCGGCATCGTGCCTCTAATCCTTCCACTAAAATTGTACCTCTCTTTTGTAATCATACCTACCCGCCCACAAACGTGATACATTGAAAGCAGACCTTGCATAATTCATCACAAATGCGCATAACACCCCCTTAGAAAAGAGACTAATTTTGCAAATGGAAAGGAAAACCAAACAGCAACCGAGTGCGACACTGCGACACTTAATTAAATAGGCAATTAGACTTTAACGAAAGCCTAATTCGTAGCTAAATAAGCAATGAGTTTTTCCTTCTTTTCCCAGAACTCGCTTAAGCTCTGCTCCGCTGCACAATAAGGGAAGGAAATGGATATTAATTTGTCATAAAAACACAACAGGCAACTAGTTTGACGTTTGCAAAATGCTGGATACTTGGGTGCTATGGAGAGACGTGTTCTGGTAACATGTCACATACCTTTATGAGTTGTATTTATGGATTTGCAAGGGAAATCCTCATTTTTGCTCAAAACAGTCAGAAATCGAAATTTCGAATGAAAGTCAATGAAAATTGGCTATGGAAATAAATTTGATGACTATGCATAATAGAATAACGTAACTAATGGTCAATCTAAAATAAATTTATATCTTGGATTTTTTTAAATGTTAGTATTTATTTGAAATAAATTACTAAAAGATATTTATTGTTACAGAAAACAGATTTGTTATTTTGAAAAAAAAATCAAATCATCATTTGATATTACGTGTGAAAACAGAGTGATAAAAGTACCTACAATTAAAATTAAACTTCAAAAATAATTTACAAAGAAATTTTTATCATCAATTTTGCTGCCTTGCTCATGATATAACTGCTTATATAAAATTTCTGCTACACTGCCTTTTTAGCTTGCAAATTGCTCTTTTAAATAAGAGAAAATTTATTGAATAAGGCTTTGAAATATTACTCATATTATAATATGTATCTTGGAATATGTAAAATCTCCATAATGTAATGTTCCTTTCTTTACTTATATTTTAAATAAGTGTGTTTAATTACTTAAAGAATATCAATGGATTAGAGGAAGTTTGATCATTTCAGCTTCCAAAAACAAAGTTCAAACTTGAGATAAGATATGAGAGCTATATGTAGCAGAATGAATAGAACTGTATGAGACTTCTAATATAGTATGAATTATATGTTCATCAATTTTTAAAGTTTAAAAATACTTTGATGAAAAAATTATAAAAAAAACAAGATGCATAAAACTTTTAATTGAAAATTTTAATATAATTAATCTTCATGAATGAAATTGTCTTAAACATTAATAACCTTTGTCTAATAAAGTGTGAAGGATGAGAAAAAAATACATTTTTTTTATTATTTTGCAAATTACTTTCAAGGAACACAAGCATTCCGTATGATTTTTTAATCAAAAATTTGAATGAAATTGTCGTATTTTTGTGTATATGTCTTTCAAATTCGATATATTTATATCCAAGGAACTTTTCCGCAGACAGGCAATAGACAGATACACGTATCAACGTTTCTGCTGCTATCATAGTTGGTTAAAATAATTCCTCTCAATTTCTGATGATTTTTATTTTTGAAACTATGAACAACATACGTACGATTTTAACTTTATTAACTACAGAGTTTCAACTTAAATAATTTTTATTTAGCTTTAATTCTTTTTTTTTCTTGAGCTTTACAATCAATTAGTAACAGAATATGTTGGGACAAATTATTAATAAGACATTGTTTAATTAATTCGTTTCCTCATTAACTTTAAAGCAATTTTCCGTTAGAATTTTGTAGCCTTTCCAAGTAATTTCAATTAAGATTCCATCTCTTCAAAGATGAAATACAGCTCACTTTTCCATTTATTCATCTTTATGTTTACATTTTTTCATCTTCTTTAATTTCATTTTTTAATATAATCAATTGATTTCTTTTAAATTATTTGTATATAGAATATCTTTTGAATATTAACTAGATCATTAATTTTTTTTATCCTTTTATGAACATGTTTTAATTTAGCTAATACATTATAGTATTAGATAAGTTTATATCATTTTATTTTTTACATTCAAACACAAATAACAGAATAGATTACTATCTGGTATTCTTGAGGTGTATGAACGTGAAGATGGAACGATTACATGTTACCTAAAGTTTATATAAGTGTTAAACACTCGAGTTTACACTAAATTATCAATTTTATTGTTTATAGATGATACAATAAAAAATTATTGGAGAGTAAGCTGGTCAATACATCTTCTTAATTTTATAAATGCATGAACATTCTGAAAAGATTTTAAAAAATTTAGATTTCTTTAAAAATCTTTAAATTTGAAATTTGTTTAAAAAATCTTTAAATTTGCTTATTACATTAATTTAGTAGAATGTCTTAATTATTCATCAACGTTTGCATATTTTATTGTTGCAAAATTTTGGAAATTGCATAAATGTTTTGAAAAACAAAATGTTTTAACTGACAACTTGTGACGATACCTGTAAAATTGATTTTTTTTCTTTCTTTTCTGTTTTTTCATTTGATAAACAAAAAAATTTTTAAGTTATTAAGTGCTTAAGAAACTTTTTTTGGTTTAATTTTGGTTAATATTTGAGTTTGGTTAATATTTGAGTATTTAAAAGAAAAGGAAAAAAACTATTCGCACGTGATACAATATATTCCTTTTCTCTTAAATTCCTTTTTTATTAAGGGAAATTTCTGGATATTTATGTTTTCCAAGTAATTTTAAAACATTACTATCGTTCTATTAATAATTTTTTAATATTAAAGCATTTTATCACTTCATCACAGCATATTTATTTTGATTTTATTCAGCAATTAGAAAGTTATTCTCTTTTATTGAAATGTAACCTAGTTCTAATTTTTTACATTTAAGTTTTCGACGGACATGGTATGCATTTAAGAGGGGCATAATAGCTAAACCGCAGATCGAAATGAAGTAAAAACCCAAGCAAGCACCAGGTTGAGAAGATCGTCTTCTGGAACATAATAGTCCTTCACCCCAATCGCCCCACCTGCTAACAGGGTCCTAATCCGTGAGGGCCCTCTGCCGAGAATTTAACTCTCAAAGCCCTGTAAATGTGTTGACGGCCTCACTATGGACTTGAGTATAAATCATTCGGCCACGAGGGATCAGAACCCCAATCCAGACGTATGAGATCCATTCTTCGGCTACCCGCGCCTTTGAATTATGTTTTAGGATTTGGTTGGGTACAAAACGTTTTTTCCCGCTATTTAAGGCCAGCATTGCCTATGTTTGTAATGCTTCGAATGGTTTATCTCTTTATCCGTTGCACATCGAGAAATAAAATGTATTTGATGTTTGGATACGAAACGGGAAGGATATCCATTCCTTGGGTGATATATCTTTAACCGAGAAAAACTAACGTTATGGCACTTTTTGTTCAAAAAGAGTGAATGTGTTTTCGAACAATATTTGTAGTATATGTTTAAAAAGAAATGAAAACGTTAGTGACAAGAGAATTCCATTTAAGAATAAACGTTTGAGGTGTAATGTAATTATATTATTTCTGAAACCTAAATATGTCATTAAAAAAGAAGCTTAAAACACTGAAAAAATTGTTTACTACGTATAATATTCAAAACGTAATTTCTGTTCGGAGCAATCCCTTTTTTTTTTTTTTGGTATTGCTATGATTGTTTTAAAAATCCTTTTATTGATCTAGCTTATCCAAAAGGTATAAAGTTGTTCAATAGAGAGTAGAACTGTGCTTATTTTCGATTTATTGAAAAAAAAAATTGTTGTTTTGATGTCAGTTTTAAAAATATCGATATATTGGAATTATCATATGGATAATAGTTCACGATAAATCGCGATACAAAAAATCGTTATTCACAATTAATTTGCGTTTTCGATTTCATTTTGGTTATCAATTAGGGTTTATTTTTTTTTTTTATCTTCATCTTCATACAGAATTTTTGTTAACATTTTCTATTAATACTGTTATATTCTATTCTATAAAAGTATGTGTTTTAAGCAAGTAATTTCGAAACAAATTATTTTCCGTTCCTAACTGAATGACACAAAAATAATTGCGGCTATCGGAAGATTGTTGGCTGTCCTTTGTTTAATCACTAAATATTCATCTTCAGAAATAAAAGCAAGAATGTTTAATTTAGATTAAATTCGCAATTTTATTCACAGCTCTATTTTCTCATTTAAATGTATTTGCTTAAAAAAAAAAAAGAAATTCCTTATAATTGTGGTGGAAAATAAGCTCGTAGCGTTTTTATCAAAGACTTTTTTTAAAAGAAAATCATTAGTAATAACAATCGATTATGCCTCCGCTGCTGTTTACGACCTCCTTCCACCTCTCGACCGATTTGTCGATGCCGTTCGGCCAAAAATCACCAAGTCTGGTTTTTAAGGTACTCTTTATTGTTGAAGGTAACTCCCCTCATATAGTTCGACAGGGAGAGGAAAAGATTGTAATCCGACGGCGCAAAATCCGGAGAATACGGGGGATGCTGTAAGACCTCCATTCAAGCTCATGGTTGCGGCTTTGACGACTTGTGCAACATGGGGCCTGGCATTGTCGTAAAGGAGTATGGTTTGGCTTTGTCAATGGGGTGCTTTCAGTCGCATAGTCTCTTTCATGCGGTGTAGACCCCTAGTGCTCGTGACTTTCCTTTCGAGCATTTTCCAGTACACCATGCCCACCCAGTCCTCTTCCTCCAAATTTAGATCATGGTCTTCTTTGGAGGGAGGATTTCCGTGCTGCAGACTTGCTTATGACACCTTCTCCGTATTCGATCCAAATGTCCCGTGCTGGCCTGGATGAAAAGCGAAGAAGAGCATGTGCCGAAAATGTTGATTTTTACCTCCTGGATATTCTATTTCTAAGCCTAAAAAGTAATTAAAAATTAAATTACTTAAAAAGACGATTAGCACAGTTTTGTAGCGTAGAAAGAGCTCTATCGAATGAATAACATACACTTTGTCAAACAGCAAAAAATAATAATAATAATAATAATAATTGAAAAACAACGTAAATATAAAAACGCTACGAACTTGTTCCCCAACCCAATACTTGCACTTTCGCCTAGCGGCTCACGATAAATCGCGATACAATAAATTGATATTCACAAATAATTTACGTTTTCGATTTCGTTTTGGTTACCGGTTGGTGTTTATTTTTGTTGTTCTTTATTTTTATTGTCCTTCATACATAATTTTTATTAGTATTTCTATAAATATTGTCATATTCTAATGTATAAAAATACTTGTTTTAGGTCCAATGTTATAAATAGTAACATGCAGACATTGCTTTGGCGTCGACACACTTTATTAAAGGGGTTTTAACGAAATTATCTTCTGTTTATTTTTATTCAATAGAATTTTTTTTTTGAAATATATATTAAGACTTTCTTTTTTTGGAGTCTTTCTCAACAATCAATATGTCAAAAAATCTATTTATAATGGCTATAAATGAGCTATGGTATGATGAAGTTCTGTCATCTCTCAGCTCTGATAAGGAGTACATAAAACAAATTAAATTTGTAACTATTTTTACAACCAGTAACGTTTTACTTCAGACTAGCCATTAATGGCTATTAAGTGACTTACCGAAATTCATGGCTGCTAAGAATATAAATTATATATTTTATTTCATTTAGTTTTAATAACTTTTTCAGTTACAATTAAGTTTAAATTTCTAATGTCGATATTCATATAATTTTATAAACCCTTTACCATCCTGCTCACTGTGCTATGAACATTCCTATTTCTCTGTCTCCTTGTCAAATATTTGAGTGTTAATTTGAAAATTATTAAACATAATCAATATTTTGTATATATTATCAATTTTATAATCAATATATATTCATAAAAATAAGAAAATAGTACGCAGAATAATAATGACTCAGTTTTAAAGTTTCGTGTGAACTATAGATTATGTTTCATTATTTCAGTAGCATTATGAAAACATGGAGTATTTTATTCTTTGAAGCAATAATGAAGTTAGGTGCATTAAAATAAGAAAGGAAAACTTCACTAAAAAGGCTCGATTATCTATTTTTGAATGCTCAATGATAATATAATAAAGGGCACAGTGTTTAAAAATGATGAAATTGAGAAAAAAAAGGGTTCTTTTTTATTTTTTGAATTAAAATTTAACTCTAATTATATAAGCTTACCAAAATTTCTATTAGTTATTGTAGGCACTTATTTAATATTTAAAAGAAAAACAAATCTTTAATTTTAATTTTTACTAATGGAAGAAATCTCCAAGATAATATATTCATAACAATATTGACAAATCGTTTAAAATTCGTGAGATTGAAAAGTATTATAGATCATATCAAATTTTTTAACAAAACATTCATTGAAATTTAAGTTAAATAACATTTATTCTAAATTGCCATTATTAAAAACTTAATTTTTAAAATTTTGAGAAGATGATGTGATGAAATTATTTTTATCTTAAAATATTCGGAAAATATTCTATATTTCCATTTTTAAAAGAATTTAATTAAACGAAATTTTTAAAAAATCAGTGAAAACATTTATAATACATGTTTTCATTTTACAAAGTCAATTTGTGCCAAATTTGGTAATTTTAGGCTTACTATTCTGCTCTGTCTAATGCCAACTGACACATTTGATTTTAGTATGTAAGCCTTTGGCGACCAGATGGTTCTCCATGAGTAATGCGTTCTAAAATTTTCAATAAAATACTTGCTCTCTTTATAACTTATCAGCCAAATATATTTAAACTTCAAATTCGATAGTTACTTGACTCTTGTTATTATATAGGCCTTACGATTATTTATTCATTGTACTCTCTCTGAATTACCATCAGTTGCTCTGGAATTATGTGGGAAATATCACATCTTATATTCATTCCATAACATTACACTACCATTTCAATACGTGCCGAGCATCACCTCGTTTTAGTTTGCAATAAGAGTTAGTTTAATCATTCGGTTTGAGTTTGTTTGTTAAAGTAACGGCAAAGCACTGGTACACTCATAATGTGCTCTTGCGAGTTAAATTCTACTTTCATTTGGTGAGAAATTAATTGTTAGTAATTATAGTTAGCCTTTTTTAAAAATTCATTATTAATAGAAACTTAATTTTTAGGTTAAAACTTTATTATCAATGCAAAAAAAAAAATCATTTTCAAGAAGATTTAAAAACAATTTTGTACTGTAATACTTTCGAAAATTATCGCAGAAAATTTCTGAATGTTAGTTAATTTTTAATTAATTGAATTTTCAGAAAAAAAACTTTCGTCTAGGTATATTTTTTTATCCTTCAAAGTAAATATGTACATACCAAGCGCTGTAGTTCTAGATCATATGAGCTGGTGTGTAGAATACTAACACACAAACACTCATTCATATACGCAAACACATATTCATTTGATTATCAACTTTGGAGTAATTCCAAGCATTGATTGGCCTATAATTGATATTTTCTTTAAGAAAGTGACTGAAAAATCTAAAAGTGCACGTTTTAATAATAATCATTTTTTTTAATAAATCAGTCAGTTTTAATGATTGATTTAGAAAACTGATTGATGTAGAGTTTGATAAAAATATTAGTAAAAATATTTTGTTAAATATGACGCAAAAAGTAAAGTAGGAAAAAATCTGAAATTCGATAATCATCATTGCATTGCTTGACTCGAGCTACATTAATTATAGTTGTTTACTTCATTTAAACCAAGTTAATAGTACTAAACAATATGTATGCTTATTACTAATGTTTTACAAATTAACCCTTGGGCCTGAATTTTAATGTATAAATTCAATCATGTTTACCGTAAAAAAAACTGATTTAAAGAATTAATGATATAGATATTGTAAACGTTTTAGAAGCATTTGCATTGCATTTATTTTTTTAGAAAAAATATCATTTAATATTTATTTAATTTCATTCAAGTCACGTGTTGAAAATAACATTTTTTTAAATTTTAATTTGCAGTTATAGTTCATTTATTAATTTGAACTTCTGTCACTATATATATATATATATATGCGTGTGTGTGTGTGTGATGATTTAAAATTTTGGAAGCAGATGGGAGATTCAAAGACGTTAAAGAAGACTTTTCTTTTTAAATTTCGCTTTATTCTTCCTCTGGAGACAGGCAATACATTCACAAGCAGCGTAGACCAGCAGAAGTGTCGAAAAAGCGAGAAATTAGTCTTCCCTTGTTTCATACAACATATCTTGATACGGAAAATACTGCTTATATAGCCGATATATTATTAAGATTTTTATAGGGATTTCTGATACAAGTCGATTACATGATAAGGGAAACTCAGGGACCTTTTTTAAAAAAATATTTGTTAAGTCAGCAATTTATATCGTTCTCTCTCAACGTGAGAATCGTTTACTAAAGACCTTTACAAAGCATTTCTTGAATTAATTAAGTAGAGAAATGGAATTGGATTAGAAAACTAGACTGCGATATTTTAGACTAACTATATTTATATGTCACACAGTAGAAGTAAGTCAGTCACTTACTGTTCAAATTTTAAAATCTGCACTTTTAAGAAATATAAAGCTAAATGCTTTTGAATTTAATATTATTTTTAATATGTAAATATTAATTATCTAATCAATAAATTACTGAAATTATGTTTGGCGAATACAAACATGATGATATTTGAGTCAGAATTTGAATTAAATATGGATGAAGATGCTCTAAACATTCCTGTAAAAATTTTACTAAAAAGATATAAATTAACTTTAAAGAAAAAAAATACAATGCAAAATAAAAGATGAATAATGTATTTCATAAGCAAGCGCCAATTAATTTATAAAATTCACCTTGTAGAATATGAAATGATCATTTTTATTTTAACTAATGTCAGTTTAAAAACAACGTTCTGGTAAACAACATTTAAAACTCGAACAATTTTATGGAAAATATGAATTTTATTTTGAATGATCAAATTTGCCTCAAACTCATGAAATGTAATTTTATTTAAGTTTTTTTTTTGAATAAATACATTGTATTTACTTAAAATGTCAAATTTTCTTTCTTCATGCATCCACTAAATATTAAAATTGAATTTTAATGGATTAGTTTCCATTTGCATGAAAATTATAACTAAGATTATTAAGTGCAGGAGTCCTGTTGCCTTCAGTGTAACTCTGGAATTTCCTTTAAATAAAGGAGGTCGCATGTGTTTTCGCTATTCTGTTCCTACTTTTGAAGTTCTGTGAACTGTTTGCATAACATTACATGGGATCAGTTTTATGGTTTTTCTTGGAAACTGAATTTCTTTCACGTTTGAAGGAGAGTCAGATGAAATGGATTTTCTCAGTAAATTTAGAAATATTTTTCTTCATTCTGCTCTTTTCAACAAATTCTCTTTTAGTTCAAGATATTAATTTTCAACAAATGAAGTATAACTATAAAATTATGAAAATTGTTTGTTATTTCTAAATTTTTTAAAAATGAATTTGCAAAATATTTTTATGAGTCTTTAGTTTAATTTTGATTTTGGAGAGGTTGACAGAATAGAAATTTAAAATAATTTACGAACGTTTAAAAAGTTTTTACGCAAATGAGCTAATATTAAGTTTTCCCTTATCCAACTAAATTGAATATATCAAAATGAGTTTAATACGTAATCAGTTTAATAACATCATTAATTTCATTATTATGTGCTTGTCTTAGGTATTGTATATATAATCACAATTAACTCTTATGTTGAGAGAAAAAGTAAAAGTAGTGTGATTTCGAATGCCAAGTTAACCAAAACTAAGCCCTAGTTTTACTAATGTTTGGCAGTCAATTTTTTATATATTTAAAAATTAGGAATTTTCCCATCAGATTAATAATTTTATTTACAAATAATAATTATTACATTAAAATAATGATTGCATAAAAAATTTAATATAATTAAATAAAATTATTATACCGTTTGGAGATTTTTTAATTTATTTACTCTGGCGGCTAAACAGACATTAGTAATTCGAATTGGAAATAGTTTTAAATTTCTCTCTAATGAATTACCCGATAAAGTACCGTGCCTCATCCCCAGTTGCTATTGATGCATCATGAATTCAACTATGATATTAATTTTAAAATACAACGTTTCAAATCATAGATAGCAATTCACGTTTCCCTATAAGCAGAGGGAAACCGAACATCGTTTAACTTTTCAATTCTTTAGAAATATTTTGTTTTTGTTTTTGTTAGAATTTTCTAAAAGATCTAAAAAATTCAAAAGTCAAAAAGGGAGGGGGTATATACTAACCCCAAATAAAATTTTAAAGTTCATTAAGAATAGCAAGTATGCAATGTCCAAAATATCTGCTCATAAATACAAATTTGTAATCAGTTTTGTAATAAAAACAGAAGGGATCATGCAGCAAAACATTATTATTCGAATCATTAATTTTTTAAATAGAAAATGAACCCGACATTTTATGCATTTTATAGGTTGACATCACTCCATAGAAAGTATACATCATTAGAAAGTCGAAAAAAAAGCATGAATATTTTCGGAACAATTATCGCAAACGATTGAAAATAAGCAACAAATATTTTGCAATTATTTATAATATTTCCTTTCAAATAGACATCCTCAAGAAAAAAAAACCCTCTATAATAATACAATACTCTCCTTAAATTATTAATTTGCATTTTGAAAAAAAAATTGAAAGAATTTTATGTCATTGATGTTTAAAATAGAATACATAGCGTAAAATACATAAAAGGATAAAGTAAAAAATAATGCTAGAAAGTACAAATTTGTGAATATATATAAAAAATACCGAGCATATAAAAACAAAAACATTCCATTTTATGGTTTTAGGAATAATAAGCAAAATGATAATAAAATTTGGATTACAATTTGAAATGGTTATACCATTTCAATTAATCCTTTTATGATAAACAGATCATTATAGATCTCTCAACAAAGCTGGTCTTAGGAATTAAATTATTATATTAATCATAAATTCATTTTATTTTAACAACCTTTTTGCATGTCCTGCTTCTTTATAGATATTGCATTTATCTGGGAACATTTTAATGTGTTTCAGGCTTTTGATATGAAAGGGATGATCTATCCCTAATCTGAACATTAGATGACTGGGAAACGAGGAAATAAATAATACAAAGGTATTTCTTATGTGGAGAGATGTTATGTTTAGAAGAGAGTGAATTGTATTCTAGGAGAAATCGTTGTGAAAGAGAAGTCATTGCATGATAAATTTATGAATGTTGAGCATTTTAATATCTATGTGGTTTCTAAATGTTAGAAACAAATATATTTTGTCATATCATCTTGATCAAAGCTCACTTTTATACAGAATTAGTCCTTTATGAGCAATGATATACATTCATAGATGAAAGGAAATACATTATATCCAGGTAATGAAATGCTTTGATTATACAGTTCAAAATATCTACTTATTCCACCTTCATATAATGCAAATGGAAGAATGTTTTGGAAGTAGATAACTTAAATATAGTTCATTGATTTGTATTTGCTCTTCAGGTAACTTTGTGTTGCTCATTTTTCAAATGAAGCATAAATTCAGATTTAAAGCAAATCAAGGTGTAAAACTTTTTAACGATCGGAGGTTTCTAAACTTAATTATATTTAGAAATGAGTATGAAACACTATTTCTGATCTTTTCATTTCATTGACGAAACCACTATTATACAAACAGTTCAATTCTTATTCTTTAGATGCATATATGGTAAATTCAATTTTACTTAACAAATTCCGTTCATATTTTTACGCGTACCATGAAATGTATCTCAAATTACTCTATTACCGACTACATCAGTGGAGTAGAATGGAATAAAGATGAATCAAATACACGATCACGCATAAAGGATAAAGAAAGCATAGTGATAAAAATAGTGACTAAATTATTGCTTATTAGATTGAATAAGAAACGATAAGAGATAGAAAAAAAATGGTCCTTCACCTCAATCCTTCGTATTTTTCTAACCTTATCATGTAGTTACCGAAAATTGATCTAATTTGGAACGCGAATCAAATGAAAATCCGCGGGAAGAACCGGTTCATTTGTTCTAACATGATTTTCGGTCAACACGTCTTGAATAAAACATCACATCAGCGCTGCTGTTGTAACGTTAGCATTTCTTTCTCTCCTCCCCCTTTTTTTCCGTTGATGTTATTTTGTGTGCATTTCGCAGATTTCCTAGTGGCTGAATTCTCTCCGCGAATAACTTCACTGCGCAGCGGAGCGAGATAATCTATTTTTTCTGCGCCGCTCTCGATCTTGTTTCGAAGCGCTGAAATTTGCATGTGTTGAGTGGTTGCTGTCCTTTCTCCTCGACACTTTATTTCTTCTTTCGGTGGTGAAAGAATTTTTTTCTCTCTCTCTCTCTTCTCTTTTGTCTCGCGTCCAAAAGATTTATTTTTATTTTTACTGAGAAAGACACCATGTCACTTTCATGTACAAAAAAGAGAAATACAGAAAAGTATAATGCATTTTCCAATAATTCATTTCCCAATTTGTAATGGAAAACAGAATATTCACAATGGAAAATTTACACTGATGGAAAACCTTTGATAGATTCTGCAATGATATAAAAGGATCTGGTAATTCTGATACATAATTTGTTTAACCTTTTACATTTCAAAATGTTTCTATGAATAGATATTTTTAGACGTTTGCAAATACGTTTTTACCCTACTTATTGCGTGTTCACAATGTTTTGTGTTCATTTGAAGTATTATTAAAAAGAATGCTGTCTTGTTCAAAGTTTTTATTGTTAAAGTAGAATAGACTTTTAAGATGCCTTTAATGCTCTTTCCGAGTTATTATTAAAAGAAATTTGTATTGCAGTTGTATGATTATTTTGTTTTTATTTTGGATTAAAGAATTATATTAAACAAAAAAATTTCTGTTCATAAAAATCAAACATTTTTGCATGTAAGCATGAAATTATTAGATTCAATAATTGGAAGAATAAACTCACAGGCATGATATACGAGTAATTATCCTATAAACATTTTTTAATAAGCACAATAATCTATTGTATAAAAAATTGAGGAATATCGGAAGGTTTAAGTAGATGATGTAGTGAAAGAATAGGCAATACAATGTTGTCACAAAACAGTCTTTGATCCCACGATATACATCTTTAACCAAATGTGTAGACTTAAGCACCAATCATACGATAAAACAAAATGAGGAGTCAGTTGAGTTTTACTCCGGTCGGACAGTAAAGATTCTGTCAAAGCTAAAAGATATAAACAAAATCAATATTTTTCTTTCAGCTGCACGTGCTTGGTGCTGCGAAAAAAGTTAGCAAGGGAATTAATTCATTTTTCAAAACAAACATAGGGATAAAATAATGAAATGTGGATCATATACGATAATCATCATCGACTCTGCTTGATAACTAGATACTTACGAAGACTTGACAATATTAATGAATAAATAGCACTAAGAAAATTTGAAACATAGAAATGGAGTTTCAAGAATAGCTTTAAAAATGAAAAAAACTTGCATTGTGATACTCCTTCATTACGTTCTACTTAGATACTTAGGTCATTTTTAACGATGAAACATTTTATCAATGGAATAGCCCATATAAAAAAATATTTGAAAATATTCCACACTCAAAAACATCAAATTGTTCTATGGCTGGAATGAAAGTTATAATTTCTAGATGAATCAGTCGTATTGTATATAAGGGGCTAATTTTTATTAATGGTCCTCACTTTCCCTTAAAATGAATATCAGGATCCGTCACTTCACCGTCAATAGCCTAATATAATATATAATTCTAATTCAGGGAAAAAAATCACATAATTCTTTGAAGTATTTAAATTTTTGTGATATATAAATTAAATACATTTAAAATGTAAACTTTCAATTAATTTAAAATGTAAACTTTCAAATATTTTGAAAGGATCAGATTTTAATATCAAAATTGATTATTTATGCGAATTTATATCAATACAGTTTTAGGCAATATGAGAAAAAATTAATGAAGCTGTAGCTAAAAATATTATATACATTGAATGTTTTAAAATACACATAACATCATAGCACTTAAATTTTGAAAAAAATAATGCAAATATGTTGAAAATCTGTATGTTGCTATATCAATAAAATGCTCCAATTGAATAAATTAATAAACTTAATGAAAACTTCTCATAAAACTTCTCATAAAACTTCTCAACTTCTCTCTTAACAAAGGATTTGCACAAAAATAAATTTTTGATTCGACCTTTCGCTTAACATATATTACAAAATTAGTTTATTATTAGTTTTAATAAAGTAATAATTCTAAAAATTTTGAAAACATTTTTGCTATTGCAAAATATTATGAGAATCGTTTATTTTGAAATGTTGCCTCTTTTGTAAATAAAATTTTAGTGCACCTTTATTCTTTTTACTTCATTACTTATCCATTTAGGCATTAAAAACATTTATAAGATGTAAATCTATCGGAATCTGCTACATTTTTTAAAAAATTGCATTCCAGTTTTTTTTATTTCTTTTTATGTAAATAATCATAAATTTATTACGTTTAGATTAAGTTAAATAACTTTCAAGAGCACATACAATGCTATAATTTATTCCAAACATCTTTTTCCCAAATAAGGACCTTATTTCTCTAAGATGGAACATTCCTTAGTAGCAGTTTTGAAAATTACTTTTTGAGTTGAAAGCCTAGGTTTTTCATTAAAAAATTGATGTTTATTTTTGTTTTAATTTTAGACTAAAATACTACTACTATTAATAATAATAATAATTTTAAGAAACAATTATTGTGAAAAAGTATTGTTACGGATCACTGTCCCTGGCTAAATCGAAAAATTGTGCAATTTTGAAGACAAAACGGAGGAATATAGAATCGCCAGGAAAAGGTTTTGAATGACAAAAAGAATTATTTTTTATATTGTTTGTGTCCATGAATGTATTTCTGAAAAATATTCTGCATCCTAACTTTTTTCAATATTATCAGTCATATTTAATAAAAGATTGTTGGTGCTATAAAACATGACATGAAAAAGTCAAATCATTTCATGATTTAAACTAATCAAACTAACGAAGCTTTATACTCTAAATAAGTATATATACAAATGAATTTTAAGGAACATTTTGAAAAAGTAAAATAACAATGCATAATTTCCATTTCCAAATGATTCCTGATCTCTCGAGTTCTTAAATTTATCTGCAAAATTCATTCTAAAATAGTGATTATCAACGTCTCTTAAATTAATAAGTTTAAATTCAAGAAAAACTGAATTTCATAAAGTATGGAATATTACAGAATAAAAGCCATTTTACTAAATATGATTGATGAGCATGGGGAACCGCATAAAAGTTACTTTTCATATTTTCTTATCGTTTATTTATTGATTCAAGCAAATTAAAATATAATTATTCTCATCATTTAAGACATTTTATCAGTTGTAACTATATGTATATGCTTAACAATATAGAAATTAGTTATTAGTAGCTATGAGAATTGCATTCTATATTTAAAGTATCATAAAACAGTCAGCTTAAATCGATCTGTAATTAAAATCGATGGGAGGAAATCATATTTTATTTATAAGAAAAGAATGACAAAAGGAAGAAAATTATTAAAAGAGAGATTTCTTGTTATTTTAATTAAAAATGGATGAATCATAACAATGAATGTAGGGTTATTCAAAATTTCATTTTGTTTAGTAAGTTTGGCTGTAAGGACCTTTTCTTGATTCCTCATAAATTTAAGACAATCTGGTACTTTTTTCTTCTTGTTCTTGTTCTAAAATCTTTCTGAACATCGGGGGAAGTGGTAAATCTTTGAAGTTCACGAGTGCCCGAAAGCATGATTGCCTCTCCGAGATTTTTACGAATGACGACACAGTATTCAATATTTTGTGCTTCATAATATGAAGTAATAACTGCATGCTACTCTTTCCACCGATCATATCCAAAATTTTGACACATATGTGCAGTTTTTACCACAAAGACACATATCAGGTTTTGTTAATCTAAGTCGCAACACTTTTGAGTTAATGTTATTATATATATAAATAAAAACACATGAACAGAGTGTCCTTGATTCGATTTAATCCAAATTCTTATAGAAACCTATAGATTCTATGTTAAGATTTCAAACTTGATTAATACAGCTTAATTCATTTTGAAGTTACATACTAGCATGCATGCTGATATGCAGAGAAATGCAAAATTTGTTTCTTGAATCTTTAAAGAAATTAAACAAGCAGATCCATCGAGCTCTTAGGATAAATTTTTTAACCAATACTAAATCATTTTATCTTCTCACTACCAAAAGCGAGTAAAAGTGATGTTTTTTGAATGAAGTGACCATTCCGTTTTTAGCATATTGATTGATAAATCTCAGAACCGAAAAACTATATAAATAAATTTTGCACTAAAAGAGACTATGCTTCATCTTTCATAATAATTATTAAGTACGAAAACTGTATTTATTGCATTTCAAAATGACACAGATTTGCAATATTTTTATATGACCTACAATATCTCCACCACACCCAGTATTTGATTAATTAGTGTAAAATACCTTAAAGAATAAATTGCGTTTAGATAAGATAGAGCGCATATTAAGAATAAATCAGAAATTCATTGAAAAATGAACTTCAGCCCTTTCGTTTATAAAAAACAACGGGAGAAGTTCCCACCGAAATTTTCTAGTTTACTCTCGATTAAATATCTTATGAATTCTCTGCATAAGATTCTGGACTTTGGATAAAGCCATCAGTGGCGAATAATAATTACAAAATGTAAGATTTTTTGCATGGAAGTAGCCTTTTTATCGAATCCATCATACGAATATGTATTTGGATCTTTTTTATTCTATATGACTAAATCTAATATTTGATATGGAGCTATATTTATAATCCCAAAATCGAATTCGCTGATTTAAACTATTCGGTTTATAACTGATTGAAATATATGCGAAACTATAGACTGGCAGACGATCAACACTTTAATAGAGTTAGTTCAAAATTTATAAATAGATATTAAATATTAAATTTATAAATTTCAAATAAAAAAATCAAATTTCATCTATCTCATTCCTAATGTTTTGCAGTTATTGTGTTCTCATCACTAAAACAGTCACACAGAAAAAAAATCTGAATAGATCTCGTTTCAATGTTTGATCTAATTTGACTTGAATCTATGTGTCAAATAACATTCCTTTATTTGAAAACGTTTTCAAGTCCACGCATTAAATAGCAAAGTATTAATTAAAGAATATCAAATAATGACGTCATTGAGTCCGGTATTTTAATTCTTTCATTTTAAAACATTCGTCTTCATGAAAAATATATATTTATTCAAAAGTAATCTTTCCAATTAAATTTTCAGTTGTTTAAATATTCTCTCACGGCGTGATATGAAAAATTTGATAGTTTGTGATGTGATCAATGCTCGAAAACAGAATATCACTTCAGGAAAAAAGTTAATATGATAAACTAACCAATCAAGGATTTGTTCTGTGTTATTCATCTGTATTTCTCAAAGAAATAAGTTGTTAATGAAGTGAGTGGGGTAAGAGGCTAAAATTGAATCCTCATTAAATTTGTTCCATCATTTCTTCCATTCACTCTAAAGCGGGTTCTAAATATTTAACTTCCGATATCTTAAAAGAATTTTTAATTAAGCTCAAATTCGAAACTCCATTTCTTTTTTTTATTCCTCACAACATTTCCCGTATTTTCAAGATAATTTAAAGAACTTATGGCCTTCTCTCACAAAATGTTCCCTCGACATGAAAACAGATTTTCCGAAGATGAAAGAAACTCCGGTGTGAAAAGAAGCAAAAAAGTGATTATTCTCTCATAAAAAGATGACGAGCGCTGTTCTAGTGATATTCATTTAAAAATAAATTCAAATCAAGCTCTGAGAAACTTGAATTCGCTTCTTTCGGAAACAAAACGGTAAAAATAAAAGCACGCACTGAAATATTCAGTAATAAGCACTTCATTTAAATCCCAAAGCGAAGAGGAGCAATGAAAAGGATTTAATCAAAAATATGGTTTGAGTCCCCGGAGCTAAAATCAAAAGCAAACTTAAGAAGCGAGAAATCAATTTATAAGAAGAGAGAAATGATTACTGTTTCTACCCGTTTTAAAATGAATAAATAGCTTTTAAGAGATTTGTTTCGAGCATGATATTTTACTTCAAAGTACTGCTTTTTTACAAAGGATAAGATTTTGAACAGCTACTTCGTGGAAATAATAACTTGAATTAAATTTAATGTACTCTTCTAAAGACCGTACCGTTTATATGCAGAGAATGTTAATTTCGTAAATTTAGGCCGAAATTATGTGTGATAGTTGTCAGATAAATTATTTTCTATTTTACTTTGACTTCTTTTGAGTACAGTTTGTTAAAAATCATAAACTAGCTGTGGCAAATTTTTTTATTTATATAAAAGTATTTTTTAAGCAATCAAAAAGTTCTTTTTAATAAGGAATTCATATAATGAAAGTAGAGAGGATGGTTTAGATTATATTAACCAGAATGAAATTTTTATTAAAGCTTCTTTTCTTCATTTGCGTTTAAACATTTTTTACACTACATTGAATGACAAAATTTTTTTAATATTTTTCTAATAAATTTTTTATATGTTCAAATAAAATTTTTAGATAAGTTCAAAAATAATTATTTTCAAAAATATAAAATCTTATAAGTTAGGAAATCGACAATAAATGCAACTTTTTCTTAGTTCTTAAGCGTTTCTATCTTTTCACGTAGTTTTTAGATATTCATGAAAAAATGTGTAGATAATTTAATTATTCTTAACATTCATTTCTCAGTATTAGTGTTGTAGTGTGCCGATATGTTGGTTAGATAATTCATTTAGAGGCTTGAGAGAGACTAGGTTCGATTTAGTTAGACCAGTTATGCTATGTTTGAGATTGATACCTTCTTCTGCTTATTTATGAAAATATTAGGTTATAAAAAACACTAAAATATTTCATTATATAGAGAAGTTATATCAATGTTTACAAGCGAATGAATGAAATATAACAATCAATCTGAATATTGTTATTTTTTTTTCTAGTTAAATCATTAAACGCCATGTAATCAATATGCAATTCAATATAAGTAAGAAACGCATCCATAACTTCCTATAAAAATCTCAAATGAGCTCAAAATATTCTTAGATTGACATGTGATTTATGAAATCTTCCAATGAAATAAAAATCTTTCTATCTTAAATCTGCTTATGAAAACAGAATGGAATGAGAACTTATATTCTAAATCAGATTTAAAATGAGGTGCCTCATGTATTTAGTCATATAGATAAAGTTTAACTAATTCGGCTTAAATAATCGACATCCTAATTACATAATTTTGCATTTCAAAAGTAACATTATGTCATAGTAAAAAAATTTGCACTTTTTAAAAAAGTTATAAAGCAGCGGACTTTTGAAAGATTATTATTTTTTTCTTTTGGCAGTGATATAAAAGTAGGGGGATAAAATGCTATATTATCGCTTATTTTGAAGTGCGGATAAGAGAAAACGAAAAATATCAACTTTCATTCTTGTTAAAATATTTAAATTGATTTGTATTCTGAATTTTGTATGTATATGAAACAGAAATTTTGAGCACTCTGTTTCATCAGAAATTTTGATACCAAAAGACTTTTCTAGGGAATTTAATAAATAAGGATGTTCACCAATGATTTAGTAAATATATTGTGCCAACGCCAGTATACATTCTAACTGTATTAGATTTAATAAAATTTAAACAATTAGTATAAAATTTTTTAAGAAAAATATATTAGAATAATGTATGTATTTGTATACATTAGGAAAATTAAATTCGAATTTCCCTCATTGAGAAAAAAATTACACATTCCCATTACAAAGACGGCTCCTTAAAAAATCCTCTCATTTATAGTATTGATTCCTAGGTTCTATTGAATGAAATTGCTCCCTGTATTAAAATGATCACTATATTAATTAGAATATTTTAAATGAAAAATAAAATTAATTTGTTTGTAATATGAGAGTGGTAATATAAAAATGTTTAAGTACTTTTACACAGCCTGATTTTGAATTGAAAATATTAAATGTTTCAAAAATTAGTTTTTTTTATGTGTTAATCACACTCTGGTTACCCAGATATCAGTAATACCGATTTCAAATACAATTCAAATACATGATAATTATTAGAATCAATTAAAATTAAATTAGAAATATTTTACTAAGTGCACTGTACAACATTCTCTTTAATTGTTGAAATTTTAAGGAACATGATTTAAAAATAGATGATTTTAAAAGTCAAAATATTCACGCGATATCATGCAATATACCAAAACAATTAACGAAATAATCAATAATGGAACTTCAACAATAAGCCTGTTGTTGTTTTTTTTACAAAATTAACTACCAATTACGTTTACAATGCTAACGAGTAGACCCTTTTTTCCTCCTCTTTCATCACGACTCATTCCACTTCACCAAAAATTTGAAATGATATTCTCTTCGTCAATTATTCATTCTCTGAAGACGAGTGTGTCGAACGCTCGCAAATGACGCACTTCGTATTTATTTTCCTTCATCAAAGATCTTTTCCGCCAGCGTTAGATTAAACACACCATCCTCCGCTTTTCACTTATTTAAATCGCGGAAAGCTGCAGAAGTTTAATGAACATTAATTAATTTACCACGAAATGGACTTAGTGTTTCAAAACTCTCTGCAAACATAGGTAGGAAACGAACTTTTAAAGGCTAGACGATGCCCCTCTTGAGCTGGAGAGAGAGAGAGAGAGAGAGAGCGGTTCGAGCGTTGTAAAACTTAATAGGCGGTTTCTTCTGAGAACGCGATACACCGAGGATTTGAAATGAAAAAACTCTTGCCACGGCATCGAAAATCTAATCAAATAAAGAAGCAAGCGTAATCTTGCTTTTGAGGTAATAAATTACTTCACTTATTGCCTAGACAGTAGTTGATTTTGAAGTAGTTGTTAAATGTTTAATCGCATAAATTAAGCCAATTCCGCTGGAAGGAAACAGATAAATTAAATGCAGTTTTGAAAATTTTACGTGAATAATAGACGAAGCAGTGCATTCGGTATCAATTATATTAATCGGTGTTGTTCTCTTCTTTCAGAAAACGTTATTAGATTGATGAAGCTTAATTTATACCACTTTCCCTTGAAACACTGCATCCTTTCTTTTTTCTATTGTTAGTCGTCGGCAATCTCATTAACCAAGCTTAATTATAAGGAAATAATTATCTTCTCTCTTTTTGATTAATCTCTTTTAGGAAAAATCGGAAAGTATTATAGCTTTTTTTACGAAAAAAATTGTTTGCTGCTAATTTATAATTAAAATGTTATTATGTTTTTTCTTCAACCAAATTTTAATGAAGATGGAGTTTAAAATAAACGTCTTCCCGAATTAAAAACACTATTAACTAAAAATCATACTTTAATTACGAATTACAATGCAACATTTTCCCCTTTTTTGTTTTTTATGTATTATGAACTTGTGTTTTACTTGAAAGTAAAGATAAAAAAAGAATTAACGTTTATGCAGAAATTAATTAGAAATTTATAAATAAATGTATAGGTTAATTATGCTCTAAAGCTTTTTTTAAATGATAAATACAATGCTCATCATGTATTATCTTTCACTAAAGCATACACCCTTTTGTCGTGTAATTTGATGCCTTTCTGATTAAAAATTTTCATATTTAAAAATAATTTTTTTTACAATCTCGAAGCGTTCCTCTCTAAAGGGCATCAACTGACAATGCTTAATTAAATATATGTCGATTTGTTTGACTAAAACATAAAACAATTTTTTGACATTTTGTATTTTATGAAAAAATGAAAACAAATATCCACAATAAAATGTGCGCGAATTACCAAGAGATTTCCTATTCTGCAATTTATAAGAAAGATTTCAAATAAAAAAATTAAAAAATATCGAACAAAGGGAACTTAAATGTTCAGTAAATATATTATTCTTTATTTAGAGTAATTTTAAATAAAAATCATTTGTTTCCATTTTTTTCTCAGCATCGGATTTTTATTAACTTTAAGATAAAACACTGTTTACACAGAACAAAAATTATTGTTTCAAAACAAAAAGCATTGCATTTATTATTTGGTGCAGCGACAAAAAACATAATTTAATTAAAACAACGACTTTGACAAACGCTTTAAAACTGGACTACTACTTTTTTCAGAATATTATTATGAAAAAATTTAAACTACCATACATTATTTATACATACAAATAAAGGACTATGTGAATATGTCAGTGTGGGTTTTGGCGCTTTACAGAATTGATCTCCTTCCGGAATCTGAAGTAACAAAGTTTGGGACAAACATATTTTGGAGAATGGAAATGTTTATCCAGGAGTTATTTCCTTGGATTCTTTGCAGAATCTTAATTAATTAAAAATAAAAATAAATTTTGACTTATTCTTTTGATAATTTACGAAAAAATATTATTACAAAAATTATTTTTGTTCTACTTGAAAATGTAAAACATTTTTTCTACTATATCAATTTGATATGCTATAGTTTTTATCTAGCTTTATTGAATTTTAAAAAATACTTTCAGATAAATTTTACTATGATACTTCTTAATGTAACGAAATTAAAGTCGCTTTCGTTTTAATTGTCAATGTTTTATACTAGATCTTTGTTATAGATTCGATATTCTTTGTAAAGTATGGTTACATTAAAATTTGTGATTATTACTATTTTTATTTTTGTAATGATTATTGATAAATTTAAACTAAAAAAATTGGTAATGATGATTTAGAAAAAATATTTTGCATGTTCATATTTTTACGTTTCATCAAAACCTTAATAATATTAGTACATTATAATTTGCAATATGAATGAAAGTTTAAAAATATATTATTAGTTTTTCAATCTGAAATTTCACTTCGCTTCTGTCGGGCAATAAATATTCTATTGGATGTTTAACCAAAAATTATGAAAATACTCTATTATACAAAAAGAAAACTTGTATGATCTCATTATCATCATATTTTTTATGATGTTTTTATACATTCTCATCATGTTTTTTTTACAAGCAATTTATTAAATTAACCGAAATTCGTCGAATTTCACATTTTGGTTTCACTATTATATAATATGACAGGCAATAATACAACAGACAGAATACTATGAGCTTTTTAAAATAGCATATGAATGTTTGATGTTTATGGATTATTTTCTGTGGTAACTATGAGAAACAGATTATCCATAAGGAGATTTAACCAAAATTTTTCGCACAAGATAAAAAAAAATCGGTTGACCGGCTAGTCTGAAATTTCAATGCATATAGTATATCTTAGAGTATTTGTTTAAAATATCACTGTATACATTATTTCTTTTTGATTAAAACGTTAATAAAGATAATATTATTTTGTGGGCTAGTTTACGATGTTAAGAAATATATATTTGAAAATGCAAAATATTTCTCCAATAATATCATTTTGTTTCCCTATGACTTTTTTTCTAGCTTTAGAGCATTTTTAAATATAATGTTGATGTATTTAAAAAAGAGTTAATCATAAATTTGATAAAAGGTAAAATTGCTAGGCCTGAAGCAGTTAGGCATGTATTAATTCATTCCATTGTTTATTTATTTATTTTGATACCTAGTAGTTACACCAGAACAAAATATTCTTAAAAAATTCCGAAATTCTCAATTTCAATTTTCTTTCTATCAAAGTTTTTACTTTGTAATTTTTGAAATTCAGAATCAGAAATATTTGAAGCTATTGAAACATTGGTGAATATATTTAAAATTAATAAATAGGTCTTGATTTATTTATAGCTGCTGATAGTTCAATTTACGGAACTAACACAGTTAAGCTATGAGATTCTGAATATATTCCAATTAAACTTGTTTTAATTAGTAAAGTTCAAATAAAATTTAGTTAAAAAGTTTAGTTTAAAAGTCATTTCTTAATGTTTGAGTTGTGATGACTGCTTTTAAAAGGAAAGCTATTTAGCACTAATGAATTCTTTTCATAATCCCGTGAAGCATAAAACACTATTACTTCACAAATTATTCTAAAAATGTTACAGTACTTATTGGAATTACGTAATTTGCAGCATCCATACCTATCACAATACATAGCAGCCAACAGAAAGCAGCAACATTAGTAGCACATTTCTTCAGAATACTTGAGTAACTTGAGATAACAATCGATAAAATAAAAATATTGCTTTAAAATGGTCCTATCAACAATATTGCCTAACAGAAAACTGTCGATATCTGTGAGAAATTTGATATTAATTATTATTCCTGTTGTTGATAGTCTCAAAATGTTACAATAGAAATAATACTTTTACTATGATAATTCTGAATACAGCAATTATCTAAAATCCAATATTTTCGATGTTTAAAGAATACTATTTCTTTGTATTGTCAACTTATATTGTCAGTAATGTAAGTGCTATGAGATTCGAACCCGTGATCGTTCTAATGATCTGCACTTTCAACTTAATATTTATTTTTTGCTTCCGATAAAATGCAAAATTTCATATGAAACAGATTTTTATATGTACCTAATTATAACATATTTTCAGCATTAAAATTTTTTTCTCTTACTTAGAGTGCCAATTGAGAAACAATGATAATCTAATAAATTTGATAACAACCAAATAATTGCGATTAAAAGAGTTTTCATCATCTTTTTTTCCTGTAAACAAAATGCAATAATAATGCCGAAATTGTAGTGAAAAGGAAAATATATTAATGTGCGAAATTTTGTTTAATTGTTTTATTGATCATAATATGATCTGTTATTCCTTGTTTGTTGTTTATTTTGCCAGTCCAGGATATAGGATACTTGTCACTATTTTTCGCAATACGATTTATTGAAGGATGATTGTCAGCATTTAAAAACATCAACCAATTACTCTTTTGATTGGTAAAAGTTCATTGAATCCATTTTGAGAATGATACGGAAGAGGTATTTTAATGAATTTTTGATACTAATCTGTATATCAATGCCTGTGCTATTTTCTTATGTACTCATTGTCACATATATTAAATGAGTATCTATTTACTAAGGATTACATTTGATAGTATAAAGAAGATAGATCGTTACTGGGAATTTATTATCAATATCTAAATAAAGCCATTTCAGAAATGATATTTATATCATTCTATTTCGAGTAGAATAGAAAATAATAAATTCTTTTGATAATGATAGCAATTGGAACTTTGAATTGTATCTTTTTTAAAATTCGTAATAAATTAATGTTTGTTAAAAAGATAAAATAACCTATAAATATATTCAGTGCTGAATTCGATACCCTTAGCGAATTCATTTCGCACTAATCTAACATATACCAAGTTCCAAAGAAAACTTGAGGTAAAAAAATATCTTGGAACTAGAGAACGCATTCTTTTGAACTTTCTCATTATTAATATGTTAGAGGAGAGAGGGAGCATCATCATCCGAAATGAAAGACGCATGATATATAGATATATCAAAGAGTGCATGGAAACAGAAAGCGAATTCCACTCGGCAATTGTAGTCCCTCGTCAGAGCTTCCGATGCCTGGTTTCCTTCGATGTTAAAAATAATAAGAAACGACATATCCCTCATAATTTTACCCTCTACAGGATTCCGAGGAAAGGGAAGAAAATCCAACAGCCCTCATCAGTCTACAAACAGAGCAGGCGCATTCCAAGATATATTTGTAATGTTGTCACTGTGTTACACTACAGGATTCTGCAATCCTACCACCCCTTCTCCCCTCCTGTTCCATGCGTTTTCTCTGGTGCATCGGTGTCCGTCTTTGTGCGTGGCAAGCACCGAAAATCATCAACTGTCGCATTGGAAATCCATTATAAAAATGAGCTACGATTACTCGCCCTGTATAGAATGACACACAGCAGCATCCTCGCTTTGGTAGCCGGAAGGCTTAAGCTTTCCCAAAGAAGAGGGGAAATCTTTTGAGCTTTTGCTTTGGATCACAGCCGCAACGCGGAGGCTCACCTTCCCCACCTCTCCTCATTTTCCGGGAAGAGAGAGAGTGGGTAAAAGGAGGCAGGTAGCGCCTCTTCAAGAACAGGAGTTATCCAGGAATAAATTATTCCATCCTCCTTCATCCCTTCCCCCCTTTCCGCTCTCCATCCTTCTTCAGTCCCCCCCCCACACCAAGGAAGGCAGTAGTCAGCAAGAGAATAAGAAGTCTAAAGTTGAAATTAGTGCATTAAGGAACATTAACGAAATTTCGATTAAATTCCTCCTGGAGGGAGGAAAGGAGGTGAAAGGGGGCTTGGTCTGGAAGGCGCCGCCTTCGACAGATAATTGATTCTCTCGTTTGTCTAATTAATAAGACACTTTATGGCCCAGGGCGCTTTTTACTCCGCTTATTGTGGAGTATTCCATTGAAAATGTTTGGGATTTGTTATTAAAGGCTGCTCTGTGAGATGATTAAAGTATTATGTCCATCAATACATGCTGAATTGAATTCCATGTGCATTCTCTCTTTTTCCTTCCGGGATGAGATATTCATTCTTGATCTTCTCGCTCGCGTTCCGATGTTTGCATTCACGTTGTTCCCAATTAGAAATGAAATTGAATCATGCCATGACGAGGCTTTTCCTGAGATTGAAAGTTCCGCTTACAATGGTAGTTTCTTCGGCGTATCTGTATTTGTGGCAGTTGTTTTCCGTCAGGATTCAATTAGAGTTTAAGGAGGATATGAGAGATTTTATTTTATTTTTTCTCAGATAAAGTTCAAAGTTTAGATAATTTAAATGCTTAGTCTTGGATTCTGGATACAAACTCTTTCAATTTTTTTAAAAATTTTAAACAAGACTATTTAGATAAAATGCTGATAAAATTTATTGAATCATTTCGGAATTTTGTTTGCTGTTGTTTAAAAAACGTTGTTTTATTCTGTTTGTTTATATCTATGGAAAATTAAATGAATTTGAAAATACAATACAGTTAAAGATATGATTAAAATTATTTTATTGGACAAATAGTAAAGAAATAAAACCTTAATATGAAACTAACCTAAATGCTAAAATAAGTTTGGTTTGGCTCTCTTTACAAAATGTTAGTTATTATAAGTTAAAATTTTCTTCGACTTAAAAAATAAAAATGCGAACTCATTTTAATACAAATTCAATACTTAATGCAGTCAAAAACTTAGTAAAATAACGTTCACATAAAAAAAATATGCTAAGATATAGTGCAAGATACCTGAAATTACTAATGCTTTCTTTGGTTGTTTTCAATTTTCAAAAGAACAAATACTTGATCCCTTTCCTAATTATAAAGATTATTTAGCCAGAATCAGAAATTTCAATCATATCATTTTATAATTTTCATAATGTTGTTTTATCTACATAGGAAATGTTTTTAAAAATTAAGTTAATTTGGTCATGTTTGTTTTCTTGAACAAATACGACCAAATTCGATTCGACTCTTAATTCAATTATTTTTAAGTGATTTAAAATAGAAAAATTAGAATTTACTACGGAGCAAGTCCTGGTTTTAAAAACACCCTCTTAAGATAAGAATAATAAAATTAGTGTCACACATAGAAAAAATTAAGAATATGGTTGCAACTCCAATCACGTTATTGCAATTTCCTACGAAAAAGTGAAAATAAGTGCTCCCTTCAACAATAGCTGATGCATTCTTATAATATTTAGATAAGTGTTTTTTTAATTCAGTCGATGTTATAAAAATATGGTACATGATAATTAATAAAAATATGACTTTCCTGGGGGTTTTTTAAGTATTGACGAGTATTTAAAATTTAATTTCGGACAGGTGGTTTAAAATATCTGATAAGTTTATCATTCAGAGTCTTTAGAACTTATGAAAAACTCTAATAGAGGTCTTTTATAATCATAATGCATAAAAGAAATAAAATTAGAATCAAGTTATAAGTTATCCATATTCAATTGAGAAGTATAACGGTAATCACATTGTGTGTTTTAAAATATTATATCAATTTGAGACTCGCTTTGAGATTTTATTGATAAATCAGTTTTATTTTATCCAATTCTAAAAGTTTTCGCATTAATAAATTAAGTTTCTTTCCTGATCCATCTTAATTAAGCACTTGGATTTCTTAAAACAAAATTTTTTCATTTAATATTGTTTAATATTAATTCTATGGATTTAATTTATTGGAGCGATTAGAAAATTAATTATTCAACAAACAATTATTAAATTCATAAAACTAACCATGATAATACTATATTTGAAATGAGTAAGTAAAATTAATTTAAGTGATACTAAAGCTAATGACATTTTAGGAAATGAAAAAAATTACATTATTTAAAAATAAAAATGTAAAAGGTACTCTTTTTTGAACTTCAGCACGATTAAGCTTAATTGTAGATTAAAGATGTAATAATTTTTAAAAAGCGCTTTTGTAAGATTTGACACCTGATAATAAGATATCATTCCTTGTTATGGGTGAAATCAAATTTTATTACAAAGTAATATATTTTCCATTTTCACTTTTGTAGTGTTTGTTAATTTGCTTCATACCATTCTAAAATATTTTTAAAGACCTTTCTCCTTTCGTGCAATAAATTATTTTGCCTGATTTGTCCATAAAAACTCTCAGAAAGCACAATGGGATGGGGTCCATGTCACATTAGTAAATTGAACGATTTCATTTTGTATAGGGAACCGTGAATGGTATGAAGTGTATTGGTGTGCTGAAAGATCAGTTGTTTGGTAGTGCTTGTAACAAGTTCCCGAAGCAGAAATGTATATTTCAGCAAGATCTAGCACCCCGCGATACATCGAAAAAAGATAAGAAAAACTTTACAATAATTTTAAATTTCTTTTCCGTTCAGTTTTGACCTCTATATCGAAACATTCGTTTACTTTAGGTTAAGACTGAGTTTACAAAACCTAGAATTAATGTTCTCGCATAGCCAGAAAACCCGCCAAATTTAAATCCTATTGAGAATTCATGGAATATAATGGGAAAGAAAATAACTGAAAATCATCCTAGAACAAAATAAGAATTTCAAGAAACAGTAAATAAAATTTGGCACTATGAAATACTGAAAGATGTGTTGCAAAACCTTGTAGATTTTATGAGTAGATTCTACAAAGTAGATGCTGTAATCGAATCCAGAAGTGACTCAAACAAATATTAAATCCTTTTCAGTTCACTTGAGCTCTTTTATTGCTTTTTCTGATAAAAAAAACTTGAAATTATTATTTTTACTTCCTTTTATTCAGAAGAATCAAAATGGATTCTGACAATCATTATTTAAATTCAAGAGAAAAGTATTGAAGGAATGCATCGGAAGGATATGTAAGGCGAGAAAATAATAGTTACTGTAACTACAATAAATCTTTTTAAAGCTTTTTTCCCCTTTCTTTTTTACTTTTTCTTAAAGTTTTGAATTTTTTAAATATGATGTTACTTTTTAAAATGTAACCTTTGTGGAAAAATGTTTCAAGAAAACCTTTATATTAAAATTTTACTCTTTTTATCAATATAATTTTCTTTTTTTACTAATAAACATTATATCATTTGTAAATCTTTTAATATCAAATCAAATCATTCTACTTCTATCACTAGTTACCGTAGCCTTACAAAATAATAATTTGGTGAATGGCTTTGAATAGTTCGTGAATTCATGAAAACTTTGGTCATTTCATAGCAAATCATAAGTAGATTCAATACAAGATTATTTTCTATTAACACACCTACAGACTCCTTCCTCCGCACATACAGAAAACTAGAGTTGACTTATTTGATTGTATTTGAAGGGATCTAGGAAATTACGGTAGGAAAGGTCAAAATCAGAGTCACATGTTGAAGGAATATTCAGTTTCAGCGTTGTTGAAAATAATAGGATTGAAATTTTTATTTATTATATTTAAGATTGAAAACAATATAATTTAAATTAAGATAATCGATGCAGCAGCATCGAAGAAAATTATCTTAAAAGTTTTTCGGAAATTGCAAGAACTCAGATTTAGAATACAAGAAATGATTTTCACCACTGCCACTTTTTTAATCAATTTTTTTAAATTTAAACTTCTGGCTTCTTGTAAAGTGCTCTATTCAATCACATTTGCTTTCACATTCTTTCATTTTATATTTTGAAATTCTTATGAAAGTAAAGGAAATAATCTTAAAACAGATACATTTTTTCCCTACATGTTTCCAAACAAATATGGTTTTACCCAGATTCTTTCCGAGAGTAATTTACTTAACTAAAACATTGTATGATAAAATGTATTTTTTTTTAAAAAACATATAATTATGGATATAAATTTCAGTGCAGTAAGGAAAAGAAATGGTTCTTAATTATTAGAGTTGTCAAATTAAAGCGCAGCTACATAATTTTGTGTAAAAAGACTGAAATTCTTTTAGATACAGAACTAAGATCATGGAAGAGGCATATTTATCATCTCTATTTCAAAATCAGATTGAGTAAGGTAAAGCATTAATATGAATCAGAAAAACGTAATACAATCAGACAAGCATTATGTCGAATTGCTAATATGATGATAACATTTTTTATTAACCGACTCAAAGATAAAACTCTTCAGGAAGAAGAAAAAATAAACTCTGAAAGCGAAGAGAAAATATCTTCCAATACTGAAGGCAGCCGTTCCATAACTCAGGTTTCTGCGCCAATAAATCCTGTGCAATACACGGGAAAATATTATTTGTGGAAGGGTAAAACCATCTTTTTTCGTAAACCAACAATTTTTGTATATCATCACATGTCTTAAGTTTCGGAGCAAGCGGCCCGGAACTAAAGCAGTGCAGTGGAGAAACGTTTATATTCTGGGTGTCATGTGTGCTGGTACGGGTAAAAAAACACCGTCGGGCGAAATCAAGCTATCCCTTGTTTGGGGCAAAATTGCCTTTTCTTTGAAGTGAAACGGATTCTTTCCTTAACAAGCTTCATCGTAAACATTATGAGAGAGCTCGGATGAGAGTGTGATAAAAATCGCTGAACGTGAGAGAGAAGCCGAATAGGATTTGGCGACTCATCTCCCACCTGGCTCGTTGCCGATAGAGTATGCCTTTTAGAAATAACAATCATCTGAATTTCAGCTTATGTAAGAAACGAGTCATAAGTTGGTTTTGAAAGTATTAAGATAGATAAACCTTTGTGAAGAAATTCAAGATCTATATGATGAAGGATCTATATTTTGGGTTTGTTTGCAGTCTTTCTTTAATTGATTCCTTATTTATGTAATTATTTTGGCACGGCTTCTAGTTGTTTGCTTCTTATGTTGGATTATAGTTATTAAAAGCTGTATGTTTCTGCTCATATTCTTTATTTACCTTCTAATAATGCTTTTTCTTTGTGTGTTTGTCATTCTAAATCTGCTTTGTATTATCACTTCGTATTTGAGTCCTTGACCTATTTTTCACTTCATATAATAAGATGTATGATTTTAGATACTGGTAGATTGTCTGATATTGCTATATGTCTACTCTACTATTATGTTTGCAATGCCTTCCATCCCTAGGACATTGTGAAATTTATTATGCTTATGTGAGTTAATGCTTTTTGTATGTACTTTTCAATTTTTTCAATTTAATCTACTAATTCAGAATTGGTTTGCCAACTATTTAATTTGAATATTTTATTTTAGCCAAACGAACTATAATGTATACTTTTATTTCATTCTGGCGATGACTGTAATCCTTTTAATAGATAAACAATAGTTCTCACTCTGGCGTCCTTCAATATCTTACACCCTTTCACGTGGGCAGGTCGTCGTGGGGTAGACCAAGATCACGTTAGATAAATCGAAATATACGATATTCAATCTAATAAACATTTGGTGATTTGATAAGAGAGACAAAATGGAATAAAAATACTTGGTTACCAATACTAGCTCAACCAATGTAGCAAATACCTGAAGATAAATCAAATTTTATTTAAGTAAAATGTATAAAAATTAAACCAATACTAAATTACTTATAATGAGATAAACAATAAGCATAAATCATTCTACTTAAAACCCTGCCTTATTATCATTCAAAATTGTAAAATGCTAATTATCATAAACTTATAACATAAACAAGAGACATATACTGATGCCTTGAAGTCATCATTTATTTCATGTGTCTTTGTCAGACGTCATGAAATCTTAAAGAACTATCTCTGATGGATGCCGAAAATCATTTGTCAATTCTGTTTTAATTAAAATGTTCAATGTTCTTAAAATATGCATGCCAAGATTAATTTAATTAATAAAAAACATTCTGTAAAGAGAATACGTGCATAAAAATAATATAAAAAGCTAAACAACTTAACAATGTAAAGAATGTCCAATTCTTGTAGATATTTCCGCGTATACGCTACATATTTTTCAATAATCTACTACTTTGTAATTCTAGTTTTAAAAAAATATAGGAAAATTTTATGTTTCAACCTGATTTAATGTTACATAGCAATGCAAATATCAAAAAAATGTTTTATATATATATTCGGTTTATAAATCAAATCAGTATACATTTTAAGCATATTTACAAAAATAATAATTATAGACATTTTTGTTTCAAAATTAAAATATAAAAAAAGCATTTTTAATTTATAAAAGAAATCAGTACTTGAAAATAAAAAAAATTGAAATGTCGGCTTTCGGTAAGATTTTTTCGATTGAACATTAATTTAAAGCTTGATCTAATTATTCTTTTTTGTTAATAATTCATTATTAAAAACATTCTTTCGTTCTTTTCTAATAGGTTTGTTTCTAATATCATAATAATAACAAGATGTGACATTTCCAAAAGCATTAAGATTTTCATATATCAGCATTCCTATTACGGTAAATAATTTTCATGAGTTTTATCTCGCCAGTTTCCAGAAGAAAAAAAAAAACAACTTTTATAATGTTATGTTACAATATTATACTAAAGCCATACTAAAAACCATATATGTAATTAAATGACCTTTAATTTAGCTCATATTCACATTAAATATATGATATCCATACTGCAATTTCTAAATCATTCGATATACTTAAACTAAAAAAAGGCATTTTATTGTTTTGTATTTCTCTAAAAATTAATGTGTCTAAACAACATTCATCAATTACTTTAAAAAATTATCGATGAACTAGTGAGAATAGAAATAAGCTTCGCAACAAAAGAACTCCGAATGGTGTTGTGTCAGTATTTTCTTTCAGGTATTGTACAGGATATTTTTTATAACAGGTGCTGGCGACTTAAGCTACAGAAGAGCAACCCTAGCTTCTCCCTTTCGCAAACTGTCTCGTTAAGTTGACACCCACCCCCAGTCGATTGTTGGGCATTATGGTAGGAGAGGGGGCAGCCGACTTTCCGGTGTCGGTGGTCGCCTTAATCACATCTAATGAAGACTCCTCTGGCTTTTCATAACCGAGAGCCCCTTAAATTGATGGCATGATACCCCCTCTCACCGCTTGTTAAGGTGTAAGCTTAGCATAAACGCCACTCTTTTGCCTGAAGAGGAAAAAGAGAAGACATTGTCCAAACGGAATATGTCATGGCCGGGCAACACGGGCTTTGTCGGGTGGTTACGCCCGCTTTGACTCACATGTCTGATAAAATTTAGCCTTTGCTTTCATAGGAAAGAGCTAGAAGAGGTATATTTGGATAGGAAATTCGATTCTAAATGTGCAATGAAATAGATCTTTAAAATGTGTCTTGGTTTTAAGGAATCTTTTCACATTTGAGACATTTAACACAAATATAAAATTTATTTACAAAAATTATCAGATTAATTTTTTCGGATATGAATATATTCGGTGGCCTACTGTATGAAAAATAAATTTAAAAAGCACATATTTTAGTTTATAAAGCTGTCGAATAACAGAGGTTTTCATTTTTAACACACTTTCACAGATGTTTATTGTTTTAAGGGGATTTACGTTTCATACTAAAATGCATTGAAACTGATTTTGTATGTAGTTTGTATTATATAATATTATGTATATACTACGTAAAAATATGTAATTCGAAAAAGAAAGTGAATATTTCAAAACATGATTTTCTTTCTATGCAGAAAAATAAATTCTGACGGGACGTTGAAAAAGGTCTTGACAGAATATGGAATGGAAAAATCAAAGTCTTGATTATTCCATTAATTTCTGAAACAAAGCTAAAAACATTATAAAAAGTAAAGTAAAAATCTCCATTATCAGCAAAATTATAAAAAAATCATTTCATAATAATTATGCAGAAATATAAAAAATCATCAAAATTATATAAAAGAATAATTTCATAATAATTATTTGCGAATTTCTTTTTCAGATAATAGTAACGATTTCTTTTTTAATAAATGGAAACAGTTATATAATAAAGAACAAACTCTAAAAAATGTTTGGGGATATAGCTGTTTTAGCAAAGAAATATATTTAAAAATAATGACATTTCAGCTTTTTGAATGCAGTAATTGTAGATTTTTTAAGATATAATTTTTCAAAAAATGAATTATAGACGCACATTTAATATAACTTATTCTAATAACCCTTTTATGACTAAATTTTTAATTGGGGATTATTTTATTTCCATTAAATTACTAATTATGATCACTTACACTTACATGCATTTCTAAATTGGGAACATTAAAATACTATTTTCAAAAGTATTAATTAAAAAAGCGAAAATTATTGATAAGCTGCCCGCAAAAATACATAGAGTAGTACATAATTTTACTTTTAAACAAAAGGGCTTTATGATTAAGCAATTGTGAAGAAAAAAACTGTAATGCAATTTTTCGGATTTTTTTCCATAAAAATCGGAATTTATCGAGGCTTTCCAATCTTATATACCTAAGTAAAAAATACTCCAAGCTTTAATCCCAATTCTATTTCTAAAAATAATAAAGAAATATTTATAATTGTGTGTATTGTTGATCGGCAGATAAGGTTATTTGACTTAGCCTGTGCTTAAAAATTTCGCACATATATACTTAAGAGAATTAAAATATGCAAGAGTTAAAATATTAGTAAGATTACAATAAATAATGTAAACAATTAATTAGAATTTTTATTAATTAAAATAAATTTTACTTATTAAAGTGTATATTAGAAATTTTGATATTTTTTGATAAATTTTGATATATTAGTATTTACAGCACAGAAATAATTTGCATGTCATTTTTAAATTCAAAATAAATAAATAAATAAATAAAAATGTATTTTTAGTAATATCAATTTATTATGGAATATTGTCTGTTTTTTCAAAAAAATAAAAAAAAACAATTTACAAAGATACTTTCCATTTTGAAATGGAATTATTTGTAATGAAATATTGTTATTAATTTTTAATTGTGATTTTTTTTCATTAAAAAATAAAAGCATGAGTATTCGGTTTATTTTCCTATACTGAGTAGATTTTGATATAAGGTTTGTTTTATTTACATTTCTTAAAATTAAATTATGCTTGAAATTAAGATTTAATTTTAGAACTAACAATGACGAAAAATTTTCCAAGGGTATTTTTAGCTTTGCTGATTCTGTCAAATAATTGAATGTATAGAAAATAAATAGAGAATTAGAGAAATGCCTTACACAATGAACAGAAGGATGTCAAGTTTTTAAATTAGGCAGGATGTAAAAACTTGGAGCTTAAATATGTTAATGAGGAGTCTCTTAAGATCAAATTAAATTAAAATGCATTGTGATTAGTAATCCTAGCGAGCCGACAGGTAGCCAAAGCAGTTAGTGCAATATATTATTTTTACTAAAAGCATTTCAAAATTCTCGAAGCAATTTCGACTCGATTAATGAATATTTTGGATGCTATGTATGTGTCTTGTTGTATAATGTTGATTGATTTTATTGTGATACTGTTGTTGTGCTGAATAATTTTGTAATTCAAATCTATATAGTCCTTTTCTTATTTTACAGATAAATCTCTGTGATAATCATTTTAAATAAGCATTCTCTGTTGTGAGTTGGCTTTAATACTATATGGTTCAACACAGCATATTGGTATATTGGTTGATATCAGGACATATTTCTTATTATTAAATGAATACAACAGATTATCCAGATGTATTAAAGCGCTTATAAGTTTAGCTTTTTTCCAGATGGGCATGTTGTGTGTATGTGTAAAGCTTTTATTATTTATTAATAGAAGAAAAATTTGAGTGAAAATTGACACAAGTCCCCTTGATTAGAACAAATTTAAAATAGGAAATTTTTACTCCCTTTAATAGCCATTTTAATTAAATAAATTTCTTCTAAATTTGTGTCCTCCTTCATTATATCCATGAATCAATAAATAATATAACATTAATTCAACAGAAATTGCAAAATATAATTCTGATATTTACGCCGTGCCTTCAACTATAAAAGGCAATGGTTATAATCCTAGTTTCTTTAATTTTAAATAATTTTCATTTGGACAAAGATGCTCTTAGTCCTCCACTCGGATATGGACATTCTTACGGAACTGATTTTGCTGTTGTAAAAATGAAATGTTATGCGCTATGGTATATTTCAGAATAGTAATTATATCAATAAGTGGTTTTTAATTTTAACTTGCAAAGAAATAGGACCAAACACAGATATATTCAAATATCATACATAAGAAAAGATATACTAGTAACGTGAAATTACACTTCCGTTTGTTTCATCAGCAACAATAAAAATTATTGATAGGAAGGTTCAAAAAATTTCTCAATGTGCGAAAATTTAATCAACATTTACGTAAGTAATATTAGCTTAATGTGAACAAATTTTATTGAGGAATGCTTGCGCAAATGTCTCATTTAGGCATTTAATTTATACCACAGCTCATTGGTTTCCTTTTCTTGAAAATTTCCTTTGAAATTAATACTTTTTCTGTTAGCTTTCCTTCATGTCTACCTCATCTGCTGCCCCTATTAACCAATATTAAAAGTCTGAAATGTAACAAAATATTCAAATGATAGAATGTAATAAAAAAAAGCATCTGAATTTAAAACATTACCTTTTTTAGAAAGAAAAAGCTTTTTTTTTCTTTTTTTAAATATTGTAAAACTTTTGTAAATTTATTTCCGTCATTAATTTACTGGCTTTTAATTAGCTACAAATAATACTAATAGTAGAAAAATAACTAAGATTTTTAAAAAAGGCATAATTCTAAATACATTTCAACATTTTAACATTTGTATGTGAACCGGCGATATTCATTTTAAAACTTTTGTTGTAGTAATTTCTTTAAAGTAGAATAAACTTAAAAAAGAAGTGTGGGTGATTATTTAAATTAATTTATTTTCTAATTAGTGAATTTAGTGATTTCTTATTTATTTTCTTACATTCCAGTATAGAGTGAAACGAATCTTCGTAAAAATCAACCGTGTTGGTAATATTTTTCAAGAAATACTGCGAAAGTAATAGATAATGTTTCTTCGTATGTTAGTTAGTTGCAGTGATATGATCATTATCCTTTTACAAAAATAACGGAGGCGTCGAAAATCATATTTTATGTTTTATTCCGCATTACAATACATCTTTATGGAAAGGAGCAGTAATTTATAAACTGTGTTTTAAAAAAGGATAAAAGGTAAACAGGTAATGTATCTCTAAAAGTTGTTATTGGTAACAAAAGTGCCGTTAACTTTTTATGGAAATATCTTCAACAATGATAATTAGATTCTACTCAATATTTAAAAAAAAAAAAAAATTCTACTCGCTTTAAATGTTTCCTGGTTTTTGAAAATAAGTCTGTAAGATGTAAGTTCTTAATACAAGCAGAATTTCTACATTTCTATGATATGGTTTCAGTTCTTATACTCCTTAAATTATATAACTTGTACGAAGGAATGTTTTAATTAATTCTTAGCAGGCTTGTTATATAGTCATGTAAGAGCCATTTATTACAGATTGGGTATCAGAATTTTTTTTTCCTGCTGTAAGGTACTCTGTGCAAGTGAAACTGATTTACAGAATCAGTAGAAGCCAATTGCTATACTTGACACTCAAGTTTCTCCAATACGTATTTCCTTGATCTTTTAAGATATTTCTAGCCAATTAATTCCATTAGTTCCATTAAAGTCTCAAACTTAGATTTAAAAATCATCAAAATAATAAAATATAAATATTTGTAAATACTGTTGAAATTGCCTACTATTTTAAGTGAATACCAATTTTTACATCTTTGCTGCTCTGTATTTATCTATTTTGCACATATCAAAGAACAAATAAAATGCATATAATTTTATTAATTGTACAGTTTAATCGTTTAAAGGCTTTAAAGCCTTCATCATTAATTAAATAATTTTAATTAATTTTTGTTTTCATTTTTAATAAACATTTGTATTTTCCCATATATATGTAAACATGCTTATATTTACACTATAGAATATTTAACGTATAAATGGTCATTAGAAAAAAATGAAGTTTTATTATTGAAACCAAAATAAGAAATTATACTTCAGTGTTATTAACAGTTATTTTTATAGCAAGAAGACTGGTATCTGAAAGCACTGAAAATTAAATGGAATAAAACTTCAGATAAAAGGAATAAAAACAATATGGGTTCTGTCTCCTTTAATATTGTTTGAAAGGTCCACTTCATGAATTACTTTGGTGCAATTGGTGCAATCTTTTTTTGCTTACGTATTTTGGTATTGATTGTATAATAACTTTTATTTTTAATGTACTTGATAGCATTCCAAATGCACTCAAAAATTTTTTAAAAATTCCTAAATGGACAGTTTTCTATTCAGCGATTATAATGTGAAAATTTGCTTAAATATTTATGGAAATAATGAAACAATTTGTACTTCAGGCAATTAATTGTTGAAAAATAAACAAAACAAATTCTTAATGTCTAAAAATCTGAAAAAAACTGGTCGAATTTTAAATTGATATAATCAAAAAGACAATCTTTGCAACTTTGAAATGGCGTAAAATTCATTTTTCTGCGAGAATATTTTCGAAAGTTATAACAGGAAAATACAATAATTCAGATTAAATTTTAATTAATTAAAACTACATTTAAATACGAAATGGACTCCGAACTGTATATTCCCCCCTCTTCTCCAAGATATATATGAGACAAATTTAGCAATTGTAGAATATACGATTTAGTCAGTAAAGCATCGAACACACACATACAAATGTTCATCTTCTAATGACACGTTTTAAACATAATACATCATTTTAAGACACTCATCTTTATTATTGGTAGAGATATCTATGCTTTCTGGTTTTGGTCCAATTCATACGCTAATTTCTAGAAAATAAAAGAATGCCTATGTAAACCTGCCCAGTATATTGACGTTTTCTGCGTCTTTTCCATTTTCGCTTTGAAAGATCAAAGTGAATTATTATTTTTCGCTATCATACTGGAAATGGTTACAAATTAATTACATATTTCATACATGATATATAAAATTAATTTCATGATTATATGGCATGTGCTATATTATTTATGTACACTGACACAAAAAATTATTTATAAAGAAAATTATCTTTTAAGATTATACCTAAGGGAAAAATAGTTATATGATATCGATTATAAACTAAGTTAAAACTTTTACTTTATTTTATGTTTAAGAGCAAACGAATTACTTTTGATATTTCTGTCATTAAAGCAAAAACTACTTGTAAACATGTATCATATCCCTATTTTGATTATAAAATTATCCGGATATATTAGAATATACAAAAGGGTATTTATTAATTAATTAACAAGTAATGTTTATTAATTAACAAGTAATGAATTTTATAATAAAAGAATAGATAGTTTAAAATGTTCCTATTAAAGTGCTAAACTAAGGAAAATTTCACGACTCCCATTGAAGTCCATGTTTAGAAGTCTCTATTCCCTAATTGAGTCTCCAACCCAAAATAAGATTTCTGAATCAGTCGGTGATCAATAAAATAATTCAGTTTTATTTTTCTGTTTGAGAAGATGTAATTTTAGAATTAGAAAGATTCTTCGATAATATTTGCATCGTTATTACAATATTATTCGCTATTAATTATTTCCATCTGAAGCTCATTTTTAATTAAAGAGAAATCATGCTTGTAAAATAAACCTGATCCTGAAATCTATCGTAACTTGCTCCTTAAATATATCTTGCAGGGGAGATCATGATTTCATATGTGATATTTAAATTAAATAAAATGCAACCAATATTCCCGGTTAATTAACTGGCCACCAAAGTTTCAAAATTCTGTGCATTAATATGTTTATTAAATGCATAAATTATAAACAAACATTTAACATAAACTTTTTGAATATACATGTATACACCGTTGCGTAGCATCCTTAAAATTAATGCACCTCATTTCAACAAGAATTAAATTGCTAAAAGAAAAATTGATTATGAAATGTACTAACACAACACAACATGCACAATTAGAGACTGCAAAGTAGTAACGTTTTCCATTTTAATATTATAAGTATTTTATTGGAAAAATATTTATTAAAAATGCATACTATTCTTATTAACCACAAAAGATTATTTTTTGCTATCATCGCTTTATAGTTGTAATATAAAATATGATAACAACTTTTACATACGACGAATAAGAAGCAATGGTATATAACGCGTGCATAACAATTTAAAAGACGAACGTATTACACGTAAATATTTACTTACGAAATTTAAGGACATTCATAGTTTTATCTTTACATAAGTAATGTATATCAAAAGGATCTTATTTCAGTTATTAACCCCAATAAATTTATCTCATATATAACACAAATATTCCTATATAGCAAAACCTTCAAAAATATTATATGTAATAAACATATTCCTTAAAAATTGATTAAATCCTACATATTCTTCATTACGTTTAGTAAAAGTGAATGAATAAACAGTCTATTTTTAGTACATTAATTCATTTTGGTTAACACTGAGTGCGCGAAGCAAGCTACAGCAGAATAACAAAACATTGATAAAGCATCCAATTAAAATGATGTTTACATTAATCATTTTCATTTTGAACCAGCGAAAAGCACTTTATTACTCATCCCAAAATTTTAATTTCAAAATTATTCCGTCCTCCAGTACTAAAAGGAGAGCACTTTTTACTTCTATTTTCGAGTAAAAATGCTGATTTATTTCTCCTTTCTTTCGTTTTTTCCCTATATAAAGTATGGATATAAAAAAACCAGCCCTGTATGCTATTAAAATTCTTGCACACCAAGCAGAAATCGTTCACAATGAACTCATCAGTGGATTCCCCTGACTACTATTTACATTTCTCTCAAGCAATCTCATCTTTTTCTCATCAAAGTCAACTCAAAAAAGATACTCCTCTCCGAGACCTTCATTCCCCCCACCACCAAGTCCCCATTTCGGTATCATCACCTACCCCTCAGGACAAATTAATTTAACTTAACGCCTACAAGGCTACATAAAACACAAAATGCTTGGCAGGGAGAAAAAAATCACTCCCCCTACCCTAAAGTGGGAAGCTATTCAAGCCAATGATCTAAGATATAACGGCAGATGGCAGGCGGATTCATTATGTTGAGAAAGGGGGGTAACTTCGGTGAGGGGTTGTAGTATCATCAGCCATCTGCCCTGGGCAGTTTCAGCCCCTTTAAACATATTCATTAGGAATGGCGACACTTTGGAAGCGTTTCCCGACAAGGGGTGGAAAGGGGAATTGAGGGGGATGAAAAGGGAGGGAGCGATGTTCGAATTATTGCGAAACGAAGCGTGGGAGTGCAATGCAAGTGTTGATTGAAATTGCTAAATGCCACATTTTGAATGGGGGGAGGGATGGGTTTATTTTACTTTTTATTAGATTAGCAGAGACTCAAAACAAATAGAAATCCCGTTGAGCAGTACTGTTTTGTATAATGGGAAAATAAACTGAATTGGAAAATAATCTAATGATGACACAAATGCCTGTATTTGATGTTCCAAGGGTAATTATAATTTTCTAAATGTATAAAGAAGTTACTCAAAACTAGTTTTAAAAAAATTAATTAAAAGTTAATATTAATAGAAGTTAACTTTCATTATTTCAGCATCAAATTAATCGACTAACATTATTCATTTAATTAATAACAGAATTAAACATTGTATACATTGTTGAAATGTCATGATAATTTTGAATTCAAAATCCTTCGAGATTTAAATTTCAAATTAAAAAAAACCATTAATTGAGAATGTAAATTTCGAGGTATTAAGATAACGATGTTTCGGTACAGCTATAAAATTTAATCTATAAAGTGAAATACGAATATTTTTTTTTGAAATTATTTTTATATAGAGAACATATTGGACGAATGAAATAATATTAATAATAAATGATATTAATTAATCAACTTTTTATTAAATACACCGACAGGTTTTAAACACTTAGCAGGAAATACCTTGTATTTAAAAATAAATAAATAATAAGTTTAATATGAGCCTTTGTGGTTTGGTTTTAAAATTGCAAATGTTACTTATCGAAATGAAAATAAGAAAGAATTTAAAATACATTTCTCTCCTTTTTCAGAAACTGATATACAATTTTTAATGTTGTGAATTTCAAAATTCATATCTTTTATTGAAGGGCAATAATTTTTTTCACAGTTTCATTCTTTATAATTCGAACATCATTAAAATCAACTATTTAAGAATTACTCTACAATTTTTAAATTCATTATATCTTATTCAAAACGAACGATGCTAAATCTAACTACATGCTAAATCTGAAATTGTTGGGTACGAAGTTACATAAAAACAGTTGAAAGAGTCCAACATTGATAATTATGAAATGCCATTATTTCTTGAATAATAGATGTTAGCAAAAAGAAGTTACTTCAAAAATTGAATTAGTCTAATTGAAAATTAATCAAAGTTTTATTATTTTCTTTCAAAAACATCGAAACAAATAAGAATATATTTTCGATAAAATTATTCTTATTTCTATAATAATTTATCTAATCAAAATTTGCTTTAATTTTTTGTATATTTTATTTTATAGCGATATTTCCATTTGCAGTAATTACTGTAGTTATATTCAAGCACATTCTAAAATATTAAATACTTTTTTTGTTCATTTAATCTTTGTTATTTTTAACAGTATATTTAATAAAAAAAAACAATACCAAGACGGATAACCAAGTTTAATGCCTAATCATACTATTTTGGATTGGTGGATTGATTTTTTTTTTCTTTTCAAGAGGTGGGATATCACTTAAATGTATCTTTAAAGTAAATTTTTCCTGAAATAGTGTGCCACTTTAAAATCCTAAATCGTTACCTGTTTTATCTGTTAGATTTCTCACAAAAGACAGAGGACAGGACGAGGCTGACCATGTCAGCTCTGAAACATTTCTAGCTTCTTGGACAAGACTATCACATAAATATCTTTTAAGAAGACAAAACGATACGCGTAAGTTTATAGAGGTTGAGGGAGGGAGAGATCATGCTTTTGGGAAATGGCTTGTCAAGAAGAAGCGATAAAAGTTTCAGAAACTTTCTCCCTGAGAAGTTGTCAATAAATTCGTCGTCAATAGAATAATTATTATCGAAAAGTTTTAATCTGGGGTTCACTTTTATTGTTAATTATAAATGATATTTCTAAATGCAAAAAAATCTGACAACCGAATAAAAAACAAAAAATGAATTATTTAAATGATTTTTCTGACTGATTTAAAAAACATGGTAAATTAATATTAGATTATATGATAATAAACAAAAATTTCATTTATTTCTTGAAGCATGTCAGTTTTCCAACATAGTTTTCATTATGATATTATAAATTTCGATATTCTTCATAACTAACAGTTCGTGACATGAGAATTGTATGATCAGAGAACTTCTTTTCAAAATTACTCTGCTTTATACTATAGCGCCACGACTTTTCTTTCCAAAATACAGGTGGGTCCCGAAATTGGTGCACAATAAACCAAATATGAAATATTATGACCTAATTGATCGCTCCAACAGAAAAAAAATTTACTAATAACCTACGTATTGTCGTTGCTTTAATTTTTATAGTGAACGTTTATTAATTTTCCTTTGAGAAAAGGTAAAAGAGAAATATAGTTTCATTAAAATACGATTTTGAAACAGAGCTGCATCAATGAGAACTCACGTAATTGTAATTTTAATTGCATGACGAGAATGACATTCGTTGGTGCCCCCTCTACATGTATCTGTCACAGGTCATTCAGATACATCAGGTACCGGAGATTAAGCATGCATTAGAGCTTCTACCTCTCATATAATAGTTATATGGTAGAGCCATAATTCACCCCAAAATTTCTGACCCAAAACCTGACAGTTTAACATCAGGTTACCACGGTCTTAAGGTAAAAAAATGTAAACGAGAAACTTATTGAAATGTGGGATTAACATCAATTAAACCAAAACTATCTAACATAACAAAATAAAAATGTAAACAAGAATATTAGCAATAGAAATATATTGTATATGAAAATTACTCATATTATACAAAATTTATATATCACTTCTATGTTATTAAAAGAATCATCTAATATATATATTATTAAATCACAATATAAAATATATCTATATAATGTTTCCTGAATTTTATTATAAATTTTTTTGAATTCCATATTTTCTGTTTTATATTCCTAAATTTCCCATTAAAATATATAACAAGAAACATGGTAAAATCTGTATATAGTTCGACTTAATTAGCTGAAATTATGATAAAATATTTCATCTTAAAAACAAATATTAAAATTAAATGTTTATAAATAATAATAATAGTAATAATTAAAATTTATATTGTTTCGTTTTCTAATCGTAAATTTTGGAGTATTTTCTCTTTCCTCTCTTACATATGCACACTCTTATTTCTTTTAAATATCGCATATTACTTAGCTTTTAAATTTTCTCTCTCACTCTTTATTAACTTTCAAGTTTAAGTTACAATTTTAAAAGTATTATTTCCTTTTTCTTGAAATAATAATCTGTCATTTTTTATGCTAATGAATATGAAAACTTTTTTGACTTTTGAGATTTACAGAACAGACTATGAATCTAGATCTATGAAATTTGTTGCATATACTGGGATGATGAAAATATGTATTGTTCGGGGATTTTTTAAATTTCTTATTCACCTTTTATCTATTCAAAATTAAATCAAATATAATATTTTCGACCATTTTTCAATAACAAAAACAACTTTTCCGTGGAAATTATCGTCATCCCATTTGAAGCTGTTATTACAGATTAAACAATCGCATTCATCTTTCTGAAGATATTAATTTAAGTACAGTACAATATTTAGTCAAATTTTTACAAATTTTTAAATTGTCATAATTTATAATCGACTCAAATCCAAGGGACAGTTCTTTATGATGGGGGGAAAGTGAACAGTATTATTAAACAAATTATGGTTTGATGATTGGAAGTTTCGAAAGGTAAGTCATCGATTGACTACACCGACTTGCCCAAAGGCACACGGAAAATTTTGACTGATCGTACTTCCGCAACAGCAATATTGGTGGAATCTATGGTTGAGTCCAAGGACAATCACCGGTCATGACATACGTCCCATCATAATGGGAGAATCCAGAATCCAATTTTTCGTGTATCTACATTGGTGGTGAGAACCAACCATCATGCCCGAAACTTCTCATCTTCAATTACGAGGTATCCCCCCCCCCTCTCGGGAGAAATTTTGAAAAGGTAAATCTTGTCCACCAGAGGAAAGGTAAAATTTCGTAGGTCTGAAAAGCCTTTATTCCTTTTGAATACTTTAATAAATTTTTTTAATGAATAATGGTGTCTGAATAATGAACAAAGTGTAGACTTTTTCAGTTTTCAAATTTTTTTTTCGGATTTTAGTAAATTACATACAACATTATTTTAATTAATATAAAATGCTGGAACTAATATTTCTAACAAAATTACATTTAATGCTTTGTAACTTTTTGCGAGATTTTATCAATCCTTATTCAACTAAATTAGCCAATAAACATAACTGCATTACCACAGTAGGCAAATATAATAAAAAATCCAATTAAAAAAACATTTTTAAAAAAAATTTCTGCAGATAAATTTTTGATTTTTTATGTAATTAATATTCGAAATAATCTATATAGTTTTTCACGTTATTGTATTTTTTATTTTAAATATTTCATTTTTTACATTAATCATCAAATTTAATGAAATTAAAATGCTTTTCAACTAATTTTAATAATATAATGTAAATGAAAAAGGTTATTCGAGAAGAGACAGAAACTAATTGCGTTTATCTGAAATTGTCTAAAGAGTAGATTTAATCTACTTACAAATTTTGAAGTATGTATTGATGCAATTGAAGATGAGAGGTCTTTACTATTTCACTGGGCGACAATTTGGATTTTTAAAAAGTTATTTTTGAATTTTTCTTCATTACTTTTAAAAAGCCTCTAGTATTTTACTACTTAAAACATTTTACCTGTTTATAATAGTAATTTGCTGAAACTTCAATTTTATTTATCATATTTCAATCTAACAATATATTATATTCAGAAACGTCAATTGGAAATTTTTTAATCTGAACAGTTAATTCCAAATTATTAGTATAAATATATAAAAACAGAAATTAATTAAAACAACAGGAATAATTTGAATTTCATTGATTTAAATGAATTTTTTATAATTATTGTAATATTATAATGAAGAGTCTATTATTTACAGTCTATCTTTTATGAAAGCTCATTACAAATTTTCGCTTCAGACTTTTAACAAGAAATAAAATGCTTAGCAAAAGCAATTTTATCCTAGTTTTTCTTGACCTGAAAACAGATTATGCAAAAATGCATTGATCATTTGTAAATGAAAAAACACGCATAATATATTGAAGATATTTTATTAAAATTCCTGAAACTAGGATAATTTTCTGAAGAATTTTTGATCATCAATATTATATAATTATAAACAGCCCTTGAAGATCAACATTTTATCTCGAAGCTTATTTTCTCGATCTCCATGGATGTTTTATCATAAATGCAGAATATATAATCCCTTACCATTTCGATTTTATTGCTTAAAAATATTGGAAAATAAGAATCTATTGAAAATTTAAATTTATTATAAAATAAATTAACTGTTTTTAGACATATTTCCAAAATTTTATATTTTGATATCAAGAATACTGAATTAAATGTATATGGATGAAAAAATTAACAACAACAAAACTAATAGGTTAGAAAAATTGCAAACATTCACGTCTTATAAATGGGTAATAAAATATTAAGGAAACATTTAAAATATCCTTTAATAGAACTAATTCTCTGAATTTTCCAAATATTAAATTCGGTGAGATATAAAATTTCTTTTTCACTATTGAAAAAATTGTTTTTTAAAAAATCGAAATGACTTCAATATTAAAATGAAATTAAACATGTGATAAGAAAGCGAAGTATAAATAAATATCCTTTATCACATTAAAAAAATCAATATGAAACTGTTACAAGAAAAATGCATCACCATGATAAATTTTTCAAATGAATGAAAACTCTTTTCCATTCCCTGAGCTACAGCTGAAAAATATGTCTTAATAAGTTAGTAACTTTCATCTGCAGGAAAATTCAAATCTTGAGCCTATCAAAAAAAAGTTGCAAAATTGTTAATTTTGCTAACCACTATTTTTCTATCTGAAAGAAAATGTCATTTATACATTACATGAAGAAATGATATTTATTTGAATTTTATAACGGCAACGGAACTTCAGTGTTATGGAAAAAATATATTTTTCAAAATTTACAAATGATTTCTCATATTTAAATCAATTTAATTAAAAAGAATATATTATGAATTTCAAACTAACAAAAAATTTTCTTTTATGAGTTAATATTTTAGAAATTTATAGCGGATGAACGTCAAAATCTTACTTAATTTTTAATCAGTAAAAATTATAATTGAAATTATAATGAAACCAAGCTGCACATTTCCATACTTCTGATTTTTTTGTGTTCAATTTCAGAATATTTTTATGTTAAGCGCTTAAATCCAGAGACGTATATTTTGTCATTAAGATTATCAACAGATACATATACATTAGCTGTTATTATTAGGTGGGTTTGAAATATATTTCATATGTAGTTAAATATGTATTTATTCCATATGTAGTTTCATATGTTGTTACAGAGATTTTGAAATTGTTCTACAGGAACTCATTAAGAGTTCCAATTAATAATTTTAGAACATTTTTTTCTCCCTAGCAAGCTTTTTACTTGTCCCAGTCACAACGTCATTACATACACATAAAGTTGCTTTATATTACCTTACTATAAGAATTTTATACATAGTCAGAAAGCATTTTTAGCCTCAGACATAATGTAAACAACTATAGACTGTCTGAGCAACAGGACTTATAAGATGGCCTGGTTGATATCGGAGTTATTTTGTTTTATTTACATACCAGGGCGAACAAATTAAATTATGTTTTTGCTATTTTTATTTGATAACATATATTATAACAGAATGATTTTAAAGAAAATTTAATATTAAATTACTTAAAACATACTTATGTGTTTTAATTTGGAAAATGCAAAATAAAGATTTCCCAAAGATATCTACTGAGCTGTAATTAGGGTAGCGTAACGAATGATTTAAAAACAAAATTAGCAAAATTAAGTCATTGGTGTGCTATTTTCAAATTTTAATTCAGAAAATTTTAAATTTTTACGATTTCTCAAGATGAATAAGAGAAACCTAATTCTACTATTGCCATTCAGATGCAGACTCTTTTTTCAAATAAAATTCCATTTTTTTAGTGCGTCGAATCAATGAACTATATGTGCAGGTGTATTCAGACATTAAGAAACAACTTTTCAGAAATATTTGTTGGCAATGTAATGGTCTGCGGAATGTTTTCTTGTCCTTCTTTAGGCGTATTATTCCTATGGAGGGTGCCTTTGATAGCTATGTTTATTTCTCCATAATTTCCGGTCTAGTACAACCTAAATGACAACAGTGTATCTTGCGAATAACTGTGTTTTTCAACTAGATAATGTTACATGTCATGTGTTCAAAACTGTTTGAACCTTATTCAGAGAGAAAGAGGAAAAATTCCAGTTATTATGCGAGCCTTCGATCCAATCAGTATGTACATATGTCAGACACATCATACATAGATACCCCAAAATCGGAATCTTCACGAGTTGCGTGATGTTCTGCTGTTCGATGGTTAAAGATACTTGCTGCTACCTTCAAAGCATACAATGATTGCATTGCGCAGCAATTTAGCAGTTGTTTTATCTGCAAGAGGAGTCTATTTCTAGTATTAGATAGGTAATCACAATAATTTTGTCATCTGTGTAGTTTGTATTGATTTTTGATATGGATATTTCCATACAGGTATATAAACAAACAGTCAGCCTTTTTTCCAAATTAGACAGGAATACAAAATCTTGGAATATGTGAAAATCCGTGCATGTAATGTGCTGGATTTTTTCTTAATTGTATTCATACTCGCAACCACAGACATATCCACCCAAAGCTAATCTGTGAACAAATTAATAAAACCATATGCATTTTAAAACTATGGTATACAGAGACAAAACGACATAATGCAAAATATATTATGACTGAGATGGTTTAAAATGCAGAAGCCACAAAAATATCAATGTTGAATTTTTAATTAATTATAACACTTCATTCTTGTATATTTCACTTATGAGAATTTAAAGTATTTAAATATATAAATATATTTTTGTCTGTTAAATAAAACTGATACTATGAAAATCAAATTATTATGCATTAATTAAGGCATAAATTTATTCAAAATATGAAAAGAAATAATATAAAAACATTTTAAAACCATTAGCAATACTATTCCATTTCCTCATAATTTTTATAATATGGAGTAAATATTTTAGACTGTGACAGCACAATGATAATCTGTATTCGTAATCATCTTAAGCGATCATGGTAAATTGGAGTAAAAGGTAGCAAAATTATTCGACAACCTATTTTTAAAAATCTGTTTTGTAGGAATTCGTATATTTGACTTATGGTATGGTGCAATTAAATAATTTCAGAGTTTCAGTATAAGGATAAGACACCTACTTATTAAAATGCTAAATTTGTCAAATTTATTATCTCAAGATATTAAGCAGGAAGCATTAATAATAATTTTTATTATTCATCTTCGCATCATCTGATACATTCTATTTCTTTTGATATATCATTTTCCTTTGTTTAAAATTTTCGAAGCATTTTTTACAAAAAATTCTATGCCTGAAAGAAAAAGGAAAAAAATCCTAGTTAATCTAGTAATTGCTGAAAAGGCTTCTAGAAAACAATGAAGATGATTTACCACGCTTTCATAAATTTAACAATAAAAGGATTTTACTCCCGTTTTCTCTGATCAATGTTTAAAGTTTGAAACCTACTTTAAAAATAGCCTGCGGCTGCAATTTAGCTTTTTTTTTCGTTTCTTATTTATTGGTGCAGTTTTGCCTACAGCAAATATCGTTGAATAAATGTAATGAAATTCTTTCTGTTTTATAGATAAAATTTGCTCCCTACTTTTGTTGATGGCTACAAAGAGACGTACATATTGTTAAAATACACAGACTCACAAATAAAAGGAAGGTTTAGGCAAACAGTGACATAATTAAAAAACAAACGCAACCACTAATTGTATTAAAATTCCCAATTGTTTCAAATTTTAAAGTATCTTTAAATAAAAGGTTATTGTACATGCCGAGTCTGTAAATTATGAACGCAGAGAAAGAGTGAAGGAAAAAATTCTACATTTGGAAGTGAAAATCTGAAGCAATAATTGATTTAAATGTAAAATAACTGGAAATTCATTAAAAAAATTATCCTACATATTTTTAAAATTAAATTGTATTTTATTTTTAATGTCATATATATTTGGAATGTGGAGTTTCTGGTTTGAAAGAATTTATGAATCTAATTGTTCAAATATAATATTTTTCAACTTTTATCACAGTGTATATATAGACAATTGTACTTAAACTATTCTTATTCCGTTACATTTTGAAATGTGTTTTGATGCCTTAAAAGGTTTGGAAACATTGTCTTTCACAAAATGCAATTTTTTTTATTATGTTCTGTTCTAACAATATTTGTAATTAATGATGAACTGAGTTACCTCGCATTATAGAGCAATTATGTAAACATTATACTCCCCTTTTAAGAATTTTGAATTGTAACCACTGGGAATTTCTTTTGTTTAAAGACTTATTGATCTGTTTATACAAAACATTGTTATAAATTTTGTCAAATTCTGATTATTCATTAATAATTGCGGATTTTCAACAAGTACTTATTATCCATTAAAGTGGAAAATGACTTTCTTATTTTATTATTTACATAACAATGCAAAATTTTAACTGAATATTGGTATATTCGCATGCAATTACGCATGAAAATATTTGACAAAGAGATGTCATTGTTAAGCTAATTTGTAAGAATGGTGAATTCGATTCTGAGCACCTATGTTTAACGATTTTTGTTATTTTAATAATATAAAATGATCATTAGAAGGACGTACTACTTATACGCTATAATTTTCGTGCTACTTAATCTGTGCATCACCTTTGGATATAGTGTTAGTAAAATTGGTTAAGAATCAACGTTAAATCAAAATATTGAGCTAAGCGCTTGATAGAGTCTGATATACCCCAAAATATGAATCATATTTTTTCCTTTCTCAAATGTTATGGTCAATTTAATCTAATTGTAATAAATTAAATATTCATATTTACACTTGAAGAACATCTATTCTTTTATATTACCCGTCAATTAAAAGAAGCAATTTCTAATAATGTTTTTTTTTTTTTTTTACTTTTATAATCTGATATGTTTTTAGATTTTGCCCTGCAAATTCTTCTTTGTGATTGAAAACAAATTGCTTGAGGGTATTCATGAGACACTGTATTTTCTGACACATTTATTAAAATGGGGAAATTTTCTAAGGCACGTAATTAATACGCAAGATGCTAGCTCTAATCATTTCCCAAAATTAACTTTTAGGTTATTAAGGATGGATATATATTTTTTCAGTTGGAAAAGATGTTCTAAATGATGTAAATAGTTATATTTTATGCTGAATGGTCCAATAAGTGTACTTCAAAAAAATTCGATATACAAATCTTTACTATGTTCCTATTAATCAAATTTAGTAAAATATTTTTGACGGAATAATATTTGTTATTCCATATTTCTGAGACCAATGTTATAAAGTTGTTAATTTCGCAATTTTTTTTTTAAATGAAGGATTTAAAACTTTCGTATTCAAAGAATCATAACTCAGTATATTTAAGTCTGTAAGTCTTTTTTAAAACTGTAAATAATTTTAATTAGAATTATTAATATATCAAAAATATTTTATTAAATATAATGAAGTATTCTAGGAATTATATAAAAATTTAAAAATAGTAATTTTTTTGTGAAATAAATTTATCAATTCAAAAAACATAAAATAATTTACTATTCATATACATGCTTCACTTCTTCTTTAATTTAATTAATATTCAGTGATGACGTGGATCATCATATATAGGAATGACAGAATACTATGAAAAACATCAGAATAATATCTTACGATATGAAAATAACTACATAGATTTGAATTTTGCTAGAAAAAAAGGTTTTACTCTTCACTCGTGATTACAATCACAGGTTTAAATTTTATTATCATCTTATGATTAAAAATACTTCGTCATAAATATCAGATTGTGAAGTTACAGAATCTGACAGAAACAACAGAATTAATTGGTTATATTACAGCACAACAGAATTAATTGGTTAAACAAGAGTTCCTTAAAGATGGCTAGTAAATATATTAATAAGCGCCATTATGATTGAAAGAAAAATATCGGGAAATGTATGCACGACTGTTGGAAATTGTGAAAAATGCATGAAAATTAGTTTTATGATAGAAAAGGCAGGTTTAGATATAAAATACGTATATTTTTGTAAGTAATGTTGGTTACGACATGTATTATGTGTATTAACAGAAATATCAAAGAAAAGAAATTGCAAAATATGTACACAATAAGATACATGATATTATTATGATAGAATATATATTATAAGATGTATTCTTCAAAGCATAAAACATTCGCTTGAAAATCAAAAGTATATTTGCTCATTTTGATATTCTGAGAATAAATGCTTTTTATTCTCAGAGAGATTTTATGAGAATAAATAAATATAACTTTTTCTGGTAATAAATCTAATACTATAATACGAGGAATGGTTGCCAAGTCGAAAATCGCCCCAGAATCAATAAACTCCGGTAAACTTGGGGGTCTGGGGTTTTTGGCCACGAGGAATCGGGTGGCGCCGGTTTTGAAGCGCTACGGTCGAGCAGTTCGGAGTTACAGATAGGATATTTTCAAACTTTATTAGTTCGCCATAATGGCTACTTAAATTTTCAAGCGGTAACGTGCTGCCATCTATAGCCAATATGGCGAACTAATAAAGTTTTATGTTTATGCTGTTATAGGTTTATAATATGTTTCTTATGTATGTATATATGTTTGGTTTTTCTAAATAAGTTTGTCAAAAATATTGAACTTCAACACACTTCAATCTTTACCTTTGTATAGAATAGTTCCCTTTCCAAACTCTAACTTTGTTTAGAATAGTTTACAATGGTGCACTTTAACCGGTTATCTTTTCACCAATGGTTTCACAAATTTTCTTATGACATGTATTGTTTTGATAAATCACAATTGAAAATTTAAATCTTCGAGTTAGCTTCGATACCTGTTTTCTCCGAGCGGAGCTCGGTCACCCGCTGGTGTATTTCAAATTGATCACATAACTATATATCAACAGATTCTGTAGCTATATGAATATAATGAAAGTTTTTCAGAGTTTTTGGATATATTTTGGAAATAAAAAAAACTGCACATAAGCATGTCTGAATCAAAACACAGTCAAGTGAAAAATCATGAATGATTACATGAAATAATAAAACAATATTTAATTTCTTGACACAAAAAGTAAAAACTCTAAATTTTCAATTAAAATGTAGCTGACTGATTTGTATAAAGATGGATTTATATTTAGTGTAAACAAATAAACCTTATGATACAGTAATAGTGTAAAGTTGTTTGATATTCAATTGATGAAAAATAAACAAGGGAAATACCAATGATAAAAATAATAATACAGCTAAAGTAATATAATATGCGTTAGCTTAATATGTGAATTATATTTTTATTTTGTATCACCATTATCATATTTGTATTCATAAAGAAACTACGTTAGGGAATCAATTTGTTTCATGTGCATGTATGTGAACATCTAATTGAAATAATACGAGTGCTTGAAATTTGATATTAAATATAAAGTCTAAAGTCATGTCCCAATCAAAGGAAAAACAACTTTTAAATGCAGCTTTTCTCCCTCTGCACTTTGAAATATTAAAGTTATTTTAAAATTAAAAATATATCAATATATATTTCATCCTGATTTATTGTATAATTTTTTATAACGCGCATATATCGAGACATGTTTAACTACCAGCATTGATTTCCAGTCCTAATCAAAGAGATTCAAAAAGGTAAGTGTTGCTAGTGTCAGAACGCAAAAGGTAACAGTAATGTGAACAGAATATGAATTGATGGAAATACATAAAATAAGTATTTTTCTGTAGTTCCGGGATGAAAAATACTTTTATAATATCTTCTTTTATACAATTCTCCAAATTTTGGCCACAATAGAATATGAAAACAAATTTAATTTTCTAAAAGTTCTTTAGATTGTAGAATGCTATAAAAGATCAAATAGAGATAAATAGCTTCTTATAAATTAATCTATGTTTTTTAATTAATATTATGCAACAAAAGTCATAGAGGGGGAGCCGTTTATTTCAAAACTAAATGCATAATTCTTTATCTACATAAAAATATTTAACAAACATGAAAACATTAAACATGAAAATATTTAACAATAAAAAAACGTCAATTGGAATCTGAATTTTTTGTTACCAAATTGCAATGCGTGCATTTTAATACTTAAATAGAGTTATATATTAAGCATATTATCAATATTATATTATTAAATACCAAGAATTTTTCAGAAACAACAAATACAGTTTTGATGCAATAAAAACTGAATGCAGTAACACCTTTTCTAAATTGCAATTTGAGAAAGGACATAAAATTTTCATTAAGGAAATAAACTCAAGGTAAGAATTTCAATACAGTCTAGGAAAAAAATTCTTCAATTGTAGGAAACATTTCGTGCGAACAAATAGTCTATCAGCTATCAGACAATGACAGTTTATATCTCCTTAATTTTTCAGTATTACTGGGAACCATGGAAACGGACCACTGTTCTTAGTATTAATGCTGCATTGTAGCCACATCTTGAAAAAACTATTTACCTTGCTATTCAATTATTTCATTGCAATTTTCCGAAATAAATCTATTTGAGAATACAATACAAGATTTAACTACATATCATATCCAAATTTCTGATAAGAGCTAGCTTGTAATTAAAGACATCTACGTAACGTTTGTAATCTACACAACGCTCTGGAAGAAATTTGTTGAATCAGATGAAAGTCGTCTTGTGTTTCTTTTTTCTTACGTTAGAGAAGATTCTCAGATTTCCAATCTCAGAAGAATCGTTTAATTTGTTTACTCACAGGAACTTTTTTTTCTTTTTCGTTTCGTTCCACCAAAGATTTTTTTTTTTTTTTTTTTTTTTTTTTACAAATACGTGAATCCTCGGTTTGTTTTGACCAAAGTTTTAGTCGATTTTTGAACAAAGTTGATGCATATGTGTATAAGAGATAGTATGTTTTTATATTGTTGGAGCGATGATAAAATCAAAGCATTTATTTTTTCAAGGGGTCAAAATCATCATAGTATGTCAATTATTCCCAACGTAGTGAAATATGTCAGAATTTTTTCGTGGTATTTGCTTAATGTAGATTCGGATCACCATAAATAATGTAATTTTATTGAGTCGTGTCTGTTAATGTTCTAGATAATTGTTTAGATTAATATACACTACGCATAATTAGAATAAACTGTAGTTTTTTCGTTATGCTAGAAAACGATTTTAAGTATAAGTATATCCTTAGCTCTTGCATCAAGGCCATTATAAATGCTACACAAAACAGTGAATCCTATGCTTATATTAATTGCTATATAATCTTATGCTATGAATATTTGTTTGAATTTAAATTACACAAATCCTAAATATTTAATTTTTTAAATTTATGTGTCCTTGTGGTAGAAGTTAAGGGTTTTTTACACAAAGGATGATTTTTATTTACAAGTTACATAAATAAAATTCCCCTACGCAATTATCATATCAGAGCGAAAAGAATTTTTAACATTAACAATGCACACATTTCTCTCCGAGACAAGAGAAAATGAAGATTTTTTTATTCCCATGCTTGTGTTTAATGTTTTTTATTCCCATGTTTGTGTTTAATTTTTTTATTCCCATATTTGTGCTTCTGTTTAATGTGCTCAAAGAATTTCAAAATTTGTTTTTGTAGCAGTAACTTCAGAAAATACTATAGTACAAATAATTTTGCACCATCTTAGTTTTCAAAAAATTATGTTTTCAATTATATTAAAGATTTTATGTTATAAATGGTATAAATGTATTTTTTTAAGTTTAATCAATTTTAAAAGAAAATATATTAGTCACAATTTCTAATATTAAACGTGAGAATACTGAACGAATATTAAACGAATCAGGAGATACAATGAATAGTTTTTTTCATTACCATTCTGAAAGAACGTAAAGCTTTGCGATTCTAAAAGAATATACAAATCTAACACATAAAAGTGAATATTTGTTTGTAGAATAGAATTAATAAAAATAGAATAAATACTATTTATGCTTCTCCTTTACTTATCCTTCAGTTTCTATGAATATATTCACAGTCGATAAGAAAATAAATACCATTCTCCCTATCATTCTTAATTAAACAAGATAACTGTTTCAAATTCCTAACGATCTTTCCAGGATTGTTTCTTCTGCGGCAGCAACGTGCCGAGTACCAGCTAGTATATATATATATATATATATATATATATATATATATATATATATATCGGCCATTGTCCATCGACGCCTCACAGAAAAAATTCCCTGTTTAAGAATCCTTGCTTGAAAGTGGCTCCTGACGAAGTTTTCAGGCCGGATTCCTTTTTTATTGACTATTTTTTTCTAATGATTTTTCTATTGATTATTTTGATTAAGTTATCTTATTTTGTTAATTAATTTATATTCATTTGCATTTTAGTTGTAGCTGCATTTGCGCTCTCTAAATACAATGATTGATTTAAAAACTTTTAATTCTTATAACTTGTTTAATCAATAATGATTTTTAGTTCCGGTTCCGGTTTGGTTTCGTTGCCGTTGTTACTTCTGTTTCGTTTAAATACTCTTTGAATATTGTATTGTAGGTTTATTTCATTATTGGGTTCTTATTCATTTACTTTTCATTATTTGGTTCTTAATCATTTACCTTTCATTTTGTGAACTTTGGCGTGTAATTCTGAATTGAGTTTTAATTTCGATTTCGACCTAGTTGGTTTCATTTTAATTTTGTTGATCAAGAAATGGATTTTGATAGTTTTAATAATTTTATGATTATATATATATATATATATATATATATATAAACTTCTATCTTTAAAGTTAAAAGCTTGAAAAATCTACAGCATTATAGCTATAAATTTTTCGAACTCGGTGTTTAGCTCGACAAATTTATATAAATCATAATGTTACCTAACTCTTGAAGAATTATTCCAGAATTTGCTTATTTCGAAAAGAAATGAGTCAACTACATGGAGTTGAAAAATTATTTTTAACATTATCGCAGGCGATGCTTTAAGCATGCTAATTTTGGGTAAATACAATGGATTCAAACTAAATGATTTGTGGTTTTACCTGAATTTTAAAATTAAGATTTTAATATAAGATTTGAAAATAAGTCCCTGCGCAGATAAATATCTTTTTTTAACAGTCTTTTATGACAAATGGCGATGAGATGGCTTTGCACGCTAGGAAATGTAAGCCTTTTGTTTTTTGTTGCATAGAAATAGACCTAATGAATAATTTCTCGTTGGAAAGCAACCATGGAGCACTGCACAACAAATCAGCTTACGTTTTAGTTGATTACTTCTCAATTATTTAATCGCTTTATGGAAGGCCATAGAGGTTATTTAATTTTGCACCTGCTTTTACCGTGATGTTTGTTCCGAGTCACGATAGGTTAGGGCAAAGCTGTGCGAGGAAAAAGAGCGCCATTTATGGTAGTTCCAGGAAAAAAATGATTTTTTTAAAACGAGAATATGCTTGAGGGTTCATTTTTGTTTCTGATATCAAAAATATATGAAATTAAGTATCATCTTCATAAGCTATTTTAAAATCCATAAATATTAGAAAAATAAGCTTTTTCTCTGTAACCTTTGAAAAAAGATTTGTCTTTTTATTTTCGAAAACTGTAACTAATAATAGTATGCATGATGAAGCAAAAAAAGTCGAATGTAATAGAAATTTATTTTTAACTGAAATTTCTTTATTTGGATATGAATTCGAGATTATTTTAAATTAAAAATAGAAATGTAGATCATAATTAGAATAAATTCTACAGACATTTTACAGAAACATTATCTGTGGCATATGAACATGACAATATATAGCAATTTAGTTCAGGAAACAGTTAAAAGAAGAATAAACCAAATGCTTGAAATCTAATATTACCTTTAAATTTAAAAGCATGCCATTCATACAGAAGCAAATCATTTTTAATAGAACATGACAAAGGGCGACAAATAAAATGTATCGGCAACCAAGTAATAGAAAAAAGCTATTCTGTTCCCTCTCGAAGGAATTAAAAAAGGTCTGAATGATTGATATTGATTAATGTTGAGTCTTAAAGGCTACACCAGCTGCAATACAACTCTTTCAGTAAGAGGCACCTTCTGTAGATAGAGGATAGCCACTTTATTTTTGTGCTTGCCACAGTAGCAAGAATGAACCATCTCGTCGTAAGCTTTTCATCCTTGTTTCTGAGATGTTTTCAGGGAGAAGATTAACGAAGAAAAGAATGTGCCCGATAAAGTCTCCAGCATAAGTTTAATAGAATATAAAAGAACTACTTAAGAGTTGCAATAATGAATAGTTGGATGCTCAGCTGTTTCGGGTTGAAAATCTTCTAAACTATTACTTTCAATACTAAAAAGCTAAATCAAACAGCTATTTGACATTGCATTTGTCACGATGCTTGCAACTTGTATTGCCTTTATTCATAAAACAGTAACATACATTATACTTTGTGTATCCTTTTCTTCTTTATTCACTAGCATTTGCAGTCATCCTCTTTGCATTTAGGATTCCCCATGCTTTCTGAAACTGATTTATTTGTATACGCCTGATTTACCCTTATATTTTGTCTGATTTCTGAGCTGCCCTTTAAAATTGCTTAGAAAACAGGTGCAATTTCATTTTCTCCCTAAATTGTATAGTATAAACAGATAAATAAAACGATATTTCAGGAGTAAAGATAACCTTCGTTTTCAAGATTTGAACTTCAAAACAGAAAACTTTTTTTTAAAAACTACATCTACTTAAACTCGCAAATGAAACAACATTTTACAATCAACTAAATTTGCGAGCAAAATTTGATATACTTTTGACATAGTAAATATTTTTATTAAAATTCGTTATGACATTTAAAAAAAATGCCTATTATTTACTTGTCTTAATTTTTTATTCTGGATAATATAAACAGTAACACTCTATCGAGTACAAATTTAAAATTGTCTTCTACTTTATTTTAATTTAAAAAAGAGAAGATTTAAGGAATTTAAAACTCGCAATATCATGAAAAATAGCAGATTATCCAAAAAAAAATTAAAAGTCACAGAAAGCTATTTTTTTAATGTTTACTGATAATTTTAAATAATTATTACAAAGTTTAACTATGTAATGTGAATAGCAACTTAAATATGTAATTACATCATAGAATATAACCTTTGAAATAACGTATTTCAATACATATGAGCTGTTAAAAGTAAGTAATAATATTTTGATCTCATTCTTAAGTAACATGAAATTTCCAAATAATTTTCAACTTAAAGAATTATTTTTCAGTACCAGTAAGGAGAAAGGAATTTTATTTAATAGTTTTATTTTCCATTTTTTGATCATTTTGAACTCTTATTTTAAACAAATTTTTGGTGTTTTCCTATTTATTGGAATAGTACCTTTGTGTGTACAGCACTCGGAGAATTTGTGAAGGACTGGGAAATGAATGCAGATTATCATTGATCAAAACTTTACATTGAATTACGAGCATTACTTTCTGATATTGTGTCCAAAAATGGTGACAGACTTTGCATTTTACAACCGAATGTCTGGTAACGTTTACTCTTTATGATTATTTTACGTTCTCATATATTTTAAGAGTTTTGGATAACAAATATTTTTTTATCGTTGGTGAAATTAGTTCTAACATATTCTTAAACTTGTATTATAGATATTAAATTACCAGAGAATGGCGTGTATTTCAACAATTACAGACTTAGGTCCCTAAAAATATGCAAATCATATGCCTTATATCAATACTTCAATTTTAGGATATACGTTAACAAATAACTCTTAATATGCTTATATGAAAGTGTATTTTAAATTATGAATAATGCTTATTAGGTTATGACAACGTTTATTTATTTTTTATTTCAGATATAAAGTAGATGTGGGTAGAAAAATGCCGTTTTTGTTAAAAAATCAGGAATTGAATGAATCAATGAAATAAAACAAAGCTGAAAAATACTTGAAATTCGCTAGTCAATTGTTTCGTTTGCTCTGATTTTAATATATTTGTAAAAGGAGGAGCTGTATGCATGCATAATTTTATTTTACCACATTATAAAGGATTGCAATCTAAATATTTCCATACTTCGCATGCTAAAAAATAAATTATATGAACATATGATAATCATTCGCGATGTATGATTACATTGCATATGAATTATTTTATCGTTAATGAAAGGCTTTCGAAATTTATTCATTATTTTTAATGCATTTATGAACTGAAGCTTTGTTTTTAGAAATTTTAAGAAAAAATAAAGCATCAATTTCCTTTTCTTTTTTTCCAGCAGTTTCTTTCATTAAAGAGTATTGCTAGAAATAGTTTTTTTTTTTTTTACTTATCTGTATTATTTAGAATAGTTTTAATATTTGTGAACATAACTTGATGGCGTATTCTATTCTTCTATTCGTAACTTTGAAACTAAGGTTATGTCCCCTATAAACTTTAATTTAAAGTGTAATTTTAATCATTTTGTAATTTTAAACTCCTATATTACATATTGTTCTATCTGATTAATATATATAATTAACAGCATTGTTATTTGATTTATTTATCAGTCTTACCTGCCATGGTGCTCGAGTTTGAGGCTAAAAGGATTCAATATACGAAAGCATATTATCGTTTGCTTGCTGGATAAATAATGACATTATAACTGGCTAACTCATTGCAAACTACAGTACATACCTTCATGTGATATATATATGTATGAGATTCCAGCTCTAGGGTAATGCGTTTCATAGTATTTAGTGCCCCTATTGAAATTCTTGGTAGTTTAGTAAGTTAGTTTTACCAAATCTCCTCGAACGAATGCATACGTTTCTTGTGATTAATATTTTCACTTATCTGTATATATAAAGCGCTTATCTGAAACCAAAATCAGTCTATTTTGTAAATCGACTTTTGGAAATAGCTATCAAGTTTGAATTGTCCACATGCTTGGCTTGGAGGAGTCAAGTTCAAAGGATAATAGCAAAGTCTGTATTATAAACCTGTAAAATTAGTCTGTATTTTCCACAACAGATATGAAACAAAGCAACGTTTTCTTTGGAGGGGAGGAGGAATCCGATAACATGATAAAATGAATTTAAGTTGAGCACTTACGAATATAAATCGAAATCTTCCAAAACAAGAAGTGAGAGCAAAGGAAAATATCAAAGAAATTTTAAAGAGGGACTAGCCAGAATGAATGAAATAGATGTGCAGAACGACTATTTGTACAGAGCAAAATTTTCGAATTACAGGAGAATTTGCAATTTTCGTTGCTAATTAAATTTGACACTTAGGAATAAAACTTACCACTCATATGTTATTTTATTATTGCTTCAATAAGTTCTACTCATATACTGTTCCATTGAAATAAGATAAAAATTCTGTGATATTTCATATACTAAGATATGGTTCATCAAAGTTGACATGACTAATATTTTTAATTTAATCTTTTTAATATATATCTACAAATAAATCGACTTTTAAATTAACTTTTTAAATACTTTTAATCTTAGTTGACTATTTGAATGCTATTAGCATTATATCAATAAATTTTGATGAAATACTGCTGAACAATAATCCTAAAATAACCAGCTAGTCGTCATAGTATGTTATTATATAATAAATTCTTTCTTGCTATGATTACCTTTTTTCATCCGTTATTTGAGGTTGATTTGGGTTTTTTGCCACAAGAGCCATTCTTGGCCATAATCCGTCATTCTTATTGTAAAAGGTAATAAGATTTGAAATTTTGAATAAAATTATGTATTTTCAAGTAAAAATTAATGTAAAAAATGCTAAAATAGGCGAAGACAAAAAATAACAACTGTGTTTAAAAAACAATTTAAAAAGGAAATCGTTGAAGTTAAATATATGGTAAAAGGTGTATAGCAACTAAAAATTTAAAGAGCCCGCTATTTGAGAGAATATAACTAATCATCTAACAAAATGTGGTAATATTATTCATTAAATTAAATTGTATACGTCCTCTTTTCTTCGTCAATTTATTTTATTTAATTACTAATCACCACAGACGGTCAAATGGTTCACCGAGAATATTGGTTAATCTGCTTTCAGATAAATCTTTTGGGTATGAACTCATGTCTACGATTCCACCAAATTGCCTGGCAATAACGTTAAGTTACTTTAATTGAATTACATATGCTCCATGCATGAATCTTTCAAAAGGAATTCTTATTGGTACACTCGTCAAAAAATGTTAAGTCGGAAACATATATTTCTCATTGCGACATCCCAAGAGTAGCAAATGAAAATGAAGCAACTCCCATCCTTCATGATATTTGTTAACTCATTTATCAGTTCGAGTTAGACAAAGTTAATTTGTAAAAAAAAGAAATCTTACAAGTAGATATCATATCAAATGACTGATTCAGAAATGTGTTGATTTGTTTATAAGTATGAAATGATAGAGTCCCTTGTAGCTCAGAACAATTGCAGAAAGCATAGGTGCGACTTTGGAAATGAAAATGAGTTATTTCAAATCTTATTCAAAAAACACTAACTTTTCGAACACTGCATTGTTATAGAATTGACCGATTATACCATTTAGGACCTTTGGCCTTGTTCGAGGCATAGTATATATTTATCATACTCAACCTCTCAGCATTTCAGCCAGAATCTACCTCTTTCTCCCTCACCAACAATGTTCCGCTTTTCCTGTTCCCGTGCATGTATAGATAGTCACCGTATAAAAGAGATAATCAGGGCCCCATAAAACTATTCAAGTGTTGTATTAAGGCACCCTGGCATCCGATAAGGTTCACTACTTGATTGGAGGGATCTGGTCACGTGCATCGCGGATGGCCACTTCCGCCCTCGTTTCCTGTTCTCTCTTCCGAAATTAAGGAGATGCTTCCGCTGGGTGCTCACTTAATGAAATCGGGAGTTGCCTCAACATAGCAGAGGAGATCATCTTTACTCTTGCTCTATAAAAGATCTCACAAACAGTAACTCTATTAACTCGCGCTTTTAACAAGATCGTGATTCATATTCAGTTACACGATCTCATAATACGATACGATATTTATCTTATTGAATGGGAAACTGAATAGATGGCATTTCAGGGTTATTCTGATTTTCATATCTTTATTCGTCTCGTTGTGTATGCTAGATATTTATTTGAGGGCAATCCGTGTTTTTAATTTATAATCAAAAGCTTTACTCAGATATCATATTCTAAAAATTTGTATTTTCCCCATATTACATTAATTCAATTATATTGACAAAGTAATAAATAATTTGTATGTAAGGCAAATAAACATTGATATCAATATTCAATGAAAAAAAGGTAGGCAGTATAATCTATGTTTCTAAAGAAGTTAGTTTTAATTATGTAATAAATATATGTTAAACAAAAAGAAGTGTTCTTACTATTTTCGCATATTTTAGTGCTATACTGTAAGAAATACAATAAAAATAATATTTCTTCCTTTTAGTTATCTTTTCTTTGAGCTATTAGTTCCAAAATTTTATTAAAATATCTTTTGCTTATTTATAAAAATAAACTGATATGCAGTCAACTAATTTATGAAGTTGTTTAAAAATGTTATACAAGTCTAAAATTCCGATAATGCAACTGCATGATATCTATTTGACATGTGTATAGTAGCTTATATCTAGCTTGCTGCATTTTATGCTCATAAATGCACATATAGACAAATAAGTTTTTATGCTTAACGACAACGAATATTATTTAATTATTATTTAAAGGAAAGTAAGAGCTAAGCTGTACTGACCAGATTACTTGAACTACAGCTACTAAATGCAACGCATGTATAATTTGGAGGATATCTAAGCTATGCTTTTTTTCATTTTAAACAGAATTTCAATGAATTAAAAAATAAATTAAATTGTGATGTTTTTGGTAATAATATTTAAATATATTACACCATAAAAACAAATTTCAAACCGTTTTAAAATTTAAAAATTTATCTTTTTAACTGTCTCATTTTAATAGTCCTAAGAAAATTTCTAAATTTTGAAACTTTTTTTAAAAGAATTTTTTTGCCAAAATCTCAACAATAAATAATATTGCTACTTTGAAATTCAAATATTTTTAATTTTATAATCGAAAATTAATTATTTTCTCAATGTTGAAAGCTAAAAAAAGAATTTGCTTAGCTTTGTTTTTCTTTTTGAAGAATAAAGAAAATGAAGTTACAATATATATATATATTTCTAATTCAATAATACGAAATTTAGAAGATGAATAACCCAGACATTTACGATTTTAATAGAACTATAAAATTATGGCGACTGATCGCTATTAAAAAAGTTCATGCACATAATGAACAGAACAGATGTAAAGCAATTAAAATACATCTTTAATGTCTGATAATTGGTAGGAACAATGGACAAGAAGTTATATCTAAATTATTTGATTAAAATGAAACCAATTAATCCTGTGAACCAGCTACTCTACAAAAGGGACTGGTAGTTTAATATAAATAGCATTAGATATTAAATTTAACTATTTCTGTAAAAAATAAGCGTGCATATTTGAAAAACATTAGGGCAAAATCATATTCATGAGAATTTACCGAACAATAATTAACATTCTTTTAAATGTTATTTATAAAAATAGAATTTTTCATATTACTTCCTGATACAATTATATACAGTTTCATCGTTCATTCAGAATTTGTACTTTTATTTGATAAATAAAAGTGAAAACGGACTATTTCTTATTTATTTAAATATAATTATATTTCATGATATACTTTCTTAATATGTTAAAAAATATTCCTCTTTTCTAAAAAAATTCGTCTGCTCAGAGTTTTTAATATTTATTTTAAGTATACAGTTTTTTAGTTATGGCAATGATTGGTATTGTTATTTCTAGAATGAAGCTGATATGCAATCATATTTTTTTTGGCAAATTTAAAAAATATATATTATTCGACTAAAAAATGAAAATGAAATTCTTATCAAGAAATTTGGTGTAAAGGAGGTAAGAAAATTGATTAAATTATCTAGCTTTTTTATTTTACAAGTTAGTTTATTATTTTTAATGTGGTGGACCTATTTTTTTGAAGTTTTATTCGAAAAGAAAAAAAATATTCGGTAAGATTTTTCCAGTACAGTCTGTGATGATAATACTGAATTCTTTTTGTTTAAAAACTTCTTTATTTAAGAAAATATCTTGAGCATTAAATGCTAAGAATATTAACTTTAGAGAAAATAAAGATAATTAAATGACTTAAAAAACATATCGAATCTGCTACGCTTTGTAAGCTCCGTTTTGATACATATTTTTATTAGTTACAAACTGTAAAGTTTTCAGAATTTTTATTGTTATTGAATTTTGAATCGAATTCGTTAAATATTTTATACTCTTATGAAAAAGTATATAATAAACAATGAATTAAAATTACTTCATTTATTTTATAATATTCATAATAAAATAATGATATATCTAATAAATACTTTAATTTAACTGAACTATATCAAACAGAATTCTTAACTTCAAAGTTTATGCATCTCCACAGACAATTATATAAGTTTTTTAATGCATAAAGTAATTATTGCAAGATACAGTCTATTGAAAACTTGAAAAATAATAGGATTCAGAAACAAAATTCTTTTGTGAAATGTAAATAATTTTTTAATATTTCATATACATTAGCTTTAGATAATCCCTGCAATGAAAAAGTAGAATCAAAATACTATAAACTGGAACGCAATTAATAGTTCATTAGTTACAAGAAAAACAGTTAGACTAATCTATCTTTACTTACTCTTAGAGAAAGCATCGTAATTGTCAAAGAACTCGGTATTGAGATGTCAAAAAAATTGGAATTCTAAAATACTTTAAGATCTCCTCCCTCTCTATTTTTTGAAACTATATCTGTATTTTTATTTTTCGGTATATATATTAAAAATATGGTAATTTATATATCCAAAAAGTTATATGGATGATATCTTACCTGAATTCCCTACAGCTAAGTTACAAATGCATTTTGAATTTCAGATCAAATCCGAATTTTTTCTAAAGCATACTCCATTTCTTACTTATAATAAAAAATTATCCCCAAAAATCCTTTTTTTTTTCGAACATAACTTTAGCATATGCCTTACCTCTAATACCGAAGATTTTTTTATGTATTTTTAAGTTAATGCATTTATTTTCATGCTTACGTCAATCATATCTTTTATAAATATTAATAACATTTATTTTTCAACAAGAAACGATGATAATAATGAAAACGCTTTTTGAAAGTTTTAGAAATCAAAGAAAGGAATTAAAGCAGGTTTAAAACGGTAATAAAAATTTTGTTACATGGAATATTTTAGGCTTGACTCGCTCATATTTCTTCAACTGGTTTGATTCAATCAGCCGTGGTTTTATACCTATAATGTCTAACCTTCCTTGCGAACTGAGTGCCAAATTAATCATTGTTACATATTTTAAATCATAAGTGAAAATTCTCTCTTGCAATAAATGTTCTAAAAAAGATAGTTCTATCATATTTCATCATTGAAAAAAGCACGTACATAATAGATTTAATGAAATGATAAGATTGTTATAAAATGCAGTACAACAAAAACCTATTGTTAAAAAATTTGTTTACTCTTTATTTTGAAAAATTTTATTGACATTAAAGATGAAATTGCGCAGAAATTAAACTGTTATAAAAAAAAGCAAATTTTTTAGTGAAGCAAAAATTATTTTTCTTTGATATTATGTTCCAAATCAGAATCCACACGGAAATAACCAGAAAAATATTAAAAGCAATTAAAAATCTAATTAAAGATTTATAACCCATGCTTAGTGAGCACCAGTTACTTAAGAAATAATTATGTAAGACATCTAATATATATTCGTCAGCAATATGCCCTGTAGGGCATTTTGAATAATTCTTGTATCGCACATTTTGAAAAAATGCGGTCAAGTTACAAATATTATTATAAACTTATTTTCATTCTAATAACTTATTAACAATAAAGAATAAATGATGATTATTTCTTTTTGTATCTTAAGATTAGGTCAGAAATAAATATTACTGAATTTTCCATTAATTTTTAGATTTAAATTACTTTTTTGTTTTGAAAATATAAAATCTTGACGGAAAGTAATAAAAGAATGTTGAAGTAATAAAGAAGTAATAAAAAAGCGAAATTAAAAAGTAGACAATTCCAGAAAAAATAGGTGTAACAATATATTTTTTCAATGTTTGAATGAAAATTAACGCTCATAATTTGTTTTCTTAAGCATGGACATGAATCTTTTATCTATGAATATATAATGTATATGAGAAGTCTCAAGGATTACAAAGCATATTGAAACTTAATAATTTAGTTATAGCATTTCTTTCTGAAATTGTCTATATTATTAGATTATGTTATTTCTTCTATCGTACTTTTTGATTAAATCTTCATAAGCATGAATTTGAATCCCTTTCCGACGTAAATATGTTATACAGTGAAATCTCCTTATTTGCGCTTCCTTCATTCGCGTTTTCACTATTCGCGGATTAAAAAATGTGACCCAATTCCTATATTCGCGGATCTAATTACATACATAATAATAAAAGGATTCCAAAAGGTATTCAACCCAATATCCTTTGTAAATGCCGTCAAATGGACTAATAAAAAAAGTAAAATAGATCTTATTACAACTTTGTCTAAAGTATGTTGTTGGATGCAAACTGCAAACATAGTCGAAATCGCTTATGGAATAGGACGAGATGGGTTCGAACAGATAGAATCAAGTGACATTCAGGAATTGCTTGAATTGCAAGATGAAGAACTGGTTTAAATCGACTCGGAGGAAATGTTAAATTCACAGCCCATGGAAGAAGAGGCTTCAACAAGCACTGGATACGTGGAATTTAATTTGAAAAATCTTAGTAAAGGTTTAAGAATGGCAAATGAGCTTTGCGATTGCTTTATGAACATTGAACCGTCTATGGAACGAAGTCTTATTTTTAAGAGGCAAATTGCTAATGCGACTGCTGCGTATCAGTCTGAATAGAAGGGGCTTTTAAAAGCTACCAAGCAAAAGAAAATTTCAAAATTCTTCAAACCATTGCCTAAGTCTTAAGATAATTAATCAAAATGGTCAAAAACTTCAATTAAATTGATTTTTTTATATATTTGTTTTTTTATTTTGTCACCTAGGAACGTATCCCCTATAATCCCATATAAACTACCATTTCTTATTCACGGTTTCTTTATTCCCGGCATATTTATGGAACATATATCCCGCTAATAAAGAGCTTTTACTGTATATGAGTAATCCTCCCGATAATTGTAGACATTTCATAGAATTTCATTTTGGTATTATTATTTGATGAAAAATTGAACTATCACAGGAATTCAAAAGAAACATCTACCATCCGTATCTCAAATAAGAAGTTCATTTCTGATAACTCTACATTTCTAAAGGGGAAAGATGGGCAATCTAATTATCAAGGTATAATCTAGGTTTTAATGCACAAGGATAGCCATTGTAAATTTTAAGTTTATTATAAAATCAATGTTTACGTATGTGTAGCTCAAACTTAGAGATTCGAGCTAAAATGACGGTACGTAATTATATTAAACTAAATCAGGTCATCCCTTGGATGAGCATTCAAAATATAATGACTCTAACATTTTATACTGTTGCTAAATTAAAAATAAGTAAAAACGGGAATTAGAGCTTTGAGGTTAATTGCTTTTTTAATTAATTTTACATTATGTTCTATTAATGCTATATATTTTAATAGCTAAATTAGCCCTCTTCATGAAAATTCATATCTATACTTTTATGTATCACTTTACTATCTTAAATAGGAATGCTTGAATCAAATTTGAGTAGCCATTATTTCAGGTGAAGAAAGTGCAAAAGATAACACAAATTTTCTCTACAGATATCAGTGGATCATGATTTAGAAAACTTAATCCTGTTCCCCTGCAGATTGATTTTGTTGATAAAAAATAAGATATATATTTTTGATGTAGTATAATTAACGTCGCAAATGTCCTCAAAACATAAACCCTAATCAAAATTCTACCTATTTCCTTTTAAAAAATGCATAGGACAACATTCAGTTGAATATATATTATGTTAATAAGAAGAAAATTAATAAAATAAAAGAATAAAAAATATGTTCTTGTTATATGAACATTTCAAAATCTACATAATTACAATTTAGATTATGAAGTTTTTTTAAAAAAAATATCGAACTGAGGAAAACTCTTTAACCCACTTTATATCACACAATTCTCTATCGCAGAAAAAAAAAGGGTGCACTAAAATAAAAATATTTGTCCCTACTTATGAGGCTCATAAAAATCAGTATTAAAAGGCTCCGAAGAGATCTTTATAAAAGGTGGTAACGAAACAGGTGTTTTCCAAATGACATTGATTGAATGATATTCAACTCCGCCTTACCATCTCGCGAAGCAGCGTAGAATGTTGAGCATCATTAGCGACGTGTAGTCTTTTCTGCAGTGATACTGATAGACCTGTAAAGCATATTTGGCGATTCATCTGTCGTTTAATTTTCGCTCGTTCAAAAGTCACACCAAATTCTCAAAAAAGATATCATGTTGAGAATTGATATGCTGAAATATAATTCTACCGAACATCTTCGCTAAATTTATTAAATTTTTAATCTGAAGTGCCTAAATAATATTCTGCTCTGTGTAAAGCTGATTAAATTATTTTTCAAATAAATTAAAAATATATATCAATACGAATTAAAAATGAAGTTCTATAATACAGAATTAGTGTTTTCTTAAAAGCAAAAACTATGTTTTATTAGTGTGTAGGCAACTTAAGATATATAAAATAGCAAATCCATTTGCTGAAAAAAAATGCAGGCAAAATATTTTTTAAAGTTAATTCCTCATAAGTGATAAAATATTTTACACAAAGTTATGAACTTCTTGTGACTGAGAATAAATGCTTTAAGAAATAATCATATTAAATGTTGACCATTGAGAAAGCTGAACATATTTTTTTTACAATAAATAATAAAATCGTCTTTAAAAGTCCTAAACCTAAGCACCCATAAATCTTAAATTTGTCTTCCCTTTCATAGTAAATGATATTATGTTTAATTACATTAATACATACTACATCTTTTTCTTATCATGAAAAAACTATTTTGAATTAATTATTATCGTTCATTCATTCTATGAATACCAGACCTTCAAACCTTCACAAAGAAAGTTAGCTTTATCATTAGTCGTATTAAAACACTCAAAAGTGCCTATTACTGAAGTAAGCAACAAGTATATAACATATATATCGTGATTATATATCAAAATATCGCAATCTATTTACATTTCTTAATGATATGGATATAATACTTAAAATGATAAAATCAAATCATACGAAATGTGTTACAGTTATTGTCATCATAAGTGCAATGATTGAAAAATTTTATTAATAATTGAAAATAAATTTTTGAAAACGAATAATTGAAAACGTTATGAACTATTAATTTTAATTCTTAACGTTTCGGAGGTTAGTACGTATTTTATTTTAAAAAGAAAGATTATTCACTTCCTTGAACTGCTTCTATTTAATATGTTTTCACTCGCCTAGTGTATAATAAAGCTATAAATTCACAATGATCCGTGGCAAATATCTCCAAAAAATCTTTATTTTAAATCTTAGAATTGTTTTATCTATTTATTGAGGAATTTCACCCAATGATATATTTAAATGATCTTATTTACATTTTTATAAAAAAATATGATAAATATGATTTACTAATTGTATTATTTTACAGTTAAGTTTATTATATTAGCATTTGAAGATACTTTTAGTTTAGCTAATTTCTAAGCCATTCCTATTTAAATTCGATTCAAATAAACAATTTCCTTTTTGTAATCAATAGATTTTAATTAACTCTTCCAATTATCATCCTATCATCTACCAATATATTTTCAAATATACCAAATATTCTCCTTAAATAACGAATACTAAAAGAAAGTTTTTCCAAGCAAAGAATTATTATTCCAAACTCTGCTTTTCTCTATGGTTTTCTCACATTCAGTCATTTGGCGACACAGTAGTCGTGCCAAACCGATCGCTTTATTCAGACCAGCAACCATCCACAACGTGATCGTTTCACTTACTAATTGGCACCGAGACCATATGCCAATTTTCCGGTCGTATCAACTACCACAGATCAGCCTGCATAATCCATATTGCCATTTTATCATCCATGACATCACCCCCTCCGAAAAACTTTGAACTTCCGGACGGCCATTTAGGCGAGCGTTTGACGACATCATTGTGACGAAGGGTAGAGAGGGCTCTCTTTTGTCCAACTACTCCTCCCACACCGCTCCGTGCAGGGACTCACTTTGGCGTAAATCATAGGACAACAATGGGGAAATTGATAGATTGCTTGTGGCTTTTACGTATTAGCTTAATGAGGGCCATTGACGCCGTTATAAGACACTGAAAATACTTTTAAGGCAGATGGAATGAGTATCCGATTTCAAATATTTAAGGTCTCCATCTGCTTCAGAAAGCCTTCAAATGAGCAATATTATCTAAAATTATATATCCTTTTAATCACTGCAGAGATCTCAAACAACTTTTGCGCAGCATGTGGTATATTTCTCAAAGAATAAAATTTAAAAACTAGAAAAGATTTTTTTTTCATGCATTTATTTAATGGATTACAAACTTTATTAAAACCCCATCTTATTGATTAAAATTTTAAATCCGAAGATTAACTGAAACACTTCAAAGGAGAGAATGCGTTTGTTAAGATATATCAACAACAATTTTTGAAGGGTGTCAAAGTCTGCTTTCAGCATATAAATATTAATAACATTTTCTCCTCATTTTCTGATGATTACATTAATTTCTTATGAATTATTCTTTATGGTTTAATACTCAACTGAGTACTCAATTTTTCTAGACATTTTATTGGTGGAATGATTTTCAAAGAGGTTTCTTGGAGGAAAATGAATATGAATATAAAGTGAGAAAAATCCGGAATAATCTGGAAACAGCTAAAAGATCACGTGTAGAAACTTTTATAAAATAAAAAAATATTATTTCAAGACTGAAAATATTCTTCTGTGGCAAAAAAGTAGAAAGCATTATTATTATCTCATAGGAATAGTTCAAAATGCTACTTCAGGTTTTGAAAATAATTCGAATTTATTTATTTATACATCAATATTAAGCAAAAACGTTTCCCAGCCGTACAATTGAATTACTTCTATTGTTATACTAACACCTTTCGTAAATTATTAAATACAAAGAGTAAATAAAAATTCAGTCATTTCAAATGCCAAAAACTTAAATTACTTATGCCTTTATTAAGAATTAAAATAGCTCACAAAATGGAGAATGAATTACGATGCCATTAAAATAGAATAAAATATTTCACTGCAATTAATCTATAAAACCTGGTACATAAAAAACAATTGTATTTGCTAGCCGTTTTCACAGAATAAGGCACAGGGCAAATACTAATATTTAATTTTAAATTTTTGATGCCGGAGACAATTTTAAAATCATTTATTGATAAAATTTTGAATAATCTTTCCATGAATAACATAGTCTTTAAAATAGTAATTTATAATGTGAATCTAATATTGGAAATAAATTTTATCTTCAAAGTATCTAATAATTAATAATTTTTATTTATATTAATAATAAAAGTATACTTATTTAAGTGATATTAAAGTATTCTAGAATCCTAAAATATTGATACTAGAAACTTAAACGGGCAAAAAATTGCAAAATAATAATTATAATTCTGTGTCTTGCTAACATAAAACTATTGTTTTGTTATTGTCATCAAACTATTCTTCAAATTTCCTAGAAAACCTTTTTAAATCAGACATGGCTGCATGCCGATTGTCTAGACTATCATGATAAATATATAGTTTCATCGAAAAAGAATAGCTAAAGAAAGATAAATAATCTCAATTAACTTTTCCTACGATTCTCGGTAATACTTCTTTCGACCTAACCATGCCTAGCTAAGCACAAGTAATGTTTTAACTAAATAAAAGTATTTCGCAACAAAGCATCCATGTTTCAAGAGAAGAGGGAACTCCAAGAAAAAAAAGAAAGACAATTTTTGCGTGCTTCCCGCCATCTCTTTAGCAAACAAGAAAGTTGTATACCTTCCTCGTTACCCCAAAGGACTAGGAAAGTCCGGCTGTAATTCTCTTCGTTGTCCAGTAGTAATCCCGTTAAAAGCATTTCATTTGTTGGTCAGTGACTCGGGCAATCAACAGTTACCGGCCGCAGCCAGTCCCCGGGGGTGCTGCAGCTGCTTCGATGGGCCCCTCGGGGCCCCATTAACCTTCCCTAACGAGGGCCATTAATTACAGGGCCCCGCGATTACTGAAGGACTCTGGTCCCTTAGGTCCATACCAGCTTATGTACAGAAACACTTAGTCTGACTGCCCGCTGCCAGTTTAAACGGGTTAATAGAATTCCTCTCTAACTCTTTAATGGCTAATTTCATTAATGATCACCCACTTGGAGTGAATGGTGCAGTCTTTTTTTCTGTGCGTGTGTTTCAGGAGGAAAAAACGATTCCCTTGCCATGGCTGCTAGCGGATATTTTTTGTGTGTTCTAATCCGCTGATGCAGAGGAATACGATTGATCTTTGGATAGTGATAGTATTGCTTATTCAAACACGATTTCGAACTCTAGAAAATTATCAGAAAAAAAGTATAAAATGCATTAAATGATAGGATCTATACAATAAGTACGTTGAGAAGCTAAAATATATTTGTGATATTTCTTTCCCGACTTTTTAATATGTGCTTTTTTCATTAGATACTTTAGAGTTTCAATGAAAATAAGCCCCAATCGTTATATCTAATCGCAATACATTTTTCTATTCAATGCAAAACGACATTACTCATTAAACACAATTTGAACCGAAAAAAAGAGAAGGACTTTTTTTTTTTGAAAAATACGTTTATTTTATTTATTTTAAATCTATTGTTTCGTCGATAGGTAATTAGTTAGAAAAATGAGTTTTATATAGTTTCAGTGAAGTAATTTAGATATAATTTTATGTCCATAATTCCTTAAATTGATAAACATTAAAACTGTTTTTTTATATTTTATTACACATATTCTGTTTATAACGTACATTAACCTTTCTTATATAGACCGCTTCCATGAAATCATAATGCTATTAAAAAAGACGAATTTATCATCTACTTTTTAACTTTTGTGGTACTAAAATTTCACTTTTTAAAATTTTATCTTATAAATTACACTTTTATCAACTAGAGTCCTTCTTTGAATTTTAACAATGAAAAAAAAATGTCCCTTGATTAAATATTTGATGAAGCAATGAAAAATAGTTTGAATTTCAGGGTAACAGTACAATCCGTTATTGGAAATTAGTCAAAAAAAGTAATTGAAAAAATTTCAGAGTTGAAATTTTTTTTGTCGATTTTTAAATTAAAACCATTAAAAAGACATTATTTTTTAAATTATAATGTGATGTAAAATTAATTTTTTGGCGCTAATATTTTTAAAAATAATATTACAGAGAACGCCAAAACTCAACTAAATGTTTAATTAATTAAAATTTCAAAAATTCTTTCTATATGCACATTTCTACCTTTTAAAGTACATGCGTGCATAATTTTGTAAATGTTGGTCTCATAATGTAACCTATAAAGTTATAACAAACCAGAATATTCAACTTAATTAGAATTAGAAATCATTTATAAAAAATATGATTCTTTCAATTTCTCATTTTATATTTCCAACTGCAATAAGTTGCCGAAACAATTGTATTTCGAAAGTTTTTAATTTTAACCGAACAACTGATGGCAAGTTGTTTTACACTAAGCAATGACATTTCTCTTGTGTTCTTCTGTCAGTTCCTATTTATTCTACAAGATTTAAAATGCATTTCAAAATAAGCTACGAAGATGCATTTGATTTGTATCGTATTAATATGAATTGACTCAATTCTATATTTACATTGATGTAAATATAGAATTGTTTTTAACTAACAAGAGTTATTCTAAGTGTATCAAATTAATATTTTAAAAGTTCGTTTTTTAAAGACTTAAAAACAAAGCTAATTTGTGTTCTCATTTATAATTATAAATTAAAACTGTTTATTCCTTTATTCTCTATAGCTTCAATTTATCTTCTTTTTCATTCAAAAATTCATACTGCAAAGTGAAAGTAAATTAAATCTGCATAAAGTTTAATTTGAATCTGAAATATTTTATCTACTTCACTATAAGCATTGATTCAAGAAAGAAAATTGTCCATATTTCTTGACTTTCATATTACAGTTATAAGGAATTTCAGTATATGATATTAAGGAGAAAATAACAAAAATAATAATAAATGAAACTGAAAAAGGTTGTTCCATCCAGTTAAATCTGTAAAAGAACGAAATCATTTATGTTTTTTTAATCTGAACTTCAGGCCTTTATTTTTATTAAAAAAAAACATATGACTATGCAGAATGAGCTTATTCGTTATGCTAAGAGAGCAAGACTTCTTTAGTAAGATGAATTGAATCTTTTTAAATTAACTCTAAAAAATGAAATTCTAATATTTTAATTGTATCGGCATTAGATGTTTCCAAAAGAAAAAGATCTTTTTTAAAGAATCTGCGCTTTTTGAGGAATATTAAATTTGAAGAAAATTCCTTTATATTTGCTTTGGAAAATCTTTCTATAAATATTTTAGAAAACGTGGCTGAATAACATTTGAATCAATTAATAGATCCAGTATTTAAGAAGAAATTAGAGCTATTCGAAAGCATATACCTGTTATAATTGTTTTAAAATATCACTAGGTGTTTTAACACGTAGACTGCCAATACCTCGCCTGATATCAGGGCCATCTCTATAATTAGATGACCCTTCTTCTCTTTTTTTAACTGTATAAGAGAAGGTGTCATCTAATAACATAGATGGTCCTAGAAAAGAATGCAATCTACGTGTTAACTTGTAGTTGGTAGTCAACATGTTAAATCAAAAGTAGCGCCTTTATGCTTTCAATGTTAATGGTGGGAGATTGAATATTTATCTATGCTTTATATGATAAAAAATAATTAATTTTTTTAAGTTTAAAAAGTGAATGAAGAATATCAATTTTTGCATCAAAAATCATTTAGTTCTTAGGCAATTTTAGAAATCCCTCTTCATGTGCCGAAGCACTCTCGCATGGTCATATTTTTTAATGCAAACTCAACATTTATTTTAAATAAAGTAAAGATTATGCAATACACGATACTACGATACTAGAATCCTACATCAGCCTTTATTTTTAATATTTTCACATGCATAGGAAAATGTCACTTATGTGTTTAAAACATTAAAAACGTTCAAATCTCTGCTTTGCACCTGATGCTGTAAATTCAGCATTTCCAAATCTACAATGCCTTGGATGAAGAGCTGGCACGCTTACACTCAACATTTACCACTATTTTCCTAACTGAGCTCCGTTTAAAAAACGGAACCGAAATAAAGCACTCAGTACAATTGTGACCTTTGGTTGTGGTGTGTGCTGCATAATTGGTTTGTTCCTCTTCTGCGTGAGAAGCACTTCAGATCCTTTTCTAGGAGCACGTGGTAAACCAGGATTGCGGGCTGAAACACGTGACTGTGGGAGCAGATGTTTATGGGGTGAGAAAATTATTAAGCTCGCTTACAAGGATAACTATCGAGTTATAGTATTTGATTATGTGCTGAATAAAAAATATATTAGGGAAAACAATCTATTAAAGGTTATTTAAACAATTTATTAAGGATTGTTTTTTGCCTAGCTGATCATTCTTTTGATTTCACATGAAGTTAATCTTGAAGTTATATCTTTCATCAAATGCATCGATATGGAGTTAAACCTTTGCCTTATCACTTTTTCCCATGCGTTTTTTTCTAAGAATTATTAATGATTTATGTATATTAATACAAAATTTTAAATGTGAGATTTTAAAATATAATTACATTTCCAAAAAAAAGAGGTTTGGAAAGGAGTATTTTATGAATCGTATGGGATGCATCTCCCTTATAGATATATTAAATTAATAATCTTATACTCTGGCGATCTAATTGCGAATTACTGCATGCACGTGAAAACCTCATTTGAACCTTCCTGCAGTAAAGACTACTGATCTGAGATTTACTAAAATTGGTACCTTGTTATTTATTGAGTTGCATGCACCACAAAGAAATGACTTTCAAATTAGGAACGGTTTCCTTAATTAGATTATTCGTAAGGAATTCATCGGAATTTTTAAGTTTTTTTTCAACAACTTCAAAGTGTATAATTGCACAAAATCTATTTTTCCAGCACTTTAAAATTCAGAAATTTAACTTTTCGATTATCACATAATTTCTTCTCTCCTTTTAATAAGTTTTCAAAAACATTTTAGTTACATTTTTACTATAATAATTGTAATTTATCGATTTATAAATTTTATTACATTGTTTTATCAAAATAACTTTTAAACTTATTTCGTTAATATAAAGCTACAAAATTCGTTTTACATTCACATATTACATTAAGCGTACACGTTCAAATATACTTTATAAATAAGTATAATTAATGTAAGTAATTTAATATGCGCATTGAAAAAAAATGCAAGTTTGGCCTGTTTGTAAAAATCATTTTCTGTGTAAATTTGTTTGAAGTGTGTTTCTGTGGCATATCAGTGTACTTGTCATGAAAGTAGTTTTACAGTGCTGCTTTATCCGTATAACCTAAATAAGTTTTTTTCTCCCTCAAAATTATCGTGAAGCTTAGAAGTTAGTTTTACAGATTTCTGCAAACGAATTTAATTTTTTTTGCACTAAGATGATGGCATTTTAGAATTGATAAATTCGAATTAATTCTAAATTATGAGTCACTATGAGTTTTGTAATATTGAAAAATGTTTAATTACTTAAATAAATCAAATTTTAAATAAAATTTGACATATTTACTTGAATGTATATTAATATTTAATTTCGGACGAAAAATATACTTAAAAAATAACAATTAAAACTTTTTACTAATAAAAATTGTAATGATAAATTTATTGATATACTTTTCGAAATATCAGGTTTCCTTCTGGATGCTCTTGTGCAACTCAGGTTTGGGACAGATGATCTGAAAATCATATAGTTCTTAATGTAAAAGTAGTAAAAATTTTCTAAAACCAGAAAAAAAGGAACTATATTTTCTTTTCAATAGTTTAATTATTTATTAAGAATATTTATAACGTAGTGACTACTTCAATGTCATTAACTAACAACATTACTAAAAATATACATGCGGTAAAAGTTTTTTTTTTTTTTAGCATTTTCAAATCCTTTGGTATTTATTTATATTCAAAAGAAATAGGCATAATAATTTTTCTATTTTTTTTTTTTTTTTTTGCTTTTATTCATTTAAAATATGAACTATTGCATTAAACTCGATTCTTAACATAACAGAAAAATTTCTTCATTACCTGAAAATAATATAACTTTAAGGGTTTTTAAAAGTAAGGAGAAGTGCTTTCCGAACAAAAAAAAATTAGCTCAAATGCATTTGAATTAAAAAAAATTAAATAAATAACCTTCATAAATGTCTTAAGAATAAAAGTATGAAAGAGCCGATTAAAAGAATTTCAATTTCTAAAAAAATTAATTTAAGGTTTTAATTCGTTTTTAAAAGAAATCAGATTAAATTTCTTTGAAAATATAATTATAATAACTTTATTTTCCTATTATTTATTTAACATTTAAAAGCTGTTAAATACTTTTGTATCTAATTTGTAAATTAAATAATAAATAATAAAGTAATAAATTAAATAATAAAGTAATAAATAAAGATTTCATTTGATTTCAAATAGTTTTTAAAAATTCATCAGTCGATTTCAAAATCTTAAAAATATTTCGAAAGAAAGAAATTGCTAATTTTTTTAAATATGAAACTGATTTCAGAAACCAAAATCGTATCTATTTTCTCCAATTTCACATAAAATATTAGATTTTTCAAGGGATTTTTTTTTAAATAACAGCAAGTAGTCGCACCGAAATAAGCAAAATTTGCAATAATTAAACCAAAATTTAATCGCTGAAAATTTATTTACTTCAAGAAGATGCCAACATCTACAAAGAATTACTGCCAGCAACACAATGCTCAAAGAGTATGGCTAAGATTTCAAAGTTAATAAATTCCTTGTCAAAGTAAAAATAAATTATCAGTTCTTTTTTGTTGTTGTTGTTGTTGTTACAGACACTACTTTTTATAAACTTCTCCAAAACATATATAAAAAAAGATTTTCAGGAACAATCCGGTGAGAAACCCTTTATCCTAAAACTTAATCTATTAAATCTCAACGTACTCCACTGTCCAATGAAATCCTTCATTTCCAACCCCTCCTCGGTACCTTACTGGCCAATAGTCTCCCGTTCCCTGTTCCGACGCAAGCGCATTTGCCCACTGACTTTTCAATAATCCTCCGCAGTCCTGATTAGGACGGCGTATGATTTGATTGGGTTCGAAGGCACATATAGCCAATTCTTACTGATTTCCCCCTCACCTCCATAGATTTAACCACACGAGGGTGAAGTTTAAGGGAGTGGGGGTGTTCGGATTTACAGAAGACCCTTCCTACCCCCTCTGAAGCCAGCTTCCACCCTCTCTAGTACTTATTTTTACCGTGTGACGAGAAAGTAACGGCGGTGAGAAAGGGTGCACCGGGAAAAGTTTGTTCAATCGGAGCCACGCTTTACCCGGACCGACACGTGGTTGCATTCCTCGCTAAAATTTTATCAGCGTCACAGAAAAAGCGCACATTTGTATTTTTTTAAATGATTGCAGCATTTTAAAACAATAAGCAGAGTTTTTTTTAATCTACTAAATTGGCTGAACTATTTTGTATAAAAGATAATTGCACTATTATTTATTGATGATATTATTTCTGATATACATTGTATGATAAATTTGAAGCCTAGCAACTATAAAAAATAAAATTTCGAGATTGCAGTTTTCTCTATCGTTCTGTGACCGGAAAAGGGGAGGAAATAAGACGAACTACATTTTAAAAAGAGAATTCAAATTTCCCCTGTGCTGTACAGAAAAGAAAGAATGACTGAAAATTTGATTCTCTGATCTCGGGACATCACAGAAGCTAGAAAAGTCTTTTGAGCTGAAAATGCTAGGCCTGAATCGCTCTCCCGGAATGGGCCATGTCTCTTCCGAGACGGATCGGGAAGACTCACCTCCCCCGGCACCTGATGTTACTGCAGTAAGTAAAGTCTCTTTTATCTTTATTTCCTTAAAATGTTACGCAGTTAATAGTCTTCGTGTTTGCGAAAAGAAAACACTTATTAAAGTTCCAAATTATTTTTTTATTTATAAATATTAAGTTTCATATAATTTTTTTTTCATTTTTCTTTTTATAAAAATGTATCGTTTTCTGTAATTTTATGCCTCTTATTACAGATTTAAAAAAAAGAATTTTCATTCTCCCATTTATGGAGAAAAGTGTGAAATTATAATATTTTTATAAAATTTATTTCTTAAGTTTTAATGTTGGAATCTATGTCGGCTTTGTAAGATAAAATGTGCATCGAAGCGGATTAAAGTTTTTTATGAAGACAGAATCAAGATTTGCGCTAGATTTCTTATTCACGAAAAGAAACATAAAAATATATATAAACTGTAAAGATTAAGAGTAGAATTATTTTGCTCTGCCATTTGAAAAAACTATCTGTATTTAATAGTTTAATTTTTCCCTTTCTCTTGAAAATGAAATTGTTTTTAAATTTTAATATATCATGGAAACTAGATAAAAGAACTCTGAAAACTCAATAGTCTGAAATGTGTATGCGCTTCATTTGAAAGCAAGAGAAATTTTCAAATTCTTATATACAGGATTTAAAATGTTGCGCCAAAATAGTCCCTTAAATCAAAGTAATATGATGTGAGACATAATTCCATGCACAAATTTATAACAGGAGATATCTATTACTGCTGTATCATATGAGACTGGGATACTTTCTCTCCATTTTATAATTAAAATTTTTTAATTTAAAGACTTCATGAAATAGTTATTTTATCCTGCATGATGTAAATAAGGAAATTATCAGTTATATCAATAAAATTACATTCAATGATTAATAAAAAGATTAAATATTAGAAACCTCTGACAAATTCATGTTGATAAAACCATGTACATGAAGTCTTATTTACATGCATTTTTAAAATTCAGAAATGGCAATAAAAAGATCAACTATCTTACTTTAGAATATATAGTTTTCCCGAAGGAAAAAACTGGATGCACAAAATGCGTCTTTTGCATACAACTTCTGTTATATCATTCCAAATGAAGCAGAAAATTGGTGAAAAAATCTCTTTTTAGAGTAGTATAAACTGTCTAGCGTAAAATATATTAACTTGCTTAAATATTCGCAACTATGGTAATAATTATTGGGTGTTATTTATTTAAATTAAATAAATTTATCATGGTAAACGAAACTATACGTTTTATTCTAGTTTATATCTTTCTATCTTGAAATTTGAAAGGATTTTAATGTCACTGCGTTAAAAATATAATCTTTTCTTCTTTAGAACAAATTATTTTTTCTGCCACAAACTAAAAACTTAAAAAAGTAATGATTCTTCTAATAGGAAAACTTTTCTATTATAGTATATTATTGACTATGTTCATTTAAAAAAAAAAGCTACAACACTAAGAATTTTATTTCATTTCATTCATTTTTGACAAATGTGTATTATTTAAATCTAATCTTTCATTGGAATGTGAATTTCTTTCATTAAATCCGTTTGCGACATAAAATAAATTAAAATATTTAATAAAATGTTTCCTTCGAAAGGCTAGTTTGTAAATTGGTAATACATTTTGTAAAATTTTGCTTAAATATGATTTTTCTATAATTGATATAATTTTGCAATTTTTCAAATGAAATCAATGAATTATATAAATGTCTTAAAACGATTCTGTTACCAACATTCTCAACATAAATCATCACCGCCTCCCATCCTTTTTCATGAATACTTGCTATCTCCGCACCCCATGTTTGACTTTGGATAGACAGAAAAAAAACAGCTCATCCCCAACAGCCCCCTTTTGATCCATCCCCTTCTATTTTAAATCACCTTGTGTCTGCATCTCTCTTGTTCAAAGCAAGCAATTATTTTTGAATACTCTCTCCCTTCTTTTATTTGAATGATATTTTTAACACTACATGCCTTTTAAAAGAGGATTCAATATACTTTATTAAGTACCACCTGATTGTGTAATTTGAAATTATTGCTTCTTTTTCAATAAAAAAACTCAAGTAGTCTTTTACATTACGCAATAGGAATGCATTGGAGTAAAAAAATTTGAAATAAACTGATTCGTTTAAGCAAATTATGTATTATTTTTCTTTTTATTTCTTAAAATAAATTATTTGATTAAAACATTCAAGAATTAAATACTCATAAGTTATTACAGCGTTTCATTCGGTTTGTTCAAATCAAAAATAACTTAATGCTTTTCAAAGTATGTTTAAAGGCTTTCAAAAAATAGGGTATAGGATTGATAATACTCATACTGATAAATATTTAAAATGTAAAAATCCCAAAGCTAATTAATCATTATAGATGAAAAAGTAAATAAATACTAATGTTTTTTTATCATTTGATATTTGCTTTGTCCAAAAACGTGATTAAAAAATTGACTGGTTAAGTTTATATGAATTTCTAAATAGCCTTTTTTGCATCAATGGTTTCAGATTGTATTAAAGAATTATATGGTCTTTTCAATGGCTTTCTATTGAACATTTCGACAAACCTAAAATGATCTAATTTCTCACATTCTTTAGAATGTAAAAATGTGCATCTTAGTCCTATTTTTATAATTAAATAAATAATTTTAGACTAATTAATTAAATAAAGTGCTAACTTTTGTATTTTTGTGGTAATTTTCTAATATATAATTATAGAGGAAAATGGTTTTTACACTATTTAAATATTCAAAAATTTATTTTTGATGAAACCAATACTATTTCCGTACAACATTTTCTCTTTCTTAATGAGTCTCAAAAAATTTGTATGCATGATTTACAACATGATTTACTTTTATAGTGCAATGAAATTCAAATCACTTTTCCTTGCTTTATTAAATAGTTAGTAGCTCGATTTTTCTCCATTATTGTAATCTTTAAAAAATGATTATTCCGATTATTATTTTCATACGATTGGGCTAGATTGTAATCATTTTTTTTCCAATTTCATTTCATTCAACTTTTTTGCAAAATTTATACAGATAGACCAGCGAGATGTTCAATATACTACGAAATAAACTTACTATTCTATGACTACATTGAATTTTCTTTAATTTATTTTATCTACATGTACTAATATAACTAACATGCTGTTCGCCGTGCTCACCTAATTATCTAATCGTACTTCCAGTAAACAGTGCATGAGGAAATAAGAAAGGAAAGATCCAATATCACGTGATACGGCTTGTAATTAAAGGTTGCTTGATTCAGATGTTTACGATTTATGAGGGTATTTTGATATTTGACCTGACTTAGTGAAGTAGGATTATATCACAAAGAGGCAAACAAGTATAAGGCAAATAAAATAGCACTGTCTGAAATTCTACTTCTCTTTGTAGTTTGAAATCCTCTTGCTGAAAACGAAATACATATTTGTTCATGGATAAAATCATTAATTGTGGTCAAGCAAGAAAAAAGATATTTCACTTAATCTAGATGATTGCAAAGTTACTTTGTATGATATCTAATATATAAAAATGAATTTTTGTTTGTTCGTACCTTTTGCGTTGCCTTACCGTTCAACCAATTGCGATGAAACCTGGTCAACTTATTGCTCGAAGATTATAAGTATATTAGATATCTTCATATCTAATATATAATACTGAATTTTTGTTTGTTTGATAAAACTCGGTCAACTTATTACTTGCACTTACTTGAAGTATGTAGTCATAGTACAGTTATTACATTCAGAGTTCATGTCATACTTTCAAAATATAATTATTACCGAATAAGTTATATATAATGGACATTTTTCAGTGCAAACTGTAATTTATCTATTTATTCAATGAATTGTTTGATAATATTATGGATACAAGAGCTCATGTCATGTTAATTGCTTTGGCAATAAAAATACCTGTAAAACGATTATCACGTAATAGATCTACCGGCGCTAATAAAGTTTTTAAATTCCTTGGATCTTCCTGTAGTGTTACTTCACAAATTGTTACTCAAAGACGACATACCAATTACTCTCTTACAGAATATTAATGCATCTCCATTGTGTAACAATACAAGACTCACTGTAAAAAAACTGATGTGGAATGTCATCAAGGAAACTATTCCTAACGGAAAGTCGAAATAAAAGATGTGCTTAATCCACGCAGTCCCATTATTCCCACCGTCATTCCTTTTGATATTTTTTACAGGACCAATTGTATGCTGGATGCTTATGACTCGGACAACCAAGAAATTTATTTATTTCTGCTGAATACGGAAAAAAAAAATATTGTCTACTCTAAAGAACTTGAATAATAAGGTAAAAAATAGAATAAAGTTATTTGTACTCCTCCTTTATATATCATTCAGTTTCAATGAATGCATTCATCAAAAAAGAAAATTAATAATCTTTCTATCATTTTTAACTAAGCATGATAGCTGTTTCAAATTTTTAAAGATCTTTTGAATTTCTTCTGCGGCAGCAACGCGCCAAGTACCAGCTAGTAGTATAACGTCAAACAAATGCTTAATTTTTAAAAATCCTTAATTCTGCAATTTTTCTTTTGCTTATTATTCTATTAAAAATATTAAATTATGAAATTTTGATTCTGATTCAGCTATTCATTTATTAAATCGTATCCCAATAGTATTAAATGGAAGAATGCACAAATTAAATTAATAAATCACTGGCGTAAAAAAAACTTAATTACTGTTAAGAGCAAGATATTGTTTAGATGCTTATCGTCCTTAAAGCCAGTAGAGAATGAAAACATAAATTTCTTATGGCTCATATTATAACATATTTATTTATCGAAGAGTAAAAGCGTTTAAATAATCAAAAATAGATTTCTTAAAGGCGCTCATCAAATAGAAAAATATACAAAATCCATCATTCTATATTTTACTACATAATTGTAAAAGTAAATGCCAAGACATTAAGATACTTCCGTTTCCTGAAAAATGGTGATTAATTATATAAAATAGGAGATTAGCATAAAAAATTCCAAAAAATATTTTCCTTTCAAAATTATCTACAGAATTATTGAGAACTATATTTTTTAAACTGGTGTTAATATCTTGAATAATTTATGTTTGTTCATTTTAATAACGATGTAAATTACACAAAAAAATTACAATTTGGTAAAAGTTATAAACGTAATTTTTTTTAAATGAAAGCAATATCCCAAAGTAAAACTTTGCTCCAGATGAATTATGTTCCTAAATATATGAGAAATTTACTAAAAGCAAAATTTCTCATTCAGTACCTACATAAAAGTAATCTATAGGGAATATTTAGTTTGTATCCATAAACTTGAGATAAGAACAAAGCCAGAATCTATAGACACCAATACCAAACTTCCATATCATGCTAGGGGTTGATGTCCCTCGACACATTCCCCATATCCCAGTCGCCTATAATGTATGGAAAATTGTCTAAAACTATCGCCATTAGAAATTTGATACTTTGTTGCAGCCCACAGTCACCATATTACAAATGCAATTTAATATCTTATTCTGAATTCTTGCTTATGATTGGTTTTCCCATGAATTGTGAAATATTTATCAGCATGTTGAAAGTAATTATTGAAAAAAAAATTCCATTAAATACGATTTAAAAAATGTTTAAGCTATATAATTAAAAAATTTATATGTAAGTTTTTGAATTAGTCAGAATAAATTTCCAGAATGTGCCGAGTTTATTTTTTTACAGACATTCAAATTATAAACATACTTCATTAAAATTATTCCAAAAATCAATTGCTTATCGTATAAAATTTTAAAAATTTGCGAATGTATATAAAATATATTTAAATCGAAAATAATTGTTGTATAGAAATATCCTCTATTTATCTTACTAAAATTGAGAATAATTTTTGAAGATATTTAGATGAATGTCAAGTTTTACTGAAAAACATTACTTAATAAAATAATGATTCTTTCGAAATTTTAATAAGTCAGTTGTTCGGAATATATGTCTAATTTTAAGAACATGCATTAAAAAAATTGGAAACAAGCTAAAAAATGAAAGCAAATGCTTAATTTCTTTAAATCTGAAAGAATGTTAAATTAATAAGATTCTGAGAAATACATTTTAGTCTTCTGCACATTATAAGTAGATGGTAATTCAGAAAAATGAAGAAAACAAAAGAGAGAGTAAAATATCTCTTTTTTTAAAAAGAATTAGGTTAGTCTTCTAAATGCCTTGTAAATACATTTTTACTTCTAAATCGAGAAATAAATTTAAATACACATTCACTGAAAAAAAATAAGAAATTCCGTTGAAAAAACTTAACTTCGGCGTCAGGCATGCATAAAAGGGATTAGAAATGCTGAAAATATTCTAAGAAGAGAACAAAATAGTTAACTCTTCTGAATATAAGCATAATTCAATCAATAACTCAGGCACAGTTATAATGTATATTAATTTTGAATTGCTGGAGGTAAAAGATATTATAACAGAAAGATCCAAACAGCATATTAATTCATCAATTGAGTTAATTAATGCATATAAAATAAAGTGAGATAACGTGATTTAATTTTCTTAAAAATGGTTTTCTCTTTATTATAAATTCCATTAGTTTTTATTTACGTTAACTCTAAAATATATGGCACTTGAGATTTTGAGTTCGTTATGAGCATTTGAGTTCAGTACAAATTATCGCCTCAAAGAGCATTATTTTATATAGATATTTTGTTATTTTTATCATATTTTCAATAAATAAAGCAGAATAAGTCTAGGAACTGTTGCTAAACCATACTTATTTCGTTTCAGATAACGCCACCTGTTTCAGAATTTAATAGAGAACCTCCTTAAGATGGTTGTTGGTTCTCTTAATTTAATCAATAATTAAAAACCTACTTGAATGTAATAAAAGTAAAACAGATATTATTATTATTAAAAAATTCTATTTTCTCAAGATGCCGAAGACCCAGTATGTAAAATTCTTTGAAGTATGTATCTTTCCGTATTGTATATTATTATAATTCTCATTTGATTTTTCTAGTCTATCTAAAGAGATTAAAAATATTTACATTAGATTCTAATAAATATTTAAAATTCATCAATATGTTTGAAAATAATCCTTCTCAAAGCAATGTATTTAATTGGTTGTTGTTTTAAAATCATAATCTTGTAAATTTTGCTTTAATGGCGTAAGTTTGGACTTCTTTTCGGAATTCAGATTAAATTTTTTATTGCTTGAGCATATTCAAAAATGATTATTAGAAGCAGTAGTTTTTTGATAAGAAGAATCAAACGAATAACAAATCGTAAGTTGATTAAGAAACTCTTTATCACGTTTCTTGAGTAAGTATCTACAAAGAAGGAAAGCATTGAGAAAGTGTCTTGCGATCAGAGAAGTATTTCTTCATGATATCACACCATAATTTAGATTATTTTTATACGAACTGCTAATAAAAACGTCATATTACTTTGACACTACATTTGCTTATAAAAATTACAAACCGAAAGAAACTAAAATATACAACACCACAATAGTATGTCAGTAAATAACATTTCTCTTTAAATCATCATCACAGATAAGTAACCCATTATTTGATAAACGTCGCTTGCAAGTAATTTCTGTAAAATATTTTTGTAGAAAAAAATATTCCTTGTTAAAATAAAATTGTTTGATTGATTATATGAGGCAACTTAGAAGTAGATGGTAATTCAGATGCAGATGCTGATGCTTAATATGCTGAAAATGGAAAAAATTCATTGTATTGCCGGTAGATATCAGTATTGATCGTAAAAGATTCTCTTGAAAAATCACAATTTACAGGCTGCTTCTTAAATAATTCCCTGGATATGATTTTTTATCTACATGATATATTTTAAAAACTGGTCTAATTTCTTTTCTAGCCCATATCATTTAGAATATGCAGTCTTGTAAAATTTTATATACATATATATATATATATATATATATTCGTTGACGGATTTTTCTTCAAATATTATTTAGTAATTTTCACATTGAAATTATTTATTAACTGATACTATGCGAAATTTCCTTAGGTTCCATTTGAAAATATTTAGTTTTCTAAATTGAAGAAATAAGTTAAATGGAAGATTTAAAATTTATATATTAATTATTAAACTAATGAAATAAGAATTATATAAATATATTCATTATTAATCGTAAAATCTCCTGATTATCAATGCTTCAACAATTCAAATTAAAAATGATTAATAAACTTTGCTTAAATTTCCAAATTAAAATTATGAACCAGTTCAGTTTATGCATATTCGCTGCTTCATTAAGTGATGCCGATGGCCTTTCATTGAAGTAACTGATATTTTGAATCCAATGAGTTTGCTGAAAGCGATTAAGTCGATAAAAATTTTCTTTCACCCTTCATATAATGAATATGCATGTTAAAGTATCCGGATGAAAATCTGAATATTCATAAACAGGATTTTAAAAGGGTAATTTAAAACTGAATTAATAATTCGCACAAAAGTGATTTTTATGTATTTCTTTCTTAGTTTCTGATTACTTAAACTTCACAATCTTTAAGTAACATTGGACCGTTAATTGTTTGGTAAACCATAGTTTACATTTTTTTAAAATCCTGTTTACAAAGCAAACATTAATGACTATAGTGTAAAACGAATCTCTTTCAGAATATATTTATCCTTTACATATACATTGAATGAGCCGTTATAATCTATTTTAATATAGGAAATTTAAAGAAAAAATGCTTGATAAAAATTAATTGATAAACGTAAAACATAGAGACAGTTAGTTTTGATTTAATTTTTAAATGCAAAGCTGTTACTATCTGTTTATTCGCTGTCCTTCAAGCAAATACATTTACATTTTATCAAGACAGAGCAATTTTTCTTAAATTATTTCATTACTCATTGTAGCCATAGAAAATAATTTATCATCAAAACTAATCACCTATCTACACATTAGATTCTCAAATCTGATTTTCAATTTTATATACACTTTCATATTTTTTTAAGGTAAGAAAAATTTATGTTTTATGGATCTGAATTCACTAGCATTGGAATAAAATACAGGAGGATGGTTATCACCAAGAAAATTGTATTTTTTTTCATAAATTTCATTACTATTAAAGAGCTACAAAAATCCAAATGAAAGCTTTTAGTTTTATATCAGCCCAATTAAAGTATAGATACAATTATTCAAAAATGCAATAAATAGTTGACGTTCTGATTTATTGTTAAAGTATTAGTTTGAATGTAGGGACTAATATTTTTTTTGTGGATTAAAGTAAGAAGATTTATCATAAAAGCAAAAAAAAAACTCATTAGATGCATTGTAGATAACAAAATCCATGAGCTTTTCCTCCGAAATTTATACCTACTTTTATATATTTTTTTTCTGTAATAAAAAAATGTTTCCGTTTTTTCTTTTAAATTGAAATAGTTTATGAAAGCTCACAGAGCACATTCTTGGACAGTATTTAAACAAAAGTGCACATCTTCAGTACATTCTAAGAATTTTTTCAAATTCTTAGATTTCTAAACAGTAAAAAATTAAATTATTTTTTAGAAATCTGAGAATTTGAACCCTATAAGGCATTTACCCTTCTTAGAGGTTTTTAATATAATTGGAAGTGTTTTCATAGAATAAATATAAATGCAAAATCAAAATTCAGAATCTTATTCCAAGAATAATAGTTCCCGACTTTTTGGATATAGAGAAAATTAAAGTCCCTCGGATATTATAAATTAATATATTTGAAAACAATAATAGAAAACGAAATAGCATTATTTGAAAAATACGGACAGAACACACATAAAAAAATAAACCTTCTAAAAATGAGGAAATACTGATATGATTTTTGAGTACTTTTGATTCAAACTGAATAACCAAGCCTCCCTTCAAACTAACGCCCACAAAACCATTCTCCATGATTAACGGGTACTATAAGTAATCTCGAAAAAAGACACTTCCTCATATATTATCTCTTTAATACGAGGATCATTAATCTGCTCGGAATGACCAGAGAAGTGCTCCAGTAACAACTGTCCAGCACCAATGGCTGATAACGAACAGGGAACATTTCATTAAAAGACACATATCAGTGGCCAAAGGACGAATCGCGCCATCAAACATTCAGCTCTTCCAGAAATTATGTTTTCCCCCTTGTAAGCTGTTACTGATAATTACAGATATTTGTATTCCCCGTATTAATGGACAAGCACAGAAATATATTGCATTAGAGAGAGAGAAAGAGAGAAAAAAAAAAGTTCCTCTGGATGTCTGTCAGTCGTAAGTGAAGTAATGATCGGTAAAAAGACTGCTTCTGTTTAGTAGATCTCTCCAGGCGTGAATCGGTTCTATTTGGAGTTGATGATTTTTCGGTACATTCAGTACGGGGATTAATGGCCTAAAATTATACTTATTGCCCTAGAGATATTTACAGGGCGAGCGGAAAAAAGGTGCTGCAACATTTGTCACTCTGACTTAACTGACTGTCAGATGAGGTAAAATTACTGATATTCGGCTTCTTTTGTTTTCAGAAATAGAAACATACTGTGCACAGACATAAATCATCCCATTTTTGATAACGCATCCGTGTAACAAGAGTACTTATGCAATTCTGCGCATGCATATGAGTAATAAATCCTTCTTCTAAGTATCAGTAGCCATTTAAAGATTTTTACAGGATTGATTCAGAAAACGTTATCACTTTTATTTCCATTTTATTTAAATGATACTTTTTAACTAGTGAACTTTTTCTAAGCGTTTTTATTTTTACTTTTTTAACTGAGTGGCATAAATCACTCCATTTCTTCAACTTGCTTTTCTTTTCTTTTGATTTCTGCTTACATATTCATTTAAATAATTTATAAAAAAAAATGTAATGTATTGAACAATCTTTTATAATTCATCAATAAATTACTGAGCTCGCTTAGCATACTCACTTGTACAGGTAGATGAAAATTTAAACCAACTTTTTTTATAATTAATTTGATAGGGCCTTTTATACACACAGAATATTAATAAAATAATAGTAAATATAAAAATCAGTGAAAAGCAATACACTAAAGAGCCATCATAAAAACTTTTCTATTTGGTTCGTATCTTTTATGGAATACGATGCCTTTAATTCAGATTACTTCAGAAAAAAGAAAAATAAAAACAACAAAAAACATTTTTGATACTAAAGGATAAATCAGAGCTTGCAAAAATAAATTTTTATATTCTGGATGTACAAGGCATTGCAATTTACTTAATCTAAATATTAATTACCTATTAAAATTCATATCGGTTAAGAGAAATTTTTTATGGAAATTTTTCTTACATAATTGTTTTTAATAATAAATTTTTGAGGGGTGAATAGAAAAAAATTCTAGATATGTATTCTTGCAAATATAGGCCAACTTTTTCATAACACTCATATTTTTCCTTCAGTTCTTTGAGAAAAATAGCGTATGCTTTTATAGAAATTGTTCTATTTTTAGTTTGCTTTTTTCAAAAAATCATTTGATGCTGTTGCGAAACAAAAGAAAAACATTCGCATACAATGACTTTCCTGATTCGGGTATCGAATTAGACTTTTTTTCAATAAATTAAAAAATTAAAAATTAAAATTGCAATAATTTAAAGGACGAAAAAGACTTACACATATTTAAGTTCTCTTACATCTTATATAAATTGAAGTTCATTTGTTACATAACTGCAAATTTTCTGTTATATTTTTATTAAAGCTGTACCATCATTTGCCAATCGCTTCTCATTTGCTTTCTATAATGAATTTAAAAAATTACTTTCAAAAAACTTTTAATTTTTGTGAGATTTTTCAAAAAAAAGTTACTGCTTCAAAAACTCTTCACGTACTTTTAAAATAAAAATAATTGAGTTGCAAAGAAATCGGTGAACAGCCGAGCGGTATCCTTAAGTGAATGCCAATTAATCATGTTTCAATGCATATTTAGAACATTCTAAAGAGGCGATGGACGTGCCATTAATGAAATGACTCTTAAACTCCTCCATCACTCACTTGTGCACGGATGCCGGTCCGTCAGTGAGCAGAGACCACTTCATCAACAATGCCCAGCTACTAGACCACCTATCTAGTCATAATCATGGACAGCGATCTTGATTAAAATGCTGCCGTAAATAATGCGATAGTAGGGCGCGTCGGGCCCTACTACTGGGCCCGATAACTCATCTCGTTAGCTCGACACGCCGCGGCGACAATTAAGTTTTCATGGGACAGATTGATTATTCCACTGCGGGCTCCACCCTGAGAAGTAGCTCAAGAAAATTAAACGGAATTGAGTTATTGTTAATAACGTTACGGGCGACAATTTTCGACCGCAACGTTTGCCACAAAGCGCTGTTATGCAAGCGAAGAAGAGAAAGTGGATGCAGTTATTTTCTGTTCCCTTCTTCTTTTCTTCCTTTATTAACTAGAAAAGAAAAAATATGAATAAAGAATGTATAAAAAAATTACACAATAATTGTGAAACTAAGCAACGAAAAAAAAATTTTTTTTTAAGTTCTATCGTATTTTAAAAATGCATTATCAACCTTTTAAAAGCACGATACTTTTTTTAAATTTTTGAAAAGAGATGATTTTATTTTCCCTTTTAATACATTTTGAAAATTAAAGAAGAGACTAAACTTTCAGGTAAAACCTGCGGACAGCCATTCACATTCCAAACGAGAAAATTTTAATTTTGTTGTAGGCGCGATGAAAACCAATGTATATTAATTTAACTTGGCATTAGTGTAAAGACGATATTTTATAATTTATATAGATTCTAGATTATTAGACTTTTAATTGCTAGGGAATATACTGATTGACTAACCACTGTATTCGCTGTTCTGCTTGCATTTCTTTATTCTATTTACGTGAAAGGAAAACAAAATTCATATATTTGAACATTCTACAATTTATAATCAGTTCCAAAAAATGGAGCTCATAAAGTCTTAACAATTTGAACGCTTCATTAGAAACAAGGCTATAAATTTTGAACATTTCATTAATAAAATTACAAAAAATTGTGCATTTACGAAATTGATATCCCAATAAAGCTAATTTATTAATTTAAAAAATCATAGAGTAATGTTTCTCTGGTGATTTATTCACAAATTATGCTGGAAAAGCGTAAAATCAGTTAATCCCATTGCATTCTTCGTAGAGAGTGGTAATTTTTTTATTAGCTTAGTTAATACTTTTAAACTACTAAGAAACATACATGCTAAAAAACATGTACTTCTTTCTTTTAAAATTCGAACGGTATATGGAATTGAATGAGGTTGAAGCAAATAAACAAAAATATAAGTAAACATAAAAGAGAGATATCTTATTCTTGGCGTCAATTGTCAGAGAAACAAATTTATACTAAGATTTTATAATGTTAATAATAATGAATCATACATTAAAGACACAAAAATATTGCAAGAAAAATCAATTTTTATGCACCAATGGAAGTGGGTTTTCAAAAACAATTTTTATTATATTTATTTATAAAGGAACAGAAGTATTCGAGTATTATAATAAACTTTTCAGGTAATGTCGAGAATTTAATTTCTTCTTATGTTTGAATTCTTGTATTTTCTTATTGGTGATTTTCGGAAATTTTGTTTTATTCTTATAATGAGAAAAATGAGAAATGCTTTTATTATTATATTTAATTTAAAAAGAATGTATGTTTGATTGATTAGAGAAATAAATAGATCATTTAAGCAATAGCAAAAAACTTCTTTTGATGATACTAGCCGTTTTTATTAGTATAAAGTTCAGTTCAGAAAGATTTGTTGATATATTCGTTTTTAATATGATAGTCTTTATAGGTTTAGCATTATAATAACGTCAAGCCCCATACTGTTAATCGGCAAACCTTCGACACACTACCAGACCATATCGTTACACTTGGCTCCTTCTTGAATTAAATACTGAATAAGAAAAAGTCTTCTAAAACATTTTAACTTTTTCCTTAATAACCTCAATATAAGTTTCGGCTGAAAACTAATTTTTTAAACTTTTTTTAAATCCTTTCCCGATTAATAATTAATAATCTACTTTATGTAATTATTTTGCCGATTTCTATAAATTGAAAAATATTTATCACATTTTTTGGCTGCAACAGTCTTGATTACCTTAGAAACAGCATTTATGTACTATTCGCTTCGCAACGTCATTTAATATCTTTTTTTCCTATTTATGTGCACGCTATTTTTGCGATAGTTAAAAGTAAATTTTGAAAAATAAAATGCAAGCAGACTCAGAAAACTTACAATATCAGCAAGTTACAATGTTTCTATTTCTTTGTGTGCGCATGTATTTTAATTTAGCGCTACCAAGTGAATTGTTTAAAAAATAATAGTACTCTTATTGGAGTTCTTTCTTATTTAGCAAAAACTTATTTTTATTATTACTTTTTAATTCAATTCCATTTATACATTGATATCTAAAATTCATTTATTTTTGCATTATGAAAGGATTTTCTATTGTTGACATAAAGCTTTCAGGACTCTTCGGTTAATTTTCAGACACCTTTCTATTAAAACTATTATTTGTGATTTCATTTACATATTGAAAGATTTAATCTGCATTTTTAACGCTCTTATAATCACTCTAAAAAATTAGCTTTGAAAGAGATAAAATGAAATAAACTAGCCTTTTTCATAATAAAATTAACAATTTGTATGCATATTTATTAAAGTTGCTAACATTCTTAAAACAACATTTAAGTATGCTTCATTTTTCTTTGGCTCATCGATTTGTTTATTGAAATCTGTTGCGTATATGAAAGGAAGAAAAATACACATGTACCAGAATATAATAATAATATTTAATTTCAGTTAAGTCTCCAATATAACCATATTCATATCACTTAGTGCTTTTTAAAGCCAATTATTTAAGACATGAAAGTCATGTTATTTTAGTACAATTGCATTGTTTATTATATACATTAATCACTTTAAAAGAGTAGAATCATATGATGACACATCTGCTAAGAAAACGTAACCATCTGCCTTATCTAATTGCACATTGTCTTACCTGTTGTATTCACTTCCTCTTCATGTAAATATGCAATTGATTCAAACACTAAAATGGTAAGGATACTTTTACTTCCATTGTAGGAAAATTTTTGTTACAAATTTATGAATATGTTGAAAATTGAACGCCAGCAAATTTGTTTAATAGAAAAAAAAAGTTTTATTTAAAAATGGTATAAAATTATTAAGCAATGATATTTTTGAAAGTTATTGCCAAAACTTCGTTTTAGTTAGTGTTAGTTCAAATTCAAAATTCGAAAAATTGGCTCACATTTAACATTTTTATTCTCCAAAATAAATGTGTGCAAAATTTGATAACATCAAAATAAATCGACATTTTTTCCATACACAAATATTGATATTGTAAATTTTTCATTTCCTTGTTAAAAGTATAACGATCTAACCCCACAAAGAATATTTCCCTGTAGTTATTCTAATTTCATAAGAGATTTTAATATATATATAGATATGTTATCAATAGTTGTTTGCCTTCCTTCATTTTTTTTCATAAGAAGTTTTTAAAACTTTTCTTTAATCCTTCAAATTTATGGTGAAATCCTGTTACAGAGTTTGCTAATCACAACTACTATGTCAAAATTGAAAAAAAAAAAGTTTCCATTTTTATTTCATAGTAAAACTTACTTCCTAAATAAGGTATCCTTGGTCATCTGCCCAAAATTTATATTTTATAATAAAACATTGGTAGAGAAATTAATCTGATTTTTGTTATTTTAATCGCAAATTTGTATATAATTAATGGGTTACTGCTGAAAATAAGCGATAAAATTGATTAATAGATTCATGACATCGACCGATTATTATTGAAAATTACCTATTGATTGCATTTAATATATTATATTTGAAGTAATCTAGTCATTTTTGCATATAAAAGCTTGTAGCACCTGTGTAAATTCTCAGTTATAACCAATCTCTTCCATTTTTAGAGAAATAGCAAAAACATTACTTCACTGTAGACTGAAAAATAGTGAAAAATTTCGAACTAATAATCCTCCAGAACTAATAACTCTACTAATTTCGTCAATTTTCATTTCATTTGAAAACTTGGGATATCTAGATAAATCATAGAGGATCACCTGCCTCTCATCAACGTTCATTTTTCAAAGATACCTCGAAATTAAATTTTGACAAAAAAAAATATGTCAATTTCACCGATTTTTTTTCCCATTTTGAGCAAATGGCGAATCAATAGGAAAATTATATATTTATTGTGTAAATAAAAATTTAAATAGTACTCTCGTTTGATTTTCTAAGAATTTATTCATCAAAATTAATTCACATTTTCATAATAAATTAATGTTATTACTATTCCGATCACACTGCTTTCGGCGCAGGTGAATAATGCTTAGTTGCAATAATTTCTCAAGCTTAAAGAGGAACCTGAAAAATGAAAAGGGACTGTAGAAATTTATTTTAAAGAAATTAAATAATAAATAGTAGACTACAAAATCAATATTGCGAATAGTTGATGTTTCAGAATTAAAGATTTATATTTCTTTAATAATAGAATTTCTTTATCTAAAAAATAAATAAATACATAATTTTTCAAAATTGTTAATTCTAAATATTTTTAATTTCACTTTTTTTCAGCTTTTGTCTTTAAATTTCGTCTTTTCAGTGGTTTTCTGTTTGTTATTTACTAAATTTGAATTCTTTATTATATTTAAGGATTTCCGCTTAGGAAGCATAACAGTTATTAGTAAAACTTTCACTTAAAGCTAGAAAATAAATTCATAAAATTAGGGAAAATACAGAATTACAGTAAATGTTAATTGCCTTTCTCATATTTTGATTACTATTGCAGTAAGAATCGGTGAAAGAACTTTTCTTTCCTAATTTAATTAGTTACTCTTCTTTTGAAAAAAAAAAGTGCAACAGTTTTTAAAAATAGAAATTCTTTGAAAAATAAATTTTCTTTGCTTTTACTTACTTTCGAATTTTAACTTTAATTGTATTCTGCATAAACAAATTTTAACAAAAACTTCGAATATCAATATCAAATACACTAATTATTCATAAAATATATATCGAAATCTTAACCGATTTCATCAAGTTTATTAATCAGTTTGCAGCTAATTAGCAAGTATAAATAATCACCTTGAATATTCATTGTTCAAATAGGTTTTAAATAATTGTAATAATAAATAATAATTTTTTGTTGTGATAAGATTATCAGAGTCATTGCATGATGCTTTGATTGTCTGTAAAAAATATCAAAGCCATTGAATTATCAAATTGATTCTATTGACCCTCTGGCTTCATAATCCTCTAAAATCACTATTTATATGCGATGTTTGCAAACAAATTCAAATATTTTTCAAAGAAATTAAACTAATACTATAATGTTATTACACGGTAATAATATAATATTATAAAATCTCTCATAATAAAAATAAACAAACTAAAATGAAAAAAACGCAGTATGCTACAGAAAAAAGACTATTACCGACCCACAGAAATCGCGGGATACGCTACTGGAAAATAAATACGAATGTAGAATAGTAAACAGTCGTAGAATGCGATAGAAACAGAAATTTCCAAAAGAAAAAATAATTCAAGTTGTTTCTAAAGCAGGATTCTCATTGAAAAGAATGAAGGACCAGTTTGGTTGCAATGGTGATCTAATAGGTCAATATGCGAGAGAAATATGTGATAAGAGGGAATAATATGTAATATGCCATTCCATAATTGTAAAAATTAGAATAAGTAATAAAGTGGATTATAAGTTTTAGATTATTGAATAAGAGGAATATGAAGGAGAATCAGTTTTCACATAATTCTTTCCAAAAGAAATTGCTTTGATTGTTTCATACAATTCCGAACTTTTATTGGACAAATCGTATTTTGCAACGAAGATTTCTGTTCATAAAAATATTAAAATTCGTTAAGCAAGGTTTTAATGCATGTTTTTCTCTAAAATAATTTTTATGTTGTAAAATCACGATAAATTCTCGGCATTATTTTTTAAAAATTATTCGTACTATTATTATTTACTCTTTGTGTCTGCCATTTAATTATCAAAGTAATCAAATGTTACTGTGCGTACTATTTTTAACAAAAATAATGAAATAAATATACCACGAATAAAATTTTTATATACCACGTAAGTTTAATTTTATTCTTACATAATGTTCAGAAAAACTATGAATTGAATGGATAAAACAGAAAATTCGAATTGATATTGCATTTTAAATTATATTCCTAGAGACATTTTTGTTGTTATTTCATTCGCTATCGTCAGGAGTATTTTCTTCATTGTTAGGTCTGGAAATGCTTTGATGGAAAATATATTAAAATGTATGTTTATGTTTACAACTCCTGTTTGGGATTTCTCTCTTTTTTTTCTTTTTTGAGTGATACAAAGAGTTTTATTGTTCTCTCATCTACAGAGAGGAACAAAAGTGTTCTAAAAGGTTTGCAATTGCTACTATGATTAGCCGAAAATGCGTAGAATTTCTGTTGATTCTAAAGCTGAAAACTGAATTCACCTGTTATCGAAGTTGCTTTCGTGTTTTCTTCAAAACTCAATCAATACTGTATCGACAAATAAATATTGTGTACTAAAATGCGGATTTACTGTTAAACTGAATATGATTATGTACAGAATAATTTTGAAAATCTTTCCAAATAATACCAATTTCCATATGTTAATAAACATTCAACATCATGCCTTAATTTGCAAAGGTAAATACTGACATTACATTTATCAAATTTGAAATTTTTAAATAGGGTTTTCTTAATGTTTCTCAAATTGATTTATTAGCAAATTTCAAATTCTTAATGCGGTTTTTAATGTTATTAAAATTTGTTTTTTTTTTCAACTTCCTATCCAATTTGTGCACTCATTCAACTATTAATAGATTATTTGATGTTCATTTTGTGCAATACTCATAGTAATTGATTTTTTTTCCTGTTATATGCATATTATTTTAAAAAATACACATATATAAATAAATAAATATTTAAAATAAATATAGAAATGCAATAACTAAGCAATAATAATACAACATTTAATAAAATGCAATAGTTTTTTTAGTCCATTGGTAGTAATTCGAACCTTTCCATATGAGTCCTAATATTAAGCCGAATTTCCCATGATTTTCCGGAAGCACGTGGGATTTTTAATAACTACATACTTGAATATATTTTTAATGTCAATACTTCCATCAAAGCTCATAAAACTGTGAACCCCGGTTAAAGCTGTGGTTTAAGACTGTTATAACTACTACAACTTTTCATAAGTATTATGATTAATAGTAATTACGAAACATAGATTTTGAGGGAAATCAAGCATTTTTACTGAATCTAGAGTACGAATATTTATTCTGAATGTTTCAGCTTGGTTGGTTTGGTTTTGTCTGGTTTTTTTATCGCAAGAGCCACATTTGGCCGTACTGCGCCAATCAAATGGTAAGATTATAAAGTTAGTTTCATAAACTGTCGTTCCTTAAAATATCACAGGTATCTAATTAAAAAAATTCAAAAAAATTGGTGTAAAAATGATTCTGACTACCTAAAAATTAAATATGAGTGACTGAAACAATGGTGAAAAGATAAGTTCACCTCGTACAGAAAGATAAAAGGTTTATATATAAGCAAAAAAGTCAATAGCTCTCAAGAATTTAAAAATGTTTGGGTGGTATTTTTCACCCACTAAGTCTTGTAATGTTGAAGACGAGGTATTGAATGTTTCAGCATATATATTCTTATGAAAATTTGACAGAAAATTAAAATTATAGTTGCAAAATTACATATTGAATTTCATTGATTTAAGTCGTTGCGTTTATTGTATTTACATGAACGTGAAAGTACAGACCGACAGGTGGTCAACAGATAGAGTTTCGACAAATTTGGCTCAAAATTTCATTAAAAAAAATCTACATCCTGTATGTCACGGCTGTGTATCAAATTGTATTTGTTTACCTTTTTTCGTTTCGAAGCTATTGAGTACATTTATACTTGAATTGCAAGATAGACAATCTTCTTCTCAACGGAATTTATTAAACACTTTATAGTAATGTGTGAATGTAATCTTAAATCTATATACCAAATTTCATCCGTCTAGCTCATAGTATCTTTGGTTAGTGTGTTCATAGACAGGCTGACATAGTTCCAAAAATGTGTTTTTCGAACTCAGTGATATCTGAAACATGTAGATTCATTAAAATATTGCCTTCGAATTTTTTAAATACTTTTTCCTGTTTTTTGTATACAAAAATTTTAAAAAGGGAAATGAATTAGAACTCCTTTTAAAACCTATGCTAGATTTTCAAAAGGTACATAAAAGCTATTTTTATTATATCGGAAAATTTATCTTTTTCAAAATTTTAAAGATCAGTCTAATTTTATAAAAAATTAGAAATGAAACACCCAATCATTCATTACTTTCGTAATAATTCAATTCAGCTTCAAGGAAATTCTTGAAGCTAAAAGTTTACATTTATCACCTCACATTCTATTCTTTCAATTCTAGCTCATTGTTTTCATAACTGGGCAATGGCTTTAGGATTAGTAAATAAAGTTTTTGTCATCTGCATTCTACTCTAATACTCAACAGTGATCAGCTTTGTTCATTCTGGAGCATTATCCCCAACTTGAGGAAAGAAACTGTAAAAATAATTAGAGGTTAATAAAGTTTGAATAGATTAATAATCACAAAATATAAATAAGAGTCAAAATATTCGGCGTAAATTTAATGATAGTGATTGCAACATTAATATGGAATTTAATAATGGAGTTCTGAAAGCCATCATCACCCACGTTCCACCCTTTCCGAAGTAAGTATCGTCATATGAACAGACGCAATCTAACTTAACTTTTTTTGCTAACTAAAAATGCGAGAACCTCATTACTTAAATGGCAGTTTCTCATCCACATGTTTTTGGTGCTCTCTTGAGGCATTGATATAACATAACCATTAAGCTTTATTTCTGACAACCGCTGTTCATAAGTTGACTGAATCGTTGTGATATATAAAATCAGACTCTGTGGTAAAAGCAAAAAAGTCACAACTGATTCTTCTACGCCCCATGTATAAAGGCATAGATAATGAATCCAGAAGATAAAACAACACCATATAATTATGCATAGATAGGAAATTAGAATCTGCTGGTTTACATAGCATCATCTGATTTCCATATCTGAAACAGGACTTTGTGGCACAACAAATAAATAAGAACTAGTCCAAATTACTCTTATTTCTAAAAGCTTTTCTTTGCTACAACATGAAGGTAAGAACTAAGTTTCATTATTAATATGCAATAAGTGACCATGTAGATCCCTCCCGTAAGAGACACGTTCCGTTATAGAAGTTTCAATTAATTAAAAAAAATTTAAAACAGGAAACCTTAAAAATTCGATTTCATTATTTGAATAAGTTTCAACACTTCACACTCCTCTAAGTCAATACAAAAGTTGTGTTTAAATTATGTTTATCTATTGGTTTTCTGTGCACATGTCTATGTGTGAATGTGATTACTGAAAGATGCAAAGGGTTGGAAACAGGATATGTTTCACAATCAGGAATATGTTTTCAAAAAAGAGGAATATGATTTCATGTCAATAATTTTATACCAAAATTGTAAATGCCTGTATTAAATTTTGGATGAAATTCGTCTGTAAGAAGCGAGTTCATTAGCATGCATTGAAACACGATAATTCAAAAAATAAAGCTTCCCGCTTGCTCTACTCACCAGTAACAAAG
>JAPMOQ010015927.1:4435642-4485882 GCA_026543055.1 Argiope trifasciata
GTGAATTAAAAGAAGAAACAATAATTTAATAATGAAGAAAATCTTTTAAATAACCGTTTCTAATAGCTGAGAATCATGACAGAATTTTTCACTCACACGTTTGTAAATACAATCCGATTTTTTCCAAATAAATTTGTTAAAATTTTATTTTTTGTAGCTACTATTCAAATTTGCTATCAGTCGTTAAATGTTTAAATGTCATACTTCTTATATAACAATGAAATAATAATAAAAAAATAAATATATGAATTTTTATCTTAATAAAACGAAAAACACTACGTATATCATATTTTCTTATAAATGTACTTCAAAAAAATTAGCTAAATCTTAGTCGAAGTAGCCAATTCCAAAAGAATTTTTAATCAATCCTTTACCTCATATTACCTTTATTGATTTTTATAATCAAATTCATGCAAAAGCATGTAAAATATCTGCTTAATTTTATACTAATATTTTTATTATATATATTTGAAAATTCAAATTTTCTAGCAATGCTCAAAGTATCGAATTTTTTATGTGGTATTTCAGAATTCATTAGAAATTCCAAACAAAACTAGTTCAAATAACTAATATGTATATTAGAGATAAACATATCCTTTAAAAGTTTAATCAGTGCGGTGAAAAAAAAGGAAATAACTCATGGTTTTTTAAAGCAAAAACTCAGCCACGACATTCCCTTCTTAACAACGACTGGTGTAGTTGCCTGGTTGCTATTTGTTAAATCGAAATAAATAAAAACCATCTCATTTAGTTCCTGTAAAGATATCACTTAATTATTCTGTATGAATTTCGAGTTTCAATCAAATGAAAAATTGGTCTAACACAAGACAGGTTTTTAATGACTATTGTTTCAAATGGATGACTATCGTCCCTTATATGCATATTATTTATCTCTTCTCGGTGAGACAAATTCGCTTTGTGAGTTAAATAAATGAACAGACAGAGTAAATATTTAAACATGCATAAATAACTGGATTTATTAGCTTATTTTTACAAATCTCCTCAACATACTGCGTAGTACCTGTAATATAATATTATGAGAAAGCGCTATCTAATTTTTCCAATATTTTCGAGTATATTTTCAGGGCAAATGAAAATCTTATAAAAAATTAAAGCAAATCACACAATATAATTAAAAATATTTAAATGATTCAAATCTGACTAATTACGCTCAAATATATCAGTAATTGAATGGAATTGAATTTTAAATTTACTATATTCGTGAAATCCCTGATTATATTTGCCTCAAAGAGCATAGCTTACTCCATTTATTCTATTGTTATATACATTATTTTAAAGCATAAAGCAGATTCATATAGAATTGAAGATATTTCTTTACCTTAGGATATAATTTTCAAATAAATAATATTCAAATATTATTATCGAATGTATTTGCAGTTAAAAAACCGATATGCTACGAATCCGATTAATTTGAGTCGTTCAGAGTAAAATCAAACATTTTGAATAAAGCAATGATCCTTTCTTCATAAAAACTTTGAAAATTCAATTGAAAAATTTCAAATAGAAATTCAATTTTGCATTGAATTATAATTGAATACTAAGTGTATTAAAAAAAGAATAATGGATTCAAATCTTCGTGTAAATGAAATCCTCCAAAACTACCAGGAAAAAAAATTAACGATCGCAAAACTTCGATTAAATTTGGGAGAGTCAAAGAAATGTTCATATTGCCATTGACATCTTTTCATCTCATTCCTGTAATTCATTACCACAAATGCATTGATTTGGTCTCTCCCAACAAAATCAGTCCTTTAAATTAGATCGAAGTAAAGGTTTTCACCGTTGAAAGCGATTGAAGTTTCAAAGTATCCCTTCTGCAATCACATTAATGAGAGACCAAAAGTTTGAACTACGTCCTATTAAAATAAGTTACACCCAAAAAAAAAGAAAGTCTTAACTCTGGAAGAGAGAATGAATGGTTCTATACTAGAAGGCTTTGTTAATGGACTAAAGAGAAGAAAGTTTCTAAAGACCAGGCGATGGAGGAAAAGGGAGAGAAGACACCTCGGTAACAATAAAAGAAATTGAAACCGCTTTATTGGAATGGAACTTACACGATAATGAGTAAAGCCCACCAAATGGTTCAATATGGTCACGAGACCCCTTATTTTCAATCGGTGGGACGATTGTGGTGTGGGGGAATGAAAAAAAGAGGAAGAAGAAGACGGGGAAAAAAGAAGATAAAAAAGGAAAGCGAAAAAAATGAGACGAAAGATTAGGCGACTTGATACAAGGGAAATAGCATGGATTTCGAGAAGTCTATCAAGAAAAGGGGATTTGATGTATCCATTCGCGGTGCACTATTTTCCGAAGCGGAGTAATCCCCTTTGCTCAGCTGAATGACCACGCTGCGGTGGAAAGACATTCTGATTATCATCACAGATAGCTTATAGTAGTTGTTGCCGCTTTTTAGCTATTTTTTATTACTTTTTACCTCCCCCGACGAGTTCTCTCGATCTCTTTATATTTTTTCCATGTTGTTGGATGTTCCTTCTTTTCTTTTGTCGAGTTTAATCAGATATATATAAAAGTTTTTAGAACATTTTATTTCATTTTTATTCTTTTTTTTTCTCTTCGTCGAATACGAAATCAGAAAAAAATGCGAGGTATTTTTTTCTAGAGAAGTTTTTAAATCTGTGATATCCACGGACACAGAAGTAGCGAAGGGGAATAAAAAAAAATAGCCTCCTTTGCAAAAAGGGTTTTTTTCCTCTTATCTTGGATGACTATTGTGAAGAAATTCAAATGAAGCTTGTCCTTGCTCCCACCTTATTTTTTATTCTTTCTTTTGCATTCTATTTTCTAAAGTTCTCGGAATTCAATCGAGTAGAAAACAAATCTCTAAATATCATCAACGAAAAGGCTTTCTTCTGAGCTTTTCCCATTCAATTTCAAGATAAGATGCATAAAATGTAAATATATTGAAAATATTGAAATTCTTATCCGTTGTCTACGATGGAAGAAAGATTTTACGTTCGAAAAAGCATGCAACAACAAAAGAATTCATACAATAGCAAACAAACTGCAAAACAATGAGAAGTTTTAATAAATCTTCGCTTTTCAATTTTCTTTTTCAGTCGAAGTGATCATAAGATTTGCACTACAACTAAATGGATTGAAAAGGGAGTATCCATACCCTAAAAACGTAATTCTTTATCACTGAATATATTCATTCTAAATGTAAATTTTTATTTTATTGTTAAGCTAACTTAAGTTGGTCGTATTTCACATTCTGAGTTATGTATTTTTGAATTTATCATTTATTAATTTATACTAAAGTAATTATCTCCATGCTTGCTGTCTTACAAAAAAAAATCTCAAACGTTTATAATTTTATTTGGGCTTAAAAATAACTCTAGTTAATGTAATTTCGCCGTCAAGCATAAACAGTACCGGCTCAAAGGCCATTTCTTTGGAGGAATAGTCTTATAAGGGGTATTTTAACTATCATGACTATGTGACCACGTCACAGTCACATGTTTTCTGATAGTGCTGTGTTAAAATCAGAAAATGACAGTACTGTTTCAAGTATCCTATTCTTTTAGACGAGACTAAAAATAACGAGATCTGACAAATACAACAGGTAGCACAAAACCAACATATTTTCCGAAAGTTTATAAGTTCATAATTCTGGCGACAGAATCATAATACATATAGAAGCGTACAGTCTTCAAAATCTACAGAGAGAGATAATTATTTCTAAGAATTTTCCTAATTTTATAAATGCCAACTGTTTTATAAAACGTATGATTATTGTTGAATGCGTAACATATTGTTTGATATGCAAGTTTAATTTAAAATGTTGGAAGTTAATATTAGGTTGATAAAAACACCGTATATCTAATCATACATAAGAACATTTATACGCATCTAAAGAAATTTCCATTAAATGTGTACCATGCAAGAAGATAAATTAATATGCAGAAAGAATAATAAAATTTTTGAAGAAATTATGGAATAAAAAGTATGTTATAGAATAAAGGATTTTCTAAATTTCGAAATAAATGAAGCAACCTTAAATCCAAAAACATTGTCTGGGCTTTATGACAGTAAATCATAGTCCTTGTCATGGACTAAATTAATCCACTTTATTCTATCTTGAGAGTTCTAATTATGTTGATAACTAAATGCTTAAAACCAAACGTCTATTTAAAATCGGTGTTTCAAAACTTCTTTTCTTAAATCTTATTTAACTCCTTAACTCTAATGCCCCTGTGTCATGTCTCAGTTGAATTACCACTATCTTTAGGTAATCCAACGCACTAGAAAGGTAAAATTTATTCATTTCAGAAATCTATAATCTGGCAAAAAAATTGTCCATTATCTACCTTTGTGTGTTTATAATATGCTGAATCCATTATATATGAAGGACATTCCATTCCCGAAATCATAGATATTTAATGAAGTAGTAAAAAAAGCAAAATATTTAAGGTTAATTTCTGCCTATTTGTTTTATTTTAACGATTTTATTTACTTTACATTTTTAAATATTTATCTTAAATTTAATCAAGTATTAAGATTCCTGAATGCTATTACATTACTCCTCTTTAAATTTGCAAATCAAACAAAATCTCATGCATTGGAAATTTGGATTTCACTGGGACTTCATTGCTCAAAATGAATTCAGGCCATTCAGTTTCCCAAGCAATAAACCACAAATTATTTTTAAAAGAAAAAACCCTTATTTTTATTCTATTGCATTATAAAATGAAAAAAATTAGTTAACGTTAATAAAATAAGACAATATTAACAAAAAAAACTGGAAAAAGTATTTTTAAAATTTAGGTCCCAAATTTGTCATTAATGAATCTTAACCTCTTTGCAACATTCCTAACCACCTAAAGTATTCGTAAAGTAGCTATGGTTCAGTCAATTTATATCCCATTTTCTATGTCGTTATGCTTCTGAACATAAATTTCTTAATTAATAATCAGCAGATTTCATTAAGAGGCCTAACCATTAGATCCTGCATATTTCCAGAAGTAATAGCATGGTAAAGTATTGACGCAAGCTGTACGTTTGGGAATATTTTTCTTCAAAAAAGAATTTTTAACTCCTTTTGTAGAAATGTCTGAACTTTTCTGAACAAAAATAAATTAGTAAAGAATTCAGTAGAAAAGATTAGATTAGGTTACATTTCAAAAACATTTCACCTTCAATATGCTTATCTACACTTCTTTTTTATTACTTTTTAAATTATTTTAAATCAATCATGTATATAAATAAGTTTCACACTTTCAAATAACTAAAGATCTCTATTCATCTATAGCGTTAACAAAAAAATGTAATACAGACAAATTTACTCTTAAACTAAATCTTAATAAATTATTAATAATATTATCAAAATAACATCAACCTATTTTATTCAAACTCTAATATCTTAAGAAACAACAAACTTAAAAAATTCAGATTGGCAACATATTGCTGTTGCCAGTCTGATTTAACTACTATTTACATAATAATATTTATAATTCTTAAACTACAGGAATGACCTTTTAATGAAACATCTATAACTTATATTGTAACACATTGTCGAACTGAGAAAAAAAATCGATGAAGCTATCGATGACGATGTTGAAAACTCAAACAGAAAAAGAAATATGAAAAAATGACTAATTTTTGGAAAGCTCTCTAGTTATACCTCACAAAGAAGTGCAACACTTGAACAAAAGTCCATTTTGAAATACTTTATTTAAATAGTAATTTTTTTTAAAATTACTCCCTCTTCATTTCGCGCATATCAGTCAAACAATAATCAAACTCTCTTCTTCGTATCACGAAACCGCAACAAAACTCTTATCCCGGGCCATGTCTTTCTTGCAAGTTACCCTCTTAAATCACTGCGATTCTATAATAACCGTCTTATTTCCCCCGAGACTGTTCAAAAGAGTAACAAAAGAAGCGAGCTGGCGGAAAGCCAACTTGCGCGAGAAAAGTTTCTCCGTTTAAAGCCAAACTGTTTTAATTGTTGGAAGCGCGCGCGATTAGTGTCGCGTATTAATTCTTTCCGACCATAAACAACCATTTTAACTTTCCTAGTGCTCGTAATTAGATGCAGCCAATGTTAATCGCCCACCGCTTTCTACCAGTGGGAGATTCTTAATCACTTCTAATGCTTGAAAAACTGAGACGACCCGCATTTAATTAATACTCTTCCGGCTCTCCTCTCGGATCCTGTTGTGAATCACTGTTTTTCACAAAATAATTAAGGACACTTTCGGAAAAGGACCTCATTAGGACACTGCTAGGGAAAAAAGAATGTAAATTATGTTCGCCGAACTTATTTCGAGCAGCTTTAGTCTAGACGGTGGAGATTATATATAAAAAAAGAAGTCACCGTAGCAAATATAAATTTTGAATACTATAAGAGGTGTGTAAATACATTCGGTTACTTAATGAAAAAGAAAGGCACTCGTTAGCTGAAATATTTAAAAAGTACTAATTTTAATGCCCAGCTTCGCAAAAAAAAAATTAAAAATTATAATCTAAGAAGGCTGTATTAGATAAGATTAATCAAAAAAATTATATTTATAGTGAAAATTAGAATCAAGTTTTTATCTTATAATTCATTTATTTAGTTTGCTTTTTATGATTTTTAATGTCTTGCTGTTATAACAATTCACCAGCGGGTGACCGAGCTCCGCTCAAAGAAAACAGGTATCGAAGCTAACTCGAAGTTTTAAATTTTCAATTGTGATTTATCAAAACAATACATGCCATAAGAAAATTTGTGAAACCATTGGTGAAAAGATAACCGGTTAAAGTGCACCATTGTAAACTATTCTAAACAAAGTTAGAGTTTGGAAAGGGAACTATTCTATACAAAGGTAAAGGTAAAGATTGAAGTGTGTTGAAGTTCAATATTTTTGACAAATTTATTTAGAAAAACCAAACATATATACATACATAAGAAACATATTATAAACCTATAACAGTATAAACATAAAACTTTATTAGTACGCCATATTGGCTATAGATGGCAGCACGTTACCGCTTGAAAATTTCAGTAGCCATTATGGCGAACTAATAAAGTTTGAAAATATCCTATCTGTAACTCCGAACTGCTCTACCGTACCGCTTCAAAACCGGCGCCAATCGATTCCTCGTGGCCTAAAACCCCAGACCCCCAAGTTTAACGGAGTTTATTAATTCTGGGGCGATTTTCGACTTGGCAACCATTCCTCGTATTATAGTATTAGACTGAAAACAAATACTTTGATATGCCTGTTTTTAAAATTTAAAGATGGATCAAACCGTAAACAAAAATAAAACATATAAATTTCCGCATTTTTACCACATTATTTTATTTGTGTTTTCGTTAATCGTGGGGTAGTCCCTAAGTTAATACATCTTATTCATTTTTAATACAGAAGAGCTGATAATAATAATACTAAATGTTTATTGAATAGCTTTAAAATAGGATAATAATTTTCTTTTTAACGTAATTTCATTGAAATGTATTTTTAAGCCTTGAAGCACTATAATTTGAATTCATTTCTTGCGTAGCAGAACATGTTTGATCAGAGAAAAATGGGCTATTTATTATCATGTTAGTTATTATTTTCATTTTTCTTTAATGTTTTCATTTTCATTTTTAAATGTTAATCATTTTATAAACCATAATGCGTTGTCTAGCTCTAAAAATCAATTTTTATGAAATGTTGTAGGAATATTGTGTACTGAAAAATAAAATAAAAACTCTCTCAATTGATCTACACTTTACGGTAGAAAAAGAAATTAATTCAATTTCTGTGTTAAAAATTGAAGCACAAACTTAATTTAACTTTAAATAGAGAGGAGAAATTAATCGCCATACTAACAATTATTTTTCTGAGAACTCATTATCGTAAACCCTTTCTTACATGGTTTACAGAAATTTCTTTAGCAAATTTTAAATAATAGTCTTACATACAGAGTCTAATCATAAATTTGTAACAGAATATAGAGTCAGAAATACAAAGATATAGCTCTTTTGTTTAATTTCCTTTATTCGCAAAAATTATTTTTCAGTTAAATAAACAAAAGAAATATATATGCACCAGATAAAAAGTATTGCAAAGATTTAAGAAAATGAAAATTCAGAAAATAATGGCAATAATTTGATTTAAGTTTGAAAAATTGTATGAATAACTACGGGAAAAGATTAGAGTGCTTCAGAGAACAACTCCGTTTAGCACTTAATTTGAATACCTAAAAACTCGTTGCTGATATTGCTTCCTACTTAGTATCAGATAGTATAAGTTGCTCATGACTTCTAATGATGACTATCCAATTTAAATATGCTCTATTTATTTTTCATATGAATTTTTATTAATAACAAAGCTAAAATCTTGAGTTTCTGCATTTAGATATTTCTTTTAATTATAAAAATATTTTACTTTTATTCATATGACTGTTTTAAAATTAATTGCAATCGATATTGATTAATTCTATTAATTAATACAAACTAAATGTAGGTTAATACATAAAAAAGTCAATTAACCAAAAATTCAAATTTTTTTCCCAACTTATATATTTTAGAATATTTGCAATTTTGTCAGACATTTCAAATTATATGACTTTAATTGGATATGCAGATTCTGAATACTTATATTTTAAAAAAAACACTGATAACATTTCTAAACTTATAAACTTACTTACTTCTTACTTTACTTAAAACACCTTATCTGTTTTTAATATTATTTTAATGTATCTTATTTGTGCATTTTTAAAGTGTATATTTGATTATTTCTTGCCTTTTTGTAGGATCCCCGGGCACCCAAATCCCAGTCTATTCCCAGTTCCACAACTTCGGATCGTAATATGCTGTTCAATGGCCCACCGCTATCTGGTTTGCGTAATAACGACGTGCGAACTGTCATGTTATACGGAGTGCCGATTGTGGCTCTTGTTATCGAAGGGTATGAAAGACTTTGCCTGGCCCAAATATCGAATACTTTACTGAAAAGTTTCAGTTACAATGAAATCCATAACAGGAGAGTTGCCCTAGGGATAACATGCGTTCAATGCACACCTGTGCAACTGGAACTGCTTCGAAGAGCCGGAGCGATGCCCGTCTCTTCTCGCAGATGCGGCCTGATAACTAAACGGGAAGCCGAAAGACTATGTAAGAGTTTTCTGGCTGACACAAAACCACCCAAGCTCCCGGATAACTTCGCTTTCGATGTGATCCACCAGTGTGCCTGGGGATGCAGGGGGTCTTTCGTTCCTTCCCGGTATAATAGTTCCAGAGCCAAGTGCATCAAGTGCACATTCTGTGGTCTATTCTTCTCTCCCAACAAATTCATTTTCCACTCTCACCGACTGCCAGATTCGAAGTACGTTCAGCCAGACGCTGCCAACTTCAATTCCTGGAGACGTCACATCAAGTTAGGAGGCAATCCGCCAGACGAGGTCGTCTATGCTTGGGAGGACGTCAAAGCCATGTTCAACGGCGGCTCCAGAAAAAGGGTCTTGAGCTGTGCCAGCGTTTCGAACAGCAGTGGACGACACGGGGATGGAAGCAAAAGACCACGGAATCCTGTGAGGTCCGACTCTGTTCCTAGCAGTTCCGAAGCAGCGGTACACACCAAACCACCGTACTTTCCAGTAGTTCCTTTGCCGAATAAAGGCTTCTCACTAGCACCTGCCGCTGCACCTTTCGTTCCTCCCACGGGTCAGACACCCTTTGGTATGGCCACAGGGAAATCGTTGTCTCCAGCGGACATTCGACAGACTTTTGCTGAATACATGTGGGCCGGCAAGCAACCTTTCCCTCTACCTTTTGGAGGAGTGCTGTGGCCCAGACCTGGAGGCATAGTGCCATCAGCTCCAACAGTAGAGCTGCGAGAAGCCAGAAGCGTTCCAGAACCTTCGATGCCCTATAGTTTGGCAGATACTACTACACTAGCTGACACAGGTAACTGCAGTAGCTGATAATTTCATAATTTTATTACATTGAATAATGCTTCATTAAAAATGTTCTTAGTTTCGTTTTGATTTTGTGCTTAAATTTGAGAAAAATGTATCAAACTAAATTTCCTTCTTTTTAAACTTTTTAAAAATAAATTATTTATTGAAAGCTATTTATGCAATCTTAAATTAGATTTTGAATCTATTAACTGATGCATGAAAACTTTGATAGCTAAATATTTGCTGCTTACACAAAAACTTTACTCCTTAAAGTTTATTGTGGTATAAATTTCGATGAGAACCTGCTTTCTTAATTTTCCCAATTTCTGAACCATTTTGAAATTATTAGTAATTTGCTCGATCAATATTGCCATTGTTAATGGAATATGAAATCGGTTTTCTGGTTGATGTATCAACGTAAGTGTAAGGACATTATATTTATTTGTTGATATAAATCACTAATGATTTAAGTTTATTCTATACTTACACATCACAGAAGATAGTTATACAGTTGTAATGTTCTAGCCATCACAAGGAATATTTTTATTGTATCGGATGTTTCTACATATATGTTCTCAAATAAATGCCTAATGTTCTATAAAATATAGAATGCTACAGCAGTTTCATTAATTGTAAATCGAAACTAACGATTAATGCTCAGTACAGACAATATGACTAGAAAGTAATTTATTGAGTAGTTCCGTTTCTTCATTTCAGATTGGGATTTTTTTTAAATACATTTGGTAGGATTTGATAGCTAGAGGATAAATAAAACGCTAAAATTATATTGGGAATAATAAAAGTCACAAATAAATGCTTCCTTTCAGATTTACTGTTAAGGCTGCGATTGAAATAGGTTGAAAGTTTTTTCGTGTTATGCAAGAAATGCGGCGACGCACTATGCCGAACTTACAGTTTAACGAAACTACATCAACCAAATCAGAAAAGAAGTAAAAAAAAGAAACTTACATCATGAATTAAATAAAAAATTTATTAAAATTGAAGATTTTCCATTATACTTTATGAATTAAAAATTTAAACAATATCATGATAATGTCTCTCAATATATTTGCTTCATTTGCTACTTAAAAATAAAAACAACAAAAAAATTGCTGTTTTGATGAATTTTTAATAAGACCTTGTACTAAATTTAGCTCCTTTTCAATGCAATAAATATTTTTTAACATTGCATGAAACGAGTCAATCAAATTATCGAAAATTTGGAAGATAGAAAAAATTTCCACAATTTAGTTCCTTTGATGCGTGGCAATCTATATGTCGTAAACATCATAATGTATTGAATAAATTATCTCAAAAAAATTATTTAAACTCTTCTAAATTATCTGCTTTATATCGGAAGACAACAGTGTTCCTGTAAATAGAAAACTATACGGAAAAAAATACAAATCAGCAAAAATAATAAATATAATTGCACTTACTGAAGAGAGCAATTATAAGCCTAAAACACACATTAAAATAAAAGTGCATTTCCCCAATAAAATAAAAGTTTTCAAAATATACTCTATCTTTCAATAAATTTTTAACATGATATTGTGGCCATGTAATTAAAATGCGCAAAAAAATGTATCAAAAGTATTTTAAATTTTTAAAAGGAAGGTTTCTTTTTCCAAGAAATATAATCCTCTCTTTCCTTAATGATGTTTTGGGGTGGACATGTTTATATGTTAATAAAGCATCAACCTTGTAACAGTTAATGATCAATAATAATGCTTTTCAGAAACACTAGCGAAAAAACACATTGCAGAGAGTCATGACGAATACACAAAAATGTATAACAGCAAATTTGCACGTTAAGAACTCATGTTTTCATCAGAACCTCTTTTTATTAAAATTAATGGGAAATAGTCTAATACTTAGTTCCAAAAAAATTAAATAACTATTTAAAATGGATATTCGCTATTAATAAAGCATTCTGAAAGATCACCTTACAAGAACAAAACTTTTAATTTAATACCATTCCATAGTATCCTAAGATGACAGTTAATTTCTCAATAACAATAAAAGATACTAATACCTCAAATAAATATACTTTTATAGGTAATACATGCAATATCACAATGGCATTTAAGCCATTTATTTCTAGTACATTTACTGTCCTATCCCCCCAGCATTCTAATCATTTAATTAACCGAAAGAATTAACTCTTGTATATGAAATCTCGATCTCTTTTTATTTCTTGCTCCATTTTATTAACGTCCTCAAACGATCTTTTTTACCCCTTTACAGGTCGACCCCTCTCTTCTGCAAGCGAAGGCACGTCCCTCTCCTTTCCGGACCACGACAGTCCGGGTAGCCCTCTGCGATCGACTCCAGCACATACTTCGGCCTTCCGGCCAGTGGGTCGCCGGTCGCCCCCGAGGATCGACTCGGACGCTGACACCACCACAGCGTATGGAGGAGGCACGGAACGCCGGTGCGGCAGCTGCTGTGGCATGTCGTCCGGCGATGAAGTGGATGTGACGGACATCAGCAACGACGGGGAGTCGGCGAGCGCTGCATCGGCAACCGTCGATGAGCTGACGACAGCGGCCGTGCCGGACACGAGCGCCGAAAGCACGGCCGCCCGCAAAGCGGTAAGTATCACGATCGATTGATTGCTCTCAGGTCTTCATTCAGCAAATCTGATGTCAATAAATGACCGATGAGTTGCATCTAGACTTGTCATTTCCCTCTTCTCAAGCTATGACAAGAAATGATAGAAAAATAAAAATAATTTTGGAGACACTTCAATACGATTACAGCATGATATATTTCGGGAGATCATCTAAACTGAGTAAATTAAAACTGGATGTAAAAAATTTCATTTAACTTATTTTAAATTTCATCTCTTCATTATATACCGCGAAGATATTTTGAAAATGTTTAGAAAATATCATTAAAAAACTATTTGTTGCCAAAATGGCAACACACTGTTCAATAATTTTTACCATTCACTAGCTTTTCAAGGGATTTAATAAATGAAATTATCTTACATATTTTTAGAATATCGTCTTTTTTTTGAATTTTTAACTAAACATAACTTTTAAAATAGAGTCACTTAAATTCCGCACTTTACTTAGATTTATCAAAAGATTGCTTTGGAAGATTAAAGTAAATATTATTTTATGAGATTCAATGTTTCTCTGTTCATTTAATCTTGTCTTTTATTATAATCTTTCTTTTTCAATCGCCTTCCTGTCATTCATTCCTTTGTTCTAAAAAGCTTAATTTGTATTGAAATGAAATTTATAATAACGTTAAAAATAAGTTCTTACGGTCTTGCCAGAATTTACACTGCTTCTTTATGGAAAGATTGATTTGTAATCAAAAACGAGTTTTCCGAATTTTAGCCTATTATTACCAAAGACAATTTATGCAGATAAAAAGCAAAAATCTGTTGGTTATGCCATTATCTGAAAGACAAAGTTTCGTATTTCTATACTTGTCTTAAATTTTTTAATTGTCAATAATTTCTAATTGTCTTAAATTATTAGCCTCCATCAGTGCTCTGTTAGATTCCATCAATTATCAGAAACAGAAAAATACTGAATTTTCCACTCAGATGACCGAATATTATAATCTAAAATTTAAATTGTTTAAAATGTGTCAGTTATTTCTAAATACATAAGAATCAAAAATGGAAATTTTTAACATAACATAATGATTCATCGTATTGTTTCTGTAACTTGGAATTTTTTTAATTTAATTCGATTGCTGTGTAAAAATTAATTAGATGTTTATAATACTATGCTAGTCACATAGCCTCAATGCTTAAATTCATTAACAGACAAAGCAAATATTTTGAAGAGCAATCAAAATTAATAGTTGCAATTTCCATAAAGATCTGTCTATATTGTTTGAAAAAAATGTATGAAATGAGTTTGAATTTTAAATTATGGATTGGACTCCAATATTCCCTTTACAACGCCAGTGTAGAGATAAAGGTAAAATAAAATAACTGAAGATGCTTTAAAGGAATTTATTCATCCTATCTCTTTGCTGATACCTTTGATTAGCATCGAAAATATATTCGTATAAATAAAAATAAAAAATTGTTGAAATATTTTGTTGGCATAGTCAGAACATCTTTTAAAAAGGAGAAGCAAAATGAATCACATTGTATAAAAACGGGTATAATATGGGCCCAAGTCACAGGCATAATTCGAACTGCAAGGCACAGGCATAATAAGATTCTTTCACTCCTGATCATTATCAGTGGTTTCCTCAGTGCAAATAGCCCCGATGCATGTTATTATTGTTTCTCCTTTTTCTTATATTTTATAGAATATATAGAATGTATGAGTTACATTTTACCCGAGTCAGTTATACAAAAATTATTTGATTATTAATTTCAATTAACTTTACAATTTAATTATCTTTATTTAGATTTAATTAACAAAAAATGGCTTCTTTGAGCGGAGTTGATTATTTCTTTTCAACATCAGATTATAAAACGTCGTATAACTTCATGTCCTATTTTATTAAAATATTTTAAGTCATATAGAGAATTTTGTAGCAAAATGCATTTCTTATGCTTCTACATCTTAATTTTGCAATCACGAATTTATATGATCTTGATTTTTATCTTCATTTATTTCGTTGTCTTCATAAAGCAATTAAAATTAAATTTAAAGAAACTGTTGAATTATGTAAAGAATTATTTAAATTAAAAATATTTTAGATATGCTCAAAATATTTTTTATTTGATATGGGGTTAAAAGTAAAGTTCTTGCAATGTTTCAATTTGTCTTTCCATATGATTCAGAGTTAAAAAATCTTTTAAATGCAGAATTTGTAACTGAGTTCCTCAGTAAAAGAAGCGCATAAGCTCATAACATAACATAAAATGTCTTATTTGATACAAATATTTCATTAATTTGATGACAAAAAAAAACTGGTTTTTCTAAGAAGCTTATTATAAATATTTCATAATAGAATTTAAGTAACTTTGTATACTCAGAATATTGATATATTTATCGAAAATTATTATTTGAAATTCCGTATCTGAAAATTCAGTTTCAAATTAAACGTAAACCTGTAAAAGTAATTATTTGGTAACAATGTATGAGAAAAGTGAATAATCATTGTCATTCGGTCCAAAAAGGACTTCATGGTCATAATAATGTTTTTCATATAATGACAAAAGAAATATTCTTTTACATCAATTTCATAAGTTCATAAATGTAAACCATGTACATTCTAATATAGGCATTGCAAGCTGAAAAAATATAAATCATGTAGAAACATATTGCTTTTTGATTCTCGGATTAAAAATGTAACAACTAAAAAATGTGAAACATTGAGACAGCTATAATTTGTTTATTTGCTTGTTTCTTTTCAAAATTCTAATTTCGCACCTCCAAAAACTGGAACTTATAATCTTTCATACTAAGACTGAAATATTTGGTGTTAAGTATCGAGTAAAAAAATTGTTGCCATTCTTAATGTGTTTTTAAGTAAAACTAAGAGGTATGGTACTCCCCAAAACTTTCATAAATATTGCATGCATATTATTAAACGTATTTCATTGGCAAACAATAGTTACGAAAGAGCCCGTTGAAACGCGATCTTTGATGATTGGTTGCTGGAATGCTGTTAATACACACACACATCGAAAAAAATGATTGTGTATTTCAAACGCCTCTTTTTCCAACCAGCAAAAACAAAACTTTGAAGGTGGATTATAACTGTAATTACAAAATCACGTATAATTAATCATTGTGTTTTTGAGTTATTGTGTTTGCATGCTTGTAAAAGTATGGGCTGGCAGACAGTCAATCTCTTAACGGATTTGTTTTCAAATTACTTAGGATTTTACATTTGAGGTATTAAATCTATTTATCAATTTTTATACATCAAGCTCTCTCCGTTTTTTAGTTATCGTGTTAACTTATATTCAGACATGCGAACTGACTTTTTTTGAAATTTTATAAAATATATATATATTTTATTTATAAAAAATATATATAATTTTATAAAATATATAAATATTTATATATTTTTTTATGTATTTGTGGTAGAGATCAAACATTAAATTCATCTTTCTAGCTTAAAGTGTTTTTTATTCATCATAATCACAAACAAACAAATATAGTCCTACTAAAGATTTCTTCTGAGGTATTAAGGCGATAAACTTGGAAATTATTCAAACTCTCGAAGTCTAAATTTTTGACAATTACAGTGCTTTCCCTTTGCATATTTTATGCATGTAAAAGTATCGACTGGTTTCACAAAATATATAAAAAAAATTAAAAAATAAACAAATGTTATTTGATTATTCAATAAATAAAAACTTTCAGAAAGATGCAAGTTTTTTTTTCCTTGTAAAAATAAAGATTTTTGTGAAAGAATTTTGTAAAAATAAAGATTGATCTGTCTTCTAACAACTGATATTTTAAAATTTTAAACAAAATGGAGAGAATTTCGAAAATATTTTCTTTACATTGAAGACATTTGATATGCACCAAATGCTTCTAGGTACGGAAAAGAAAATACAAATTTGGTGTAGAAATCATATAATAATTTTTTTTCCGTTTTGCTCAATGCATTTGTGAAGCATCGTATTCACAGGTAGGCAGATAAACATAATGCTAAACAATAAGGGGGGGGGTTGACTTAAGGTGATCAAAAACGTGAAAATTCTTCAAAACTCCTTAATTTTGATTTTTTTTGTATACTTGATTCCCAAATGAGAAAGTAAAAAGGAATCCCCACCCACTACAACTAATCCATAGATTCATTCAAATTATTTACATCAATAATGGTTGGCTCAGTATGAGATGTTACGTAACATGACAAACAGAATCGCATCTCTTAGGGTATATTCTGAGTAGTTTAAATTTTAAAGCCATAATGTAGCCATAATATTTGCATGAAGAAAAGTTCTTCCAATAAATTCCATATATACTCAATAGATATTAATTCACTTCCTCTTATGTAATATCGATTAAAAAAGAAAAAAACTGCTATGCTTTAAAAAATATTTTAAAACTACTTACCACTTAATTATTTTATTCCCTTTACTATCTAATAAAATAACACCATCTATTTTGTCATATTTTCTTATTTTGATTTAAAGGGAAATCCATTGAATACTTGACTTGTCTATCTATTAGAAGTAATTTAATGTTTAATGATAATCGATCATTTTGAATGGTTTATTAATTCTTACAGTTATCAAAATTTGATAAATCAATGCACGTATGACATGTGGGCAAAACAGTTAATAGGTTAAGAAACAAATAAATTACAATACTCTCTCAAAAAATAGAGAGTTTTATGAAGATCGTAAGCTAAAGGCAGGAGGACATCTTTCGCATGGGAATGGGATATTGCCAGATTCAATGGACAAGTATTCTCAATTCTATAGAAAATGGAGTATAAAAATTGTAATAAGGCAAGTAAGAAAGCTTATCGATATTGCATGAAAAGGAAAAACTCCTAATTTCTACAAATATAATTAGTTTTTTGTTGTGTCAGAATCGTATGACAAATAAAACCTGAGGATATCCTCAAACAATCAATAGTGCATTTGCCTTACAATTGGTTATACACACATTCCATTTTTTCCTTAATACACTAGTTAAACTTAAACTTGATTGCCTATAATTTTTTGTGTGTTGCATGTCTTTGGTAAGAGGAAATTTTAAAAATATCTTAAGTAAAGTTTTTTTTCAAGTGACCTAAAACATCCGACTTTTTCATGTATTGTATTTTATAACTTGTGATAAAAACTCTCATAGTCTGATTTCCGTGCAAATTTCTACCATTAAAGAATAAAACATTTTCAAATTTCTTTTCATTTTGTTTAAAATTCTAAAATATCAGTTATTAGACATAAAAATATCATAATTTTTCCTCCTCCTGGAAGGAAAAAACCTTGCATCTTTCTTAAATTTAGAATTCATTGAACACCCGAATGAAATTTTGCTTTTGACAAATTTTTATACACTTTATGAATGTTTTTCTTATACTTTCTCGTATACGAATATACGAAGATAAAGTACTCTCATCGTAAAACAATTTTCAATGTTTTTAAGAATTATTTTTCTGATATAATTTGTAAATTTTATGAAGCGAAAACATGATTTTCTTTTCTCTTCTACGAAATATGCAAAGAAAAAGCATTATAATCACCTACATTTCGACCTCGAGATTTTAACGAAATTTAACATTCCAGTAAAGTCCATAAAACTCATTTTTGAAATTATGTCTGTCGTTCTCTCATCGTTATAAATCAAAAACACTTTGAGCCTGATGGAAGAAATTTGGTACATAATCGTTACCTCAAGTTTCTGCTCTATCGAATATTCAATGAAATCCATTCAGTAGAAAACTCTGTTTGTGGGTTCGAATATAAAGATAAAGCATTAACTAAATATAAAATGAAGAAATGTAAATGGATAAGATTTTATATATAGATTTTAAATCTAAAGTTTGGATCTTCATCAAATTTGGAGCAACATTCGTTAAAAGGTTGAGAATGTTACAATTGGAAATTTTACAATAATTCAAAAGCGCAATAACTTAAACATATGATATTTGGTATGTAATTTTTTTATTGTAATTGTAATTCTTTACCGAAATTTGATTTTAATCGGCCTTGGAGAAAAGTTCCCGATACATATTCGTTTCGCTAGTAGTTATATGCTAGTAAATATCGGGAAAACTACTACTGATGTTTTTTTATTATTATTAATACGGTTATTTGAAAAACAACACGCTGTAGAACTTAATCCAAATAAAAGCTCTTAGGAATTTTTCGTCAACTTTACATAAATATTCACTTTAAATAAGTCACCAAAAACATCAGGACACAAATCATCGTCAAAAATAATACTATTTTCTTAAAATTGTTTTCGTGTATTGTTTCTCAAAAAAGTATATCATTTTATTAAACAGTGTCTTTCTATTTCTTTTATTGATTACAACCGATTCTAATAACAAAATTAGAAATACAAATTCGAAGAATCTTGTCTTTTACATCACAGAATCTTAAGCGTTTCAAGTGCATGCTCCAAAATCCTTCAGAAATGTTTTATAGATATCATACTATGACATTAAGACGATGAGATGTTCTGGGAAATACAGATGAAATTTTTTCTACTCAAGTGTTTTACATTTTTTGGAAGAAAAACACAAATATTGTAAATATCATTTAAAATATTTACATCATAAAAATAAATATTTTAAGGAAAATTTGAAGTTGATATTTATCTCTTAGAAAGTAAGCACTTCAGAATATAATTTCGGTGCGTTTTAATGCTGCCTTTAGTTTATTTTATTTTCAGTTTTAAAATTATTTTGCTTGAAACGATTGAGTTTTTATCAAAAGCCTTTTACTGAGAGAGAGAGAAAAAGAGGGGGGGGGGTATTAAAAGAAAAAAAACTATTTTTGCATCTTCAAAACAATTGAAGCAAATTTTTTAAGTAAATAGATGTCGTGAATTTATTCATCTGAAATTCTTTTCAGATGATTTTTAAAAATAATAATAATAATTTGTTTAAAATGCGTATGGTGGAAATGAATGGCATATTAACTCTATTCAGGAGTAAATGGGTAACATATCACCGTATCTCAAATGTAGCCTCAACTCCTCTAGCGTTAGAAATCAGTGTGATGAGAAAATGTTAATCATGGTTTCTGCTGTATATCGAAAAATCGCTCAACTATATGTAAATTGTTCATACTCTTCTCGAATCTTAAGAATATGATCTTATTTTATCAATTTTAAATCAAGTTCAAAAGAAGGTAGATATCCTTTTTCCTTTCGAACTGTTTTCTTTTTATTTGCCATAATGGTCTTGCGATCGACTTTCGATTAAAAATTGTTATCAGTCCTATAAATACAGCTTTCTACAAATTCCATTAACATGGCACTTATCTATATTACATTTCATTTGTTGATTCTTATAAAATGCGTAATATATAGATCCTTGAAAAAAATCACCGATGTAAATAAGTAATTTAAAAAATAAGGGAACAGAAGTTTGTACAAATACTCCATGCATAATTGCCATGCGTAATTAAATAAAATAGTAAATTTCAACACGCAGAAATAAAGCTAAATGAACCGCACAACTCCAAAACTTTTATTAAAAGATGCTTTTGTGGATATATGATGGGCATTTGAAATGAGAAGGGTAAAAATCAATTCGTAGGAACCGACAGGCATTACTCTCAAAAAGTGTCCTATTTTTGTATGGCTATACCAGACCACACATGACTTCTTTTACGTATAATTTTATGTAGCATCACCGTTGAAATGCATTGGAACATTGCTCCGTATAGCCCGTATCTCCAAGGGATTTACCTATTTTCAGATCGTTGAAGATTCACCTGGCAGCACACCTTTTGTGAACTAGCAATAAAACTTATAATTTTTTTAAAAAATCTTTTAAAATTTTTGCAGTTTTATTTTTAAATTTCTGATAATAAAAATAAGTAATTATTAATAACGAGTAGTAAATATTTTATAAAATATTACCTATCATATACTTGGAGAAAAATGTTCTTGTTTCTTTGATTTTCTTCATTAATATAGAATTAATAATTAATTAACAAATGAAAAAGAGATCGATATACAATGTTTTCTAATATAAGATGGGAAAATTTAGTTATGATGCCTGAACTGAAAAATATTTGCTGACTTGATTTGAAAATACTCGGAAATAATAATTGATAAAGGTGTTAAAAGGTGTGACATTTTTAATAATAGATTTCATTAGACATTCATTTCCCTTTCAATAATGCATTTCATTCCCGAAAAAATGAATTTCAATATAAAATAGTTAGTAAATTTTATCATAAATGTTACACTGAGATTCATAATTTCTTTAAATCCATATTTTGATTTCAAAAATGATAATTATTTGAGAAATAATAAAATTATGAGAAGAACAAGTTACTAAATTCTATTAAATTACCCGAAAATTTGTTTGTTAATCGCCTTTGAGGATTAGCAACTTTACAGGGAAAATTCGCTGTTTTTAATTACCATTAAATCTCTAATACATAGCATAATGCTCATGATTCCCTAAGCAAAAGTATTCCAATATAAAGATGTCAAAGCTGTTAACCATTATTTATTAGCCTTACACTTACAATATGTATCGTGTACATGAGTATTATTATATAGTCTAATCCTTTATAAGCGATTAAATTTTTAATACATCACGGAAATTATATATATTTGGTCCCTATATATATATATATAGCTTCATAATTAACACATATTTAAGTTGCCACTCACAATTTTTAATTAAGTAGTGCATCATTTTTAAGGTATTAATTAATGAAAAATAGCTCTTCGTTGTTTTAAAAAATAATTTGAGATAATCAGTAATCTTTCAACGTTATATAAATCTTTTAATATTATTTTGGGCAAAATGCTTTTCCTTATAAATAAAAAAATAAAATTACACACTATAGAAAGATTCTGAGCAGGAATTTTATTGAGAATTAATAGTAAACATATTTTTATTTTATTGATACATTCAGTGGTTCAACCGATTAAAAGTGCGCCTTACTTTTATTTGATAAATCAAACTTTTTATATAAATAACATATTACCAAGAACTGAAACAAGTTTTTTGCCTTTTCACATACATAACAAATGGTTCAATTAAATAGTAAAAACAAAGGAAAATCAACGAAAAACTTTCAAATTGAAAAGTTCCAGAAGCATTTTAAATAAATATATCCAACTTTCTTTCTCAAAAAATTGAGGGTACACCAATAAAATTTTTAGTTATTTAGAAGTAATTATAAAAGTCAAAAGACATGCAACTAAATACGGACGCCTTCTTTCTCTGCATCATATTACAAAAATTTCATTGGTATATCTCAATATATTATTATCTCAACCATTTGAGGCAAAAATCTGCGAATGTTTATTTAAAATTCGTCTGAAATTTTTCCGTTTAGAAATTTTTCATTGATTTTTCTTTGTTTTTACTCTAAATGAGACCATTTGTTATATGTAAAAACAAAAACGTGTTTGCACTTCTTGGTAATGTGTAATTTGTATAATAAGATTGAGTTATCAAGTAAAGGTAAGGTATTTGGCGTATGTGTTGGCGGAATTGTGCCAATACGTAGGTTGAATTCCGCCAAGGATCGAACCAGTGATGCTCGGGTTTGAAAGCCAGTAACTTATCCACTATACAAAAATGGCCACCAATGTTTAGTGGTAGTTACTGGCTTATTAAGATGTCACCACAATACTCCCCTACCAATGAGTTCGCTAGAGAGACGAACGATTTTATTGCGCCAAGCGTTATGGCTAGTGTATGAACGTTGCGTCAAGTGAGTCTGACGACTTTGCGTTGGTGCGTCAAGTGAGTCTGACGGCTTTGTGTTGCTGCTGCGTCAAGTGAGTTTGACGACTTTTTGTTGCTGCGTCAAGTGAGTTTGACGACTTTTTGTTGCTGCGTCAAGTGGGTCTGACGACTTTGTGTTGCTGATGGAGAGATGGCGCCAAGAGAGCTGTTGAAAATTCATCACGTCCGAGGTCATCAATTTGGCGTATGTGTTGGCGGAATTGTGCCAATAGGTAGGATGAATTCCGCCAAGGATCGAACCAGCGATGTTCGGGTTTGAAAGCCAGTATCTTATCCACTATACAAAAATGGCCACCTATGTTTAGTGGTAGTTATTGGCTTATTAAGATGTCACCACAGGTACACTCTCAGTTTGAGCCACTGTGGCTATCAGGGATGGATTTGAAATAAGATAAATTCAATGATGACTATTAATATGCTGTGAGTGCTTCAAATTTTGTTCCCATGCATTAAAATATAAGAAGTGTTTTAAGGAAGGCTTCAAGACACTAACTTAAATACTTAAATTTTTTATTAATTAAAAACATAAAAATAACGCTGCCTCTAGTAATGATGTATATAAAAGCTTATATTTAAACATAATATAAATTATTCATTAACAGATGTCTGAAAATTCAGTATCTGTTTTCTGTCTACTTAGCGGTTTGAAAAGAATTTGTTTTATAACCTCTCTGTAAATATTTCAGAAGATGACTTATGCTTGGATATTTTTTAATTAATCTGTTGAATATAAATAAATGTCACATATTAAAGAAATATCCAAAATAAGATTAAGTGAAAGAAATAGACTCACTATTAATACTCAAAAAATAATGTCTTTTTAAAGTTGAAAACTCCTTGTTTCTCCTAGAAAAATTTGGATAGCTAAGAACTTCATCCTTTTTGCTGCATCTGGATTATTATTGATAAACTATATATTTAGGTCTTTAAAATTAAATTTATGAAAAGTTAGCTTTAATAATCAAGAAAATAATATATTCCGCCCTTTATTACCATTTAAATTTTGTTTCCTCAACGAGAATACGCACTATTCAAAATTTGATAGGGTATTTATTCTATTGATCAATAACATTCCAACAAGTATGATTAAGCGATATGGTAACACTGTTTTCCTAATCATATTAAATATGAAGAAATACTTTGCTCCTTGGTAAAAAAATGAGCCTCATAACAAATATCACTACATCAAATCTTCCATTGCATTATGGTACTCCATACTTCTTGTGTTAGAGCTCAAATTCGCCCGACTTTGCATGGAACGTGCATGCTTCATTCATAAACATTTTATCTCTGGAAAGAAGATGTCCATTTGTCAAACATATACCGATTTTACTGTTCCCCACATCCCAGTAGAATATCTTGCTTTTAATGCCAGTTGTGAGCCTTTATTCCATTTATTGCATTTAGCATTGTTATACTTGGTGGATGGCAAAACCAATCCAGATATTTTTATTTTCTTAAAAACTATTCGATTTTTTTTACTTGCATTAGAACTGTGCAACTCTAGATGGCTAGATGGTCTAGATGGCTATGGCTAGATGTTTTTTTCCAATTACTTTCCCACTGTTTCTATTTACAAATTTTAATCCACTTTTACTAATTTTAAACGCATTTGTGTGTTTGATCGAACAGTTTCTTTTTATTTTAAAATTATTTCTTTCTTTCTGATGTCGCAGGTTAATTTTTTTTTCGTATTTATGTTGTAATAAGGCTAAATATGGTTCTTGTATCACTAAAATCGAAATCAGTAGACTAAATTAAACATTGCATAAGCGTAGCTCTTGTGAATAGACAAACTCATTTTAAAATCGGACTATTTTTACACGATTTAACAAAAAGTTCAAAAAATATTTCCTAAATACTTCTGTGGTATAATGTATAATTAAGTCTTTATGATAATGTATTCTACCAATCTTTTGAATCTGCCACCATAAATATCATTCCTAACATCAATTTTCTTTATTTGAACTGTAAATAGCAAGAGAGAAGTATAAAAAGAATTTGAAATCGGTGCAGTCGATGAATTATGTGTCTATTTTTAAATAAACCTATTTTTTGTCGAAGTTTGCAGGATATATTTGAATTTTTATTAATATAGCTATTTTCTACTTTATTATGTGAGAAAAGTTAATCCTATTATGTTTCAATGAAAATTGATTTGAAACAAATTATTAAATCAAAATGACTCCTTATTTTTTTTTAAAAAAAAATCACGCTTTTTTTAGATAACTTTATTCCAGAATAGATTGACTTTGATTTTAGTACTTCTACAATACTTATCTTCTAAGAAACGTACATGGTTTTTAAAAAATCGCTTATGAGTACAAGTACAGTCTATTAAAAAGTTGTATCCGAATTCTAATTTGATATAATTAATTTACAGATTCATAAGCCTAGGGGTAAATAAACAGAAAATTAATTTAGAGTGTAGTATTTTTTACCAACAAATATCGACAGAAAAGCAAATATGATTCATTTTAATTTTGTATTCAAATTTCTATTCGAATAAAAGGTTAGTAGTTATATTTTATATCTGTTGTAATATATTTTTAATTTTATTCTCAATGTGATTATTAGATTATCTTTTAAATTAATATGTAAACTTCTTTTTTGTACTTAGTTGTCAAACAAATCTAAGATTAAAATATCTCACCGTCTTTTAATGATTATAGTTTGAGAAAGGTTTATTATATTTTTCATATATTTTTTTCTATAATATGAAATTTATTTTTAATATTTTTATTAACCATTCGCTAAACTATTAAATTGTTGAAATTGTAAATTTTTTCGTTTAAAAAATCCAATCAAATTAACTAAAAATAAGGATTTATTATTGAAAAAGGCAGTTTATATGAGTAAACTTTGCGTTCTTAACATTTTTGGACTTGGAAATTTTTCTTCAGACTTTTTAAATGAAATAACCGTTCTGACAAATTTAATATCCTATCACTAAGTTAGGAAAATATCTAAATATCTAAAAATAAAATTTTATAATGAATTTCTTATAACATAATTTAATCGCCTATTAACATATTCATGCATAAGAATGGTACAAATTTTAGAGCTGTATGCATTAGTTAAAGTGTAGAAAACTCGTTTTCATTATAATAAAATAACTTAAATGTTAAAAAGGAATATTTTAGCAACTGAAAAATTATAATGGAATTGCTATTATATTGCATTGAATTATTAAATAGTATTTAGCAATTGAAATTTTTTGAAAAATTGTAAATTATTTGAAGTTTATTAAATGCGATAAATGTCGATTTAATAGATCTCGAAGCAACGGAATCTGAATTTAATTGAAAGAATTTTAACCTTCAAATTAATAATAAATTATTTTTACTGGAAAATAGTAATTGAAACTGAAGGCATTCTACCCTTCTTTCGATTCGCAGTTATAAAAAAATCAAGATTGTCAATACTATCATTATAATGTAGTATATACGTTAATTATTTTACTTTTAAATACATAAAAAAATATCAAGTGTAATTTTCTGTTTGTAATATTACTCATAAAGCAATTCACAATTTAATGGAATTACAATTTTAGTATTGTTTTTTATCAATGAATTCGTAAAATCGTTTAATCGGCTAATTCACGCTATTCATTTTGCATTTATTTTTGGGTTGAAATATAATATGTTATTGAAAAACGTTTTCAGAAATAAAAGGTTTCTTTATACTAAAAGAGCTGCATATGATTAATTAAGAATTTAATTGACAGACTTTTTTTTCAAGAATTCATTTTTTTTTCCTTCTGAGAAAGTAGTTTTTAAGCTTTATCCCCTTTTCCATATTGCCGACTCCATTAGACAATGGATTGGAAAAAAATCCTGCTGTTTAGTTTTCCAGGACTCCAGTCATAATGCTTTTGATTGATTTTAATTAAAAATTGTTATTGATTAAGTAATTAATTTTAATAAATTTAAAGATTCTAACAAAAACAATTTTCAAGAAAAAAATAACAGTAATGTTGAACATAAAAGATAATGACTGTTTCTTCATAAAATATACGTCATTAACAACAAAGTGGATTTATTAATTTTCTAAATTTCCTTACAGTTTGTTTGGAATTAGGGAAAAAATCCTATGATTAAAGCCAAAGGGAAAAAACAAGTGAAGAAGTGACTGCGATTTTAATTAGATTTTTTCCTCCGACAAAACTAATTTTTAATTAAATAATATTATTTGTTAAAAAATTCATATATAAATATTAATCTAAATTAAAAATAAATATCCTGGAAAAAAACTGAAAAAATTGAAAATAGTATTGAACTTAAAATATGATAATTGCTCTTATTCTACAGAATTCACGCAATTTAAATACAAAATGATTTAAAATAATTTATAATTTTGCATGGAATATGCATGAAATGAAAAACAAAATCCTATGATTAAAGAAAAAAAAACATACGAAGAAATGATTGGGGATTTTATTTAGATTTTCCAATACATTGTATACAAAAATCAATATCATTCTATTGTTATATGCTAGAAATATCCCCATCTATTATCTTCTAATATTCTGCATATTTTAAAGAGTCATCTTTTAGATATATTTTTGCGCTTTAAATTTGTACCTATTTCAGAGGGTTTTTTTTCTTCTTATTACAACAACATTTAACTCACTTTAAAGGTTGAAATTTTCTTTTTTTTTTTTTTTTTTTTCATAATAAGAATGGAGCAGACTAATAAGAAGGGAAAAAACCTTCTATTCAAAACTTTGCTCGAAAATGATTTTGTCACACTCAGGTATTGCATTTGCAATTCATCTCATGAGTTTGTTATGCAAAAACTTATTTTCTTCTGCAATATGAGAGGTTTCTTTGTGCCCTCTTTACCCTAACCGATGCTTCGATTTCTTTGAAAATTCACTGTTGTTTCGTGTTTTGATGCAACTTATATTATCTACATATCGAAATATTTCGTTATCTTTTCAAAACTTTACTCAAAATATTCAGTTCATATTAATAGGTAATATGTTATCTTTTCAATAAATTTTTCTTCGTACCTTGATACTTCGTATATTTTATCTTCGTACATCATTGCCATACAAAATCTTCAGTTCATCGGAGATTAATAAGAAGGAAAAACTAAACTTTAAATAGATAAATGGGAAGTACCAAAAATATTAAAGGAATTTTTTCGTGGAAACAGAAACTCTTGAGTCTTTATCTACGGTTCGAAGTAAGCAGATTTGAAAAATATATAATCTTACTTATTTTCATATGCATTTACTTAATGTTAAAAGAAAGAAAAACATGTAAAAAGATAATATAAAAAAATATTTATCATCCTACAGTAAATCAAATTTAATTTTTCTAAGACGAATATTGGTGAAAAAGTTCCTTTTGTAAAGAGAAGGGTGCTATCTATTGCAATCTAGCTGCTTTTGAAGACTAGATGTTCGCAGTGAATATCATTTTGTTAAATATCTAAATGTGACTGCCATATGCCTGTTTTTTATCGTATGTTTGAATTAGCTAAACTCACATTTCATTATAATTGAATGAAAGCGTAACTATTTACATTGCCTAATATCTAAATGTTAATTGATGTATGTATTGATATGATCTCCCTTTATTATTCCTCGCGGCATTAAACATGGTTGTTTAAAACACTAGAGTAGTACAGCTCAATTTACTTGCCTTGTAAAAGTGTTTTAATAACTTATTAGTACAATGAAAACATAATAATAAATAGATTAAGGAATCTTCGTTGATAAATAGATTAAGGAATCTCAAAACTGGTTTGTTATTAATTAAATAAATTACAAAATATCACAAATCTAATATCAAAATATCTCATCTTTGTTAATGTAGTCATTTCAATAAATGATTTAATGAAATAAGATTTAAAAAATAAGATTCCTTTATTAAGTTGCGAAACAGTATGTAAAAATAAATTCCTTAACATTGGGGAAAAACGAGTAAAATTCATATCGAACAATGTGAAAATAACTCAACTATAATTGTAGCAATGAAAAACATTGTTACAAATTATGCAAACTTAATTTTAAAAATTGCTAAAATTAAGAAAATAATTGCAGATTGCTTGCCTCACTATAAAATAATATTTGAGCTTTAAGATTATATAAGAATGTTATTATTAGTGACATTATTTTGGAAATTGTCGACGAAAAGAGGCAAAATTGCTGTCAGTTTTTAAAAAATGTTAAATTTTATTAAAGCTATAAACCCAGTAGAGCACCAATAAACACACAGACAAACGTGCATTGTTTGTGATAAGAGAGACTATTTATAGCAACTTTAATATATCATTATATGTCCTTTATACTGATAAGATATCGAAATCTTTTTTGAATAATATTAGTTTCAACTTTACTGAGTAGTCAGTGTTATTTTAGGATATAAGGAAATCAATGATTGAGAATAAATATTTAAAATTATAATTATTTTATTTCATCGCAATTTATTTTAGAAAAATCTAAAATTAAAAATATATATGTATTCATAGAAAAAGTAAAAACAAACCAAAGACAAAGGAAAATTATTTTCCATAAAGAACTAGAAATTTCAATAAAACTCTCATTAAGAAAACTGCATGTATTATAATTTTGCGAATTAAATTTTTAAACAAAAAAGCATCGTTTCTTAAACAAGTGAATCAAATAAGAAATGCTTGTGTTCGATAAGCACTATGCAGATATAAATGTTGGATACTGATATGAGCACTAAAAAGATCTTTGTATATTTGTAGCTTCTGGCACTTTATACTCATATTGAGAGTTATCTGTCAATGATTTAAACCGATGGAGTGTCTCTTGTTTTTTCAGTAGTACCAACCAGTGCCAAGAGTAGGTATTAGATGTTTCATGCGTCACATTCGCTTGCACAACTTCTTTTCGAAGGAAGGGCACGGGGAGGACACATTCCCACTCATAGATAGAACGCAAAAGAAGAACAACCACACCGGTACCAGGACTCAGGAAGCCTAGCTCACGGGGAAGACGCGCTGCGCCTATGTCAAGACGCCAGCAAATCTGTTTTCTTCTCTGTACAGCCCTAAATCACACATGAATTATAATATAGGGATCTTTTTATAACATCTTATTAAACATACAATTAATATATGCCAAGGCCGTAACGTATTTCTGTTTTATCTATCAATCTTAGAAATTATTCTTAAGAAAACGGAGTAAGAAAGCTGAAAGAAAAGTAATTCTAACCTTTATAAATGTATTCTTTATTTCTTGCTCTTCTGTAAAAAAATTAATTCATTTAAGCATTAGAGTAAGGGATTTTATTTATTCTTCACAAAAGTCTTTCCCCCACTTAATTTAGTCATCTAATTATGCTCACACTCTGATGATCTTTTTAAAACGGTGAATTCCTTCAATTATTGTTTTCCTCTTGGGCACTCTCATCCGAAAAATAAAAGGCAAAGGGATTGAAAATCCGTAAGAAGCAAAATTCCTGATGCTTTTTTCCCATCAGGGACATCATTAACTTTAAACTTGAGGCTCCAAAATTGGATTCTCTATCCGGATCGGGAACTCCCCATTTAATCACTGTAGAAGGCAGGTAACCCAGCATTTCGAGAGATCGGATAAGCGGCAGGACCTTTCACATGCCCTGACATGTAACCCTTTATCATGAATATTGATGATATCCGGCAGCCCGGATACCTAATCTTTCGGTTTTTCTGCCTGATGGATTTTTCCATGCAGTCATTGATCTCTCCATTTGTGGGGTACCGAATCCCCCTCCCCGTTTCTAGGGGGTGACTTTTGTGAATTTCTTTTGACTTGCTCTATTATTAATCAAAGTGGGAAAGGCCCGACGCTTCGGAGTCTTTTTAAATTATGCGGGAATGATCGGTAAGCCAGGACACTTGCCTTGTCGTTTTAGGTGTAATGCGGAAGAAGATGTTTCGTTTTGTTTCTTACGAAACTACAGAGCTTGAAATACGGAGGAGTTTATAAATGATACAAAACTTTGGGAGAATATGAAGCTGTTACTTCCTAAAAATATTTTGTATTTATAATGTTTAGGTAATAAATTGGCTGATGGCTTGCATTTTTGCAATAAAATATTTTCTACACATAGTAATTAGTTCTACCATAGTGGGTGAAGCTATTAGTTATTTAATCATTGCTGAGTAAATATGTCCATTTTTAAAAGTATATTCCATTTATTTTTAAGTGAAAAAATGTTCTTATAAGTAATATTTTATCTCGCATTACTTAGAATTTTACTATTTTTCATATGAATATCACAAGTTATTTAAAATCCATGATGAATATGCAGAATCAGAATTAATAATTAAATTCAAAAATATTTTTGGAATAGCAGGCTATTCATAATCCAATTAAAATTATCAACTTTTCAGATTTTTCTAAAATTTAAACTTAAATTGCTTGTCCTTGTACTACACTGTACTTCATATAAATATCGTAAGTTCTTTAAAATCCATGATAAATTTGCAAATCCAGAGTTAATAACTAAATGCGCATTTTTTAGGAAGAAATAATAGGCAGTAAATCATAATTTCAAATTATCTGATTTTTCTAAAATTTAAATCTAAATTACTTACTTTTGCTCAATCAAATTTTGATACAAATTTTATCTGGATTTTCAAATTTTCTATAGCATAATAATATACCTTTAATAGATCTTACTTAAACCAATAAAGCAACTCATGCAAGCAATAGGAAAAATCTAGAAATGCTTCCATTAATATATTAATGATATTTGTTTTTGCATATTAATATTTTTTCCTTTCTTAAAAAATTTTTAAAAAGAAATGTAATTTATCAGTTTTGAAAATCAATAGAGTCGTTTCGATTTATTTAAAGGAGCAGTGATTTGTGTTCAATAGTGTAAATTTTATTGTCGTTGAGCCGAGTGATTCTATCATCTGAAAGAAAGGCTAAATATCAAATATTGTGCTTTGCGTGAACATTTAGGTTTACATAGATAAATTAATATTTTAATTGTAACTTTTTTTCCTTTTTTTATAGAGCTTCAATACACTTTTACACTCTTTACACCTCTCGGTATTATTTATTATTATTATTTTATTTGTTTCATCTAAAAACTGCTAATCATCTAATAGGAAAATAATGGAAATATATTTTTGGTATTGTCAGAACCCTTTTAAATATTTAAGATGTCGTTTTTTTTTCCTTTTTTGTGGGGGGAGGAACAATGTGATGTTTAGTCATAAAGTATGATATTTTTTAAATTTTCTTCTGTTGATTTCTCAGTTACTCATATTTCTAGCAGAAGTTTTATGGATTTTGCCTAATGCTATCAAATTTTTAGATGAGATTAAACAAATATCATAATTACGCAATAAAGTGTTTTTTGTTTTTAATAATTACTTACTACTAATCTATTCTTTATTTTTTACTTTAAACACCATATCAAAGATGTTTAGACCAACATAAAGCCAATTTTAAAGAGTTTCATGGTTTTTATTTGCCTGAATGAAAATCAGTAATTAAATAGAAATAAACTAAATAACTAAATAAAAATTAAAAAGATAACGCCTTAGTCAATTTTTAAAGATATAATTCTTAAATTTTCTGATAACTTCATTCTTAAAATAAAATGCCAATTTTAACTTCCAAATGATTAATGACATTCACAGGAAAAATTGCCAAAAATAATTACATATGTTAAAATAAAATGAAATGCTTCAGCAAAATTAATTTAATATGTTTTAAAAATCAGTCATGCGTAATAAAAGAATAAGATTATTTCCAAACGAGTTGTTTTTTATGCTGGAGAAGTACTCTTCAAACACACAATTATTTTTAAACGTTCTTTCAATTCTGGCTGACTGGAATGTTCTTAAAAATTAACTCATCTTTTATTTTATTTCATTCTTTGCTTTTTGCTTAATTTCAAGCGCCAATGAAGCGACCGAATTAACTATGGAAAACTGAAGCGAAACCAATTCCTCGAAATAAAAGCTGTAGGAAATCCAACTCTACATTAAGCCATCCATCGGTCTTTTGTTTCAGTTCTCAAACAAACAGATGAGTAGCTAATGTTCTAAGTCGTTGATTTTATTTCTAGCCAGCTTCTAGAAATATTTACCCTTCCGCTCAGTTTTTACTTAGAAAGAAAGAAAAAAAAAGCTGTTCATCCGAGAGAATTTTAAAAACACATTCGAGTGAACACGATTTAATTACTCGCTCGAAATTCACGACTGGAATAACAGTCGACACACTTCACAACGAAGAACGAGCGAACGAATTTAATCTTGATTGCGCCTTGATTATTTACTTGAAGATAAAACTTGTCAGCTGCTTTCGGAAACTTTCTCTCCACCGTGCAGGAAAGAGCTCCAATTAAAAGAAGCAACTAGCAAACTACAGAATGGGTAACCAAAACCATGTCCCTAGAAGCGGGGAAGCCAAATCACACCTTCCCCAGTCCCCATTTCTATGGGCGACTTCATTAACCGCGAGACAAAAGAATTCCTTCAGAGTGGAAATCGCATTTCGATGCATAAAACTCCAGAACAAAGGCAACCGGCTCCTACGAAATTGATGAATGTGGAAATTCGGATGTTATCGCTTCTGAGTGTTAAAATGTGTCGCACAATGGTTCCGATTGGAGTTTTCTAGGAGTTTCTGGTCTGGTCTACGCAGATATTTTGGTTCTATAATTCAAATTCGCAACAGTGTGTCGCTCCTGACTGGTTCCAAATGACCAATCCCCGAGGAAGTCACGTGAATAAGGGACCGTATTAAACACCATGGATATACTTGGAAATAGGAGCGATTTTGAAAGGACTTTGGTGCGACCGCATCCATTTCGTGAAGTATTGTGATTTATTATAGTATAATTGGATAAAAAGTTTTGAAAAGGCTAAATGTGACAATGGTGAGAGGTGACTATCTCATACAATGATCCGAATACTTGATAAATGCCAAGTATTTACGATTTGAAGTAATATTTGCTATAAACAGCGCATTTAACAGAAACATTCGGATAAGAAAATTAGGTTATAGATCCATGAACCCTTGTAAACCCTGATTTTTCAAATTAAGTTTTAATTAAACTCTGATTTTTCATGTAAAAATCGCAATGCATATTTTAGTATGTTTTAACATGAAATATCAAAATTGATACTCACAAAAATAGCAAAACTTTCTTCAAGGACAATAAGATTTTGCTAAAAATAATAATATTGTAAAAATACGATATTCGCCTACCTCAAAAGTTTTTTTTTTTTTTTTTTTTTTTTTTTGAAAAATGAAATGCGTTAAAGATTTATTCCCCTAAATGTTTTCTAAAAGTATATCACTCATTCAGTACGTCGGAAAAACAAACTATCCTGTTATTTCAACAATTTTGACAGCTGACGCTTATTTATTTATTAAATTTTTGTTCAAAAGAACACTATGCAATGGTAGCATACATACACTCAAATATTAAAAACAACCAATTTCCAGTGTGCAATTCGATTTAAAAACCCGGTATAAAATTTGAAACTTAGAATATTTATGTGACCCCAACATTAATATAGTAATGTCGGGGCTATTGAAATACAAGTTTTAGAAAGTCCTCATCCCTATGCCCAAAATCAAAGATTTAAATGGATTTTATTCAATACTATCTGGAATCCATCCGTAGAAGAAATCATTATAGAAATATCTTTTGGAATTTGAAATATATATCTTGTTTAATTAGGAATGATAGGAATAATGATATTTATTTTCTTGTCTACGATGTATACATTCACTGAAATTGAATGATATACGAAGCAGTACAAATAACATTTATTCTATGTTTAATTTTATTATTCAAGTTTAGGGAAGACAATATTTCTTGTTTTTTCGTCCTTGGCAAAAACAAATTTCTTGGCTGTCCGACTCAAGAATGAGAAAACTGACCAATTGCTGGCCATGTGTAAAACATAGATTTTCTAGGTTCAGTTCACATATTTGAAAAGATTGACCTTGCACCTTATTGATAGTAATCGAGAATGCAAGTTGAATGGGGAACTACAGTCATTTGAAATCATGTCAAAAGGCATGTCAGTCAAGAATAGTTGCCTCGATGACATTCGATATTGGTTTCTTTACATAGAGTCTTTTTTTATAACACGATTGGGGTGACTAATTTATGCTGTGGCACACCAGGAAGATACAATGAATTTTAAAACTCTATTAGATAGTTTATAACTTCTTCCGCATACATGATGCTATCCATCGATTTGTAGGAAACAGAATCATCTAGAATTTTTTTTAATTGCATTATGATTTCATTGATGTCATTGTTTTTTGGGGCCAACATAGCAGTTCACAAAGCTATTTATGATTTTTGTAATTGGCGATAATTTTCGAAAGAATTTTCTGAATGATTTTTTCGATGAATGGCAAAATGTAAATGATATACATATTGTGTATTTGTGTGTTCAATGTAAATGAAATACATTTTGTGGTAGCATCAACTGGACTTTTTCCCAAATGTTCGACTGCTGTTTTGAAAATGTGTCTGCTGATTCTTCATGCTGCAAACATACCCTCATTTCACTCATGTTTCCAAAGATGCGATGCTTTGAGTCTAGCAAGGAGCTTCATCAGCAGGCCTAGGTTTAGGAAAGAGTTTGTCTGAAGTCACCAGATAATAGAAGAGAATTATGAAAATCGCAACGTCATTGACGGCAGGAGCATTGCAACATCCGGGATGCTGTCCAAGTGGTCTTTTATTGGCTTGTATTTGAAGTGCATAATTATCCGCCGGCACGTTGTCAATTGAAGTTTTATATAATTTATCAAGAAATTGCGTTTGTGGAAAGATGTTTATAAATTGAATATAATGTGGTGTTTGGTTCCTGGAACTGTATCGCAGCATTGATTAACTTGGACATCATCGTCACCCATAAACTACATTTGTGAAAATTTATGTACAACTTCCGAAGTGGGTAGAAAGGAAATAACACGGTGATATATATACCCTTCAATTTTGAAAGTAGTAATTCACTAATCTTGAAAAATTTTGTCAACTCCGAAGGATGTCATTTGGTACGCTGGATTATACTTGTGAATGTTCTGCAAAAATGTTTGGAATCAGATGAGTCACCTGAAAACAATGACAACAATGGCTCAGATGATAGATGCATGTCAACAATTTAACTTTGCCATTCGCACAGCACATTCCTGTTTTTCGTTCTTGAACTAACGAACTGCAATGTACACAGGCCTTGTTCATTTTGCTGATATTTAAACTGGGGTGTAAGCTGTAATCGAAGTTAAGATCATATTGAAATGCGATTGAAATAAATATGTGCGATTCGTTGAGGTTGAATAGCTCGTAAACGTTCTCTTTCAATTCTTGGTCATATGATTCTGATGCTCGTGATCGTGTAGTACAAAACCCTTGTACTTCGATTACTGCCGTATATTGATCTTGAGATCCCAAAGCACGTAAATTTGCAATTCATAAACGATCTGCGTCATTGCTCGCTTGCCGTTCCCCGATTGTTCTCCGTGCTTTGCTGGTAGATCTACTTAGTGACTAGCGTTTGGGGAGGATATTTTTTGAAGCAATTAACACGAGAATATCATTTAATAATTTATTGAAGAAATAGAGTTGACTTGGTTTTTAAGGCATAAAAGCCGTATTTAGCAAAGCCGTGCCACATTCACTGAAGTAATAGAAAAATTACTGTTTGCATCAGAAAATGTGCATTATATTGTCGATAGTAATAACTTTATTTTGAATGTGTATGAGAAATTCTGAATGCAATAATTTTACAATGCCTATAGCCTTTGTACAAATGCAATCAATAAGTTGGTAAAGTTTTATCGCAATCGGATGAACGGTACGGTAGTGTCTAATGATCTTGAGGCTGTGAAGCAGGTGAATTTGCAATTCTTAAACGACCTGTCATTTTTTGTTTGTTTGAGAAGCTCGAACTCTCTTATTTCTACATACTGCGCTGATAGACCTACTAAGCGATGGACGTTTTAGAGGCATATTTTTAGGACGAAGAAATTAGCATGATATACGCTTTTATAACCAAAATATTGTTTGACTATTCATTGAATAAACAGAGAAATTACTGTTTGCATTGAGAAATAACTTATTTGGCATCAATAATAATAATTCTATTTTGAATCTATGAGATAAACTCAATGTAATAATGTATGCTTATAACCTTCGTGCCAGTGTAATCAATAATTTCGCAATGTTTTATCGAAATAAAATAAAATACGAACAAACAAACATTCATTTTTATAAATAAGATTTATATATTCTTTTAGAATATAAATGCTTGGTGTTCTTCCAGACTTATAAGGGGAAAAGCTATGTTTAGTATCTTTTGTGATTTATTTAATATTCGTTCATAATTCTCAAGATTAATGTTAGAAAATTAAAATGATTTATAATCTAATTTTAAAAAAATACCACGAAATGCTCTAAATTTTATTAAATTTTTAATTAAAATTTCAAACCTGTAGAATTTGCTCCTCTAAAACTTTCTTGCATTCTCTCTAATGAAGCTGCTAGTTCAGACGTTGACTTTCATAGCATTTATGTACAATTGCTACTAAATATTAATCTCTAGCTTGAATTTAGCATCTTCACTGAATGTGTTGTGACTCCTTCTCAAGTTATTTGGAGGTTAATTCTTAATTAATAGATGCAGTAAAGATATCTGAAAATATTTTTATATATTAGATAGTTATTTTATGCATATAACCATTGCGTTAGTGCAAGTAATAACTTAAGGAAGTTTCATCGCAATTGGATGAGCTGTATGACGGCGCATAAAGTACAAACAAGCAAAAATTCATAAATCCTTGGCTAATAGATGCGATAAATAGATCCAAAAATATTTTTACATGATAGATAATTTTACTATGCCTATAACAATCCCAAGTGCAAGCAGTAAGTTAACCAAGTTTCATTGCAATCGGCTGAAAAGGACGGAAGTGCATAAGATACGAACAAATAAAAAAATCATTTTTATATATATTAGATAAGGTAAGAAATGTAATTTTCTAATTGATTTTGTCTAATTTTTGCGATGTTTGTCGACCAACTGGTTTGCAGAGGTTAATACTGCTAAAATTTTCAACTCAATATTTTATTATTGTTGCCTTAATAACATTTTCAGCAAAATATTTCTGAATAAATTTTGATAATTATATATGTTATTATAGAATTCTTTTCTACTTATTGTACTAAGTATTTCTCTAATTTTATGTCAACTCCAGAAAAAGTAGAATTTTTAATTTAAACATAAGTGATCAATTAAAACAAAAGCTTGTTTTTCTGTAACAAAATATGTTTTTAATAAGAATATAGAATAAAGAATAAATCATCATTGAAGTTATGCATGAACTAAGGAACATTTTTTTTTTATTTCTGCAATATCTTAAAAAATTATTTAGTCGATATTTCTCTAATTCATCATAAAAGTAAATTTTCAGTTTTACTTTCAAAGGGATTTTTTAAAGGAATCAAATCACCTGAATGTTTCTGTATTATTTTGTTTCAGTAAATAATAGTTATTTTGATAAAATCATGGAATATAAATTTTTTATTGTCTTTTTAACCTACGTAATCATATTCTACAAACTATTCTTGACACTTTACCTTGTAAATAATAATTAAAAAATGAAAAGTGGGGGAAATTCTGTGATCAAATGTAACCGAATTAAAACGTTTTAAGTATCTCTATTTTAGGACTGTTTTTCCTAATTTTGAATTAATAAAAATAGAAGGAATTTTGGGAGCTAACGCACCATATGATTTTGCATGTTACATTATATTTTTTTCTGTAAAATACATTGTTGTAAAGTATGGTTAGTTTATATTTAAAATTTATTAACAGCAAAAATTTAAGCTAGGTGTTAAAATTATCCTTTTTTAAAAAAATAATTTGAATTAAATTGAATTTAAAAATATTCTTGATTATATTACGTAAGAGAAAATAAAAAATCATTTATTTATTTTTTAATTAATTAAAATTTTCAAGAAAACAACTGACATGCACATTCCCATCCTTCAAAGTATTGTGTATCATGCGCATTAATTGTAGGTCAATCGGTCTACCTAGAATAACAACTCAATGCATCTTATTATAAAGATAAAAGATAAAAAGTATGATTTTCAATCGATTTTATCTATATATATAAAACAAAGTCACAAATCGCGTTAGTTACACCATTAATAACCCAAGAACTTTTTACTGATTTTAATCACTATTTTGGGTTCGTCTTAGCCCCGAGTAACAGAATAACCTTTAAAATATCATATAAGTTCGAGGAAAAATTAATCTTGAGTATTTTTATGAGTTAAACTAGCAGAGCTTATTGTAAAATGGTCTTTCCGGTGATTTAACTAACCATGTTGGTAAGCAACATCACCTATTTGTAATAATATTTATTAAGATTCCAAAATGTCGATGGCAGCGTGAGAGGAATCATTTTTTAAAAGTTAACGATTTAATTTTCATGTCATGTCTCCTTTATTTTTTTAGAGTTGCTTTAATAGTATTTGAATAAATATTGCAATATCATAAAGTACTTCACAAAAGTAGCGATGTGGCGATTTTTGATATCCAAACCACCGACATTAACGATGAAATATCAGCTATCGAGTTAGCGGATATTTGAACTACAATGAGGCAATTTGGCGTATATTCTCATTTTCTATTCACGAAAGTCACCCAACTATTGTACATTTTGCGCTGCGTCTGAAGAATGGGCAACGAGTTTATTTCACCGCGTCGAATGTTGCTCAACGAGCTGAAGTACCTCCAGCGACAACATTGAGGAGTTTCGTTGCGACTTGCCAAAGCGATCCGTTTGTCCGAACCTAGCTTTAATCAGAGATGGCATGTAATTGCACTTGGAACGCTTCATCGAAGAAATTTCAACGTCGCACCCAAGGTAATGCGGTTTTTGGTCATCCGGATGTCTGTTTTACTGATACTCTTGTCTATATTTATAAGTTCATCCGAAGAATGATGAATGCTTCTATTTACTTTTGTTACGGTGAATGTTCGACAACAAACATCATTCGAATCACTACGAACTGTTAATGGTATAGTGTGTCCAACATTTCCTGCTGCATATCAAGAGCTCAATTTTCTTGAAAACTATAATCAATGGAACTCGACAATGACTGATGCAACTATTTCTTCATCTCCAAATCAGATACGCACATTATTTGCTATCATCCTTTCGACAAACAATTTTTGACTATAGATAATAGCCATGTTCATGTGAACGAATCAAGCGGATTAATTTCCTTTTCTCGGCATTTATGCAATTTCGTTTCATCGAAAGAGGGGCTCATCAACAGAGTGTTCCCGAACATCATTGTTAACCACAAAAATCACACATGGTTGAGGGTGCTATCAATTTTAATGTAGGATAAAAATAGATAAAAATGTAGATGACTTAAACTTCGTAATAAAGAATCAAATCATCTGTACTCTACATTCATTTATTGACTGTTAAACAAAAGAAGGCGAATTGACCAGATATCCAACCGAATTTTAGAACTCCTTGGATGTACTTGGCTTACCATCGCACAATATACCTCTTAAAGCTGGCTCGGTGGGCATGATGCTTTGAAACCTAAACCAACCAAAATTATGAAATGAAACGAGTTTGGTGATAAAAAAAATCTGATGATCAATGTAATTCATGCGACTACAGTCAAGGGAAAACTCAAAGATGTGGAAGTTCTCATTCTGAGGATTCCCATGATCCCAAGCGGTATGCTCTTTGAGTTTAAACGAATTTAATTTCCAATTTGTGTTGCATTCTCAATGACGATTAACAAAGCATAAGGCCAATCGTTGAGTGTTTGTGATCTGAATCAAGAAAATACATGCTTTTCTCATGGTCAAGAATATGTGGCATGTTAAAGTGTTGGTAAGCCATCCGTTTTATTTGTTCTTCCGCCTAAAAAATGTTGAATATCCGAAAGTACTTAACTCAAGAGAATAAATCTGAATATATATATTAATTGAATAAAGAAAATGTCTTTCTGATAAGCCATTGAATACTTATTTTTGTAGTTTTATTCCATTTCCCCCTAATATTATTATAACAAGTCAAATATGATTAAAATCAGAGCAGCTATTCTTGAGTTATAAATGGTGTAACTAAACTGTTCGTTGATTGTTAGGCAACACGAAGTTCGCCGGGTCAGTATATAATATTAAAATATTGAGTATATAAAACATTTTTATTTAACAAATATGATGATAAGCTGAAATAAAAAATAATAATAATGAATCACCATCTAGAGAATTAGATTAAGTATTTGAGGTGTAAAAAAGCTCTAATTATAGAAAGAATTTTTAAGAGAGGATTAAAACTTATGAACAATTTTTAATAAAATCTTAATACTTTAACACAAAATTTGAAAAAAGCTTACTTTACCAATCAATCAGCCAACCAACCGACTATTTAAAAAAAAGAAAGATAAGATAGAGCACACTTATCTAAAAGGAAATTCTTTATACACGGAAAGAAGAATAATTTTTTGGTATTTAACTAATAGTTCAATACATTTTGAATAAGTTAAAATACAGGGCTTAAATGAATCAAATGAAAGCATAAACTTAAATTATTTTGAAAATAATGTTAAATAATCTTCATTGCCCCCTTCCCCTTAAAATTAGAAGCCTTTTGGAACCTATAGTCAATGAAAGTTTTAATAAGAAATCCCAATATCCAGAACAAGACCGTTGTCTTACCAGACAAATAAACACTTACCTATTTTGCTTATTTTGCGTCTGTAGGATGACATTCTCTATCAGGAGAACCGATTCTCTAAAACCAAAAAGTTGTGCTGACTCTCACAAAGTTGAATGAATGAATAGATTATCCTAAAGAAATTGACTGTTGGCCATGTAAACATGAAGGTTATAATGAGGTTTCATAACCATATAATAAGTGTTATTTAGATTTTGTTGAATTTCATTTTATTTGATAAGGTGATTTAGGAGTGACTTTTTTAATTCAAATAACGAATCTGAAGTTTGTCAAAAGTAATATTACAGTGATATAAAAATTAACAATCGATACTGATTCGCGTTAGACATGAATTTATTAACACCGTATCATTTAAAATACGAAGTCGAGTTAATAACAGAATCTAAATAATTTACGCAACATGTATACATAAAACAAATTTTGATGTATTTACAACAGAGATTCATAAACATTGCTACTGAATTTGGAATTATATTGTTTAGTGAAGCATCTACATTAAAATATGCAATCAAGCGCATGTATTGTATATTGAAAGTGGGGCGAATTTAAATAATTATTCTAATTCTACTGATCAATCAGATATGTATACCAATCACCATATATAAGTTAAGACAATATTTTGATAATAGTAATTGAAATTACATGCAGATAATTCAAAAAAAGATGACCAGTTATCCGTATTAAAGAAAAACGACTGATTAATTCTTATTTAGCTACTAATTTAAATTTCCGTAATCAGTAATAGTTCAAATAGTTCAAGAGTGTACCAATAACAAATGTCAGGGAGAATTATTTGAAATCAATGGCGTAAAATAGTTTGTAGATTCATAGCACAAATTTCAGATGATAATGTACCTAAAATTCAATTTTACTCTTATTTCATTTACTTTAAAATACGACGATTATCCAAATTTAAAGTATAAATTCCTTATGCTGATGAGATTCATAGCAAAAGATTACAGGTGCTTTTGATTGGATACCAGATCAATGACATCTAATTTTAGAGACAAATTTGGTTACAAAAATGAAGATTCTAAAAACATAATAGTTATGGTAATATCTTTATTAGGTGCACCCTTCTAGTAGGATTTGATATTCTGTCCAGGAGATAATTAAACAGAACGATGAGTAAAATGAATGATCTGTCTGGAATGTTAATAACGGGGAACGTTAACTGCACTTTGACAGTTTTTTTCTATTTCGGTTATTTTTTTGCTAATTACTTATGGATTTTGATCTAAAAGTGCTGACCGGCATATGCTACACCTTTGTTTGTTTATATGCTTTTTTTGTAAAATAAAACGTCATTACTGGTTTTGTTGGATTCTCACCGTATCTCATCAGACGAGTTCCTTAACAGTATTTAAAATTTTAAATTGAGTGAAGAAACTCTCAAAAAGCATTTGTTGTAATGTCAATTTTATCAATTTCCATAACTAAATCTTCTAAACTACATAAGAATCAAACTGAGAAAATGTAATTCCTCTTTTGTGTACATTTTTGAAAATAATGAAAATTTCAAAATCTAATTATTTGCATATTCAACTAATTTTCATTCAGAATTCTTTTTCTTAATCCTTATTTAATTGTATAAAATTTTTGCTAAACTGCATTGTCTGCATTGCATAATTGTCTTGCTAAACTGCATTAAAGGCTGTTTTCTGTGAAAGATAAAGTTGATATAAAATCTGAAATGAGAAGTGTAAAATTTATTACCGTTCTCATCATTTGATCATAATTCGAAATTGGAAAATTCTTCTATAAATAATTTTTTTAATAAATTTTTTTAAGTTGATCGATAGCTTATTTTTAAAAGCAGTGCATGGTTAGCTATAGAAAATAGTTTCCAATCTTTCTTGGGATTTTAAGCAACATTTCAAAATCAATTGCAAATAACTAAAAATATGAACTAATTTTTTAAAATGTTTTATCTTATATAAACACTAATATTTGCATTTATATAAACATAGACCTTTATAAAAAATAAACAGTGAAAATTAAGAAATATATTAAATATATAAATAGAGCTAAATTTTATTTCCTCCTCTTAGTGTAAAAAAGATATTGCAGACTAATCTTTTAGAAGTAAATAGCAATCAAAATCCATTTTTAGCTCATATTAGAACTTATCTTTATGCGTTAAATGGTGATAAATCATTTTTTAGAATCAAAAAAAGGTGGCTCTTAAATCCGAAATGCCATTGTAATAAGTAGTCAGTCAATCACATTCGTGGGCATTACAACATACATGTATAATAGCTTAAATAAAATAAATAGTGAGAAGTGCGCACTCTAGCTGGATTTTATATATATGAATTAATAATGTAAATATATAAATCAAATACATTATTTTCTCATGATATCTGTCGCCTATGATAAAAAAATATCTGGAAATGCAGATAGCTTTATTTTGTGTTATGGCGACTTACCTTTTTGCTCTTATAAGATAAATAGTAAAATTCTAAATTAAATTTAACATGTGTTGTGTGAATATTTGCCTCTTATTTAATGTATATGTGCTTAATAATTATCATTACTAGGTATGTATTAGTTCACTAAATTGAGTTAATGTATGATTTCTCAATCAGAATTAAATGCATAATATTATTGATTTCCAATTTCTTTATAAACAATAAAAAAAATTGTATTTCATTTTTATTATGCGAGAACAATATGTTGTTTAGCTTTGAGGTTTCTGAAGCCTAAAAATGCATAGGCGGCAAATTGGCGATTGGCTTTTGAGGCACTAATTTTTCACTTTTAAGCTTATTAGAAAACAATGTAGAAGTTTAATTAATTTAAGTTCTTTAACAAGTTTAAACTGCTTTGAAACAATCAAGTGACTATCAGATTAAGCATGTGTAGATAGTCAGAAAGAAGAGGTATTTTTTCATCTCAAATTTGGTCATGTTCTAAAACTTTGTCTGCTAGATAAATTAAAAATGAGATAAGTCCCGTGATTATTTCAAACCGTCTTAAACAGGTTAATGACTTAATTAAGACAGATAATGACTTAAAAAATAATAATGTCCTCACATGATAACTTGAAATGTGTCATCATATTTTTCACTTTTTTTTATTTCTGTCTTTTAAAAATTTATATTTAATGTTATTTGCTGGGGGGGGGGTTAAGTGTGAGAGTGTATTAGATATATTTAAATTATCTATAAATGTTAGTTCTCTTCCTGGTACTAGTTTTTCTTTGCAAAGCTTTCATGAAAAGAGCTTTGATTGGAATCTGAAATTTACGTTAAGTGGTATCTGCTCTCAGAGGATTAACTAATATTTTTCTCTTATTTATTCCTGTCTATAAAAACCTTTTATGTTCTTTTTAAACACTTTTTTAATATTTCCAAATTAAAAATCAGAATGATATAAAAGTCTTAGGCTATCTATGATAAATCCACTTTAAAGTGTTGTTTCTTTAAAATGATTATAAAATTTTGTGATAATAATATTTCAAACAAAAATTTATATTTTATTTCAATGTAAATTAAATGCTATTATTATATTAAAAGCTTTAAAAAATTATAACTATTTTAAACTATAACATAATGGTTTTTTAACGACTTACCAACACATTATCACTAACAATAGAAAATAATTTGCTTACTAATAATCATATCATTTTTGTTGAAAAAGTTTCGAGATTTCTAAATGCTAAAGGCGTTAGTCATATCTCTTAATATTTTTGCATGATACATTTAATTCGTTTTCATAAAGCAAGCATACTAAAAAAGTTTCAATAACGTATAATAGAAGAGCTTTATCATTAAATCTTTTATAAACGTATTCTATTAATTTAAAAATATAATAAACATATTTCCAATAACTTTATTGAGTCATGACTTTTCAAAAAATAAGTGCATATAAAGCAAAATGGTACTTATCTTTAAAAATAAAATTTTGAACAAGAAAACATTCATCCTTTTAAATTGGTTTTTAAAAGATTGATTTTTCCAATACTATATTTTACCGTCTGGGGGTAAATAATAATCGAATGCTCGAACAAAAACATTGCTTTAAAAAATAAAATTTATTTTCTTTCAGTTAGATAAGCGATTCAAATCATCTCCATAACTACTATTTCAAAGAGCATTGTATTCCATTTTTCTTGATTAGAAAAAGTGGATCAAAAGCACAATAGTATTTAACAACCGGATGACGTTCTGAAAAACAAAATTCCATTTATGAAATTAGATGTACAATAATCATTCACTGTATTGATTAGTTTTGAAAAAGACACAATTGGAACATTTAATGATGACTTTCTTTACTTGTGATGTGTTTGTTTGAAAGGTATATTGGTCCACATATTGGTAATAATATCACTAGGGAATGGAATCTTTCGTTTAAAACATATAATTTATTTGAACAGTTATTTTAAAGAAAAGTAGGAATTATAAACCTTTTAGTAATTGTCAGCGATCATTTCCATGCTTTTGGAAGTAATTGATTTTTATCTATATATATTTTTAGAGTCAATTGTTTTTGTATCTTTCATATTAGAGGAATCGTTATATTTTAATTTTTTAACATCTCTGATATTAATAAAATACCTGGTCGTTAAATGCTTCTCATAACTTATAATGGTAGGGTTGAATGCGAATTCGGGTGATGAATATTTAAAAAATATTAGAAAGTTTTGCAACTTGAAATTTAGAATAATTTAATTTTTAAACATCAAACTTTCAACTGACATATGCCTTAGTTCTTGATTTAATGAACTCTTATTTTATCATTTTAAAAGCCTAAATGCGCATATAGATATAATAATAAATCCTTATGCAACTGTAAAAAAGTAAGAATAATGTCTTATTTAATATAATTTTAATTTTCCAATTATCTTTTTTATATTTTTAAGATAAATATTGATTACGTTTTAAAATAAATCTTACAATCAAACTTTTTAAATTCAATTATACTTGAAGCGCATTGTAAATCAACTCATGTGCAGAAACTTGGGGAGGGGGTGAAATATTTGGATCTTTCTTAAATAATAAATAAATTCTTTCTCAATCAATAAAACCACAATTCTTTATTCTTTATATTTCCTTAAAGATATGGAGCAATCTTATTTCATATAAATACTTCCTTTCACATTTCCAATTTTTATTACAAATTTATTTTGAGATTTATTTTAAATACCTAACATTAATTTTTGTATGCTTCTGTACAAAATGAGTATAAGCCTATGATTCTCTGGGGAAAAAACACATAAAAATTTGTATTAAATATTACTTTTTATTTAAAAGAAAAAAAACACGTTTATAACTAGACTAAATCATAATCAAGAAGAAATTTTCAGAAAATGTAGTCAGTTTTTTAGCTACCAAGCCAGATATGTATTTAAAATAAACTTTTTTAGTTGGTTAATTTTATTATATTTACTTTTAATCGCATATACTAATTCAATATGTTATTAGAAATATTTTGAATTCAGATGCAAGAGAAAAACTTAAAGATCTTATTTTTCATTTTTTTTTTCTGATTTGCTTACTTGCAAACTATTCCCAATTCTCTTGCGGTGATTCAAATTTTAAGCCATATCAATTTCTTAAAAAAAAGCGTGTATTAATAACATAAATTCAATAACAGTGACTTTTAAATCGTATTCATAAACATATCATGATACCATCTATGAACAAAAAAATGAAAATTTTTCCTTTACAAATCAGTTATTTTAGTTAAGTTGGAATATTATAAAAAGATTTTTTTAAACCAAAGATATCAATTTAAAGTTGAATTAACTCAAAAAAAAGTAAAATGAAAAACAAGTGTTTAAGGAAACAAATAAGCTCGGCATGATTTGTTTTATGAAAGATTAATTGATTATCCTTTTCTTTTTATATAAATACTTGCAAAATTTTATAATTTTTTTGTGTAGAGTAAATTTAAGAATAAATATTTCTAACTTTATATATTCAGTGCCTTTTGTTATTTCAAATAATACCTAAAGCGAGAATTTAAATATGAGCAGAATGCTTAATTATAAATGATTCCTAATCGGTCTAAATAACTACGCATATTTTATTAGAAATTGTAAAATTAATTAAGTTTTATCATTTTTTCTGTTGGGTAGCTTTTAGAATCCAAAAAATTGTTAATATTTTTAGTACAGTTGATTTAAGTTTATTCTTCGTAATTTACTTCTAAAAGTCATATGTTGGCCTTGGAAAAGGATATATTGTTATATCGTTTTTAGAAAAAAGAATAGTAAGTGGTGTAAGTTAAATGAAATTTTTAACAGTAATAAAAACTCCATTTTTTATAAATTCCTACTTTTAGTTTACACTATATATATGTATACTTCCTATATATATTTATTTATTATATATATTATTTTTCAAATTTCCAATCATTGATAAAATATTTTTCCTTCATCCATTCAAATTCAAACACATTTTTTTAACTTTTAGTGGATGATACTTGATGTTAATACATTTTTTTTCAAATATTAATTCATAAATTTGATTTAATCAATTTTAATACTTTAAATAGAGTCGCCAAATGGTAGCCAAGTCTCTCGAGATCAGTGATCTGGTTCCCGTACAACCCGCAACAGGGCTTATCATAAAATTATTTAATAAAAAGTAACTAAAATATTTAAAAAAACTTTGTTGACCTAAGTAAGAATTGAATTTTAAAAAATTATATTACTTTTTAAGAAATAAATTTTGTTAATACAAAATGTAAATTAAGATCAATTATAAATATATTGAGTAATAATTTCGCAACATGAGATAACAAGTTTTATTTTGAAATAAATATTAATAATATCATATATTTAAATAAAATATTTCATAGAAATCATATGATTAAATAATTTTGCAATATGGAAATATCAAAAGTCATGCTCTTTCACAATTTATTTGTCACGTTTACTTTTCCATTGAATAACTGATAAATTTTAAGAGCATTAAAAATGTATTCGATCTTCAAATAATATTCACTTTTAGAATTCTACAATCAATATAATTCACAACGTTATATACAACAATACCCCAGAAACAGAAAATCCTTTCAAGGATCGATATAAAAATTTTAATAAATATTGAACTTTCACTGCACAGTAATTCACATTACTTTTTATCTGATTAAATTGAATTTAAATAATTTCCTTAATAATCGATTGAATAACTCTCTTAATTTATTTTTTACTCTGATACGACATTTTTAACTAGGTAATTATTTGATTAATTAAGTACTTACGATCATTTAAATAAATTTAATTATACTGTTAATCAGTTTCTTTTCGAGTAGATTTTGATTCTTACATTTTTCCATTTTCTTTACCTTCTATTGTCCAGAACAATATTGTTGCAACTCGATACTTAAAGATGATTAATGTACATGTGTTTTATTTTAAATAGCAGTCCTAAGAATTTTTGGATTATTGCTTATAAATATGTTGCATGAAAGAAATTTTTGAATTTTCTACTTGAAACTTTATATTATTTGCAAAATTATACTCTTTGAATAATTTAACTTTCTGAGAAATCAAATTTATCTCTGTGGCTATTTTTATAAGTCCAGCCATGAGCTGAGCCTTGTGGTAAAGTTTAACGATTAGTTTGCAGCATATAGCAAACAATACAGGTGCAATGATATACGCAAAATGTCGCTCCTAAGAGCAGTTAAAGCACATATCCCTTCCATAAACTAGAACCTGCCATGATTAAGTAGACTATCAACTACACTATTGTACTTTATCCTCCTAGGAAAACGAAAATTGTATAGTGACTCTTGTTGATACTCTTCCACTTACTTGTAGTATTCCGCGGAGACAAGTTCAGTCTAATGAGAAAACCAAACGCTGAAATCTTAATAACAAATACCTTGTAAAGGATACCAACCAAATTGTTAACTGTCATATACTGAACATCATGAAATAATTTAAAACAAAAACTTTAAAAAACACAATCTAAGTTGTATTTACTTATAAGATATTAAGCGTTTAAATTGTAAAGCACAATAACTTCTTAAAATTATAAAACAAAGTAATATAAACTTTCAAAAGATATTTAAGTAGAAACTCAGAATAACATTATAAGATTTAAAGTTCCAGAATTTATTTGAACAGATTCGAGTGTATGGTCTTTATAAATTAAATTTCTCAGACAATGCCATACAAAATTCTAAATGTATCGATATGCACGCAGGTATACGAGGTAATTGCAAATTTTTTTTAATAATTATTCAACTGACCCGTTCTTAAATAAAAATATTATTAATATATATCTTTTTGTTTGGGGTATATATATATACATACATACATATATATATATATATATATATATAATATATACAATCATAAAATTATTAAAACAATCAAAACACATTTCTTGATCAACAAAAATTAAAACGAAACCAACTAGGTCGAAATCGAAATTAAAACTCAATTCAGAATTACACGCTAAAAGTTCACAAAATGAAAGATAAATGAATAAGAACCAATTAATGAAACAAATCCAAAATACTATATTCAAAGAATTATTTAAACGGAACAGAAACAGAAGTAACCACGGAAACGAAACCAAAACCGGAATCGAAACTAAAAATCATTACTGATTCAAACAAGTTTTAAGAATTAAAATGTTTTTAAATCAATCATTGTATTTGGAGAGCGCAAATGCAGCTACAACTAAAATACAAATGAATAAAAATTAATTAACAAAATAAGACAACCGAATCAAAATAATAATCAATAGAAAAAAATAGTCAATAGAAAAAGAATCTGGCCTAAAACTTCGTCAGGAGCCACTTTCAAGCAAGGATTCCTAATAAGGGATTTTTTCTGTGAGGAATCGGTGGACAATGGTCAAAAGTATTGACACCTCGTGGCCCGAAAATCCCTCGAAAATGAAGGCAAAAGAGACATACCAATTTTAACAGCAAAAGACAAAAAAAAGCAAAACATTAAAAAAACATCAACAAATGAAACAAATATATATATAAAGAGTAAAACTACAAAAGAAAAATCACAATTAATGACTAAATTAAGAAAACCATAAGTGTACAGACCTGGCCGCGAACAACCGTTTTTCCTTTCCAATAATAATACTACAGTGTAACTATAGATAAATGGGATTTATTAGCGCCATCTATTTCACTAATATTTCATTATTTCTTTTTTTATTAAAATATTCATATTGCAGTAGTTTTTGGCAAGATCATTATTGTTTAAATTTTTAATAAAACTATTTGTTGCTTTTATAAAAGAAATTTTGTTATTACAAATTGTTTTAATTTTATT
>JAPMOQ010015927.1:4506549-4524483 GCA_026543055.1 Argiope trifasciata
TTATTTATTTCAAATTTTAATTAATTCATATAAAAAATATGAATATTAAGAGAAAAGAGAAAAGTATTAGATTCTGATAGAAGTATTCAAATGAAAATGGAATTTTAATCTCATTTATAATATATTTTAACTTTCATTGAATATTCAAAAATTTCTTTCTTCTATTGCATTGCTTCTTATTTTCTACATTGTTTGATTTCCAATAAGAAAAATGTTATTTTCCTGTTTTTTCCTTCATTAATAGAATTATGTTAAAAACTTCTTTATTTTTGTTTTTTCTGCAAATTAGTCTTTAATATATTTCATAATTTATGGGTGCAAACAATTTGATATCAAAAAAAAATTCTAAGTTTATAATAAAAGAGATTATTAATTTTTCGAAATTATATTCATTCCTAGATGGCACGCACACCATTAAATTAGTTTTTAGCATGTTAATTGATAGTTAAGAATCTTTAATTAAGAAATTCTTTTATTCTTCGTAATCCAGTGAATACATAAAGTTACAGAATTTTAATGCAAATTTATACGAAAGAATTCTAATATAGAATTATTTAATAAATCACAAATCATTTCAAAATTCTGTCATTTCTAAAATGAAACAAGCGAAGTTAAATAAAAGTATTTAATAAAGGATGTTACTTCAATGTAATTTTCTGCCCATTTTATTTATTTATTTATTTGTTGTGGTTCATGTCCCATTCAACTTATCTCCTTGTTTTACAAATATTTTATTATCCGTTTTCAATCCATCGTTAAAGACTGGTATGAAGATACTCTTTTTTTTTAGGTAGTTATTTTCAGTTATTGTAGTTTTTTAGTTTTTTGATAAGGCGTTATCCATAAACTCTCTATATTTTGTTTAATTTAATCTTTTTTTTACGAAAATGACCAAAAAGACCTTTGAAATATGTGCATTTTTCTTTATTTGTTTTTATTCATGTATATAATATGAAGATGAGAAAAGAAAATAGTTTTTTTAACATAAGGACATTAAATTAAATATTTCAAGCTTAGAAATAAGGATACTATAAAACTCTAGAGCGAGAACAGCTCTAATATGTCCCACAAAAGTTTCAACAGTATTTTGCAAATAACGGATAAGCTGTTATTCATAGGTACAGTACCTGCAAATGACTGTTTAATCGTTGATCCGTTCCTATAAATAAATAGTTACTTTAAATAAAGGAAGAAAAAAATGCATTATCAGTTTTTCTATTTATTATTTCTTTTCTTTTTTTCATTCTATTTATTTATTATTTTACGCACTGAATTTATTTTTTATATAATTTTGTTTATTACCTCGTTATTATTTTAGGTACTTAAAGGATCTTGTAAGAATTAAGGAAGTCCAAGTATGAATGAATTATTTTTATTTTATGATTTTTATTATTTTTCTCAATATTAATCATAAATATATGATTTGCATTTGTTCTTGATATTAAATTTGTACTGAATGCATTTTTACATATTTTATCAAAATTTCCGCAGAAAAAAATATTGAATGTGTTAACAAAGAACAAATATATATTAATTTCTTTAATCATAGAAATAAAAAATTACGGCAATTGCATTTTATTTCACTTATTTAAAAGAACGCAATGTGCTGCATTTATGTGGCATCTGCAAAGCTGAAATCAAATTTTTAAAAAATACATTATGTATTTGTATTCTAATTTTTATGCGAAAAAAAGTTTATAGTTATGTTATTTATTGTTTCCACTATGTTTCAAAATATGAAGTAATTAATTATTAATTATTAAAATATGAATTCAGTTTTCACTTCTAAATGCAAGTATTCAGAGTAGAGAAATTTTAGCAAAAAAATGTTACTTCAATTACAGTTTTAAATACCAATTGCAGAAAATTCAAGAATTTCTAATTAACTGTTTTTTAAAATAATTTCCAGGGGAATTTATCTTACTTTCTTTAATTAACTAGAGAAAATTAATTTTTAACAGTATCATTAATAAAACTACAAAAAAATCTTCATAGAAAAAAACCACTTCCAAATTAATGAATTATATTCGTCATTTTTTTGTTAAATTTATGCAACTAATCTTTATAAAAGTCAATTAAGCAAATATTTTTCCTGTTTTTAATTAAGGGAGAGCTGCGAATTCATTCCGCATGAAAAAATAACGGAATTATGTCGAATAATATTCATAATAATTAATTTTATGAAGAATTTTTTGAAGCTCTAGATTAATTTTACATCAAATATCTTTCAAGTTATTATATTAAAAAAGTATACTATGTTGGATTAAATTAGATTGTAATAAATATTTAAATGATTTTTTTTCTTTTCCCTTTAGGAAAAATTGGAAGCTGCTGACAGTCCAGATAGTAAACATGGTAAGTTATAATAAGCAATTTTGTGTCTCATTTAAAATCCCTTTAAGCAAAAAATTCTTTAATGTTAACAAATAATGTGTATTGGTCTTATATTAAAATATCATGCAACAATTAAGTATTTTAATAAAGATAACATATGAATTTATTCAAGTAAAATAATATTAAAGCTTAGAATGGCAGACAAGTTAAAAAATTGTTGTTATGCCAAATAATATTAATCTCACTCTTGTGTTTTAAACTAATTTAATATGTTAGTACTCACACTACATTAATAATTACATTATTAATGCAATATTTGTATTTTTAAAATTCCTGCATTAGATCATGATAAATGCATTAACTAACCTGTAAGATTTTAGATACAAAAAAAAATTATGTTATGCTCTTTTTTTTTTTTCTTCTTCTTCTTCTTCTTTTTCCTTTTTTTTTTTTTTTTTCACCTCAAAATACTTTAAAATTTGGAATCTCTAGAATTACATATCAGTTGAAGCTTCTTGATTTTTTAACAACTTATTAAACTATGAATTGCATCCAATATATATAAGAAAAATTATTTATGAACATTTCAGACAAAATTCATTCACAATGCATACAAATTCTGGTATTCACAAAAATAATTCTGATAATGTTTTCAATTGCAAAAATTTATATGAATAATGAGGTAATAGTACTTTATAATTATTTACAAATTAGGTACTTCTGGACGGTGAGAATTTTCAATCTTTTTTTCATTGTTGAAAAAGGAAAACCCTTTGAAATAGAAAATGGACGAATTGGACGGAAATTTCTTTTGATAGGGAATAAATGAAAAAAAAAAAATTTGGAACTCCCATTTTTAGTATTCTTAAACATATTGCAGTATTTAAAATAGCGATTTGAGCGATTGAGTTGATATTACATAATGCGTCTTCTCAACGTATACATTTATATTCATTTTCTCATTCAACATCATTTTTCTAAGCTACATCATTGGTACTTTCTAAGAATGTTTGCAATTAAAACCGTTGCCAAATGATGAAGACAATGTAACCAGCAACCTTTCTTTCTGTAGATTTTCACTATGCAGCAATGTGCGAAAATTTGATTGATAAAAGCAGTTTATTTAGCATCACATATCACGTTTGGATGCATGACAAAAAGGATCTTCATTAAAATTGAAGATGAAAGCCTCCATTTCTCTATCCCGAAAACTGAAATTGAAGGGTTTGCTGCAAAAAGAATGTAACTCCAATTAGAGGAATTCGGAGTTACATGTACTATCATATTTTAAAATAAAAACTTATTCGCTTGGCACCAGAAAGATATAGCTCCAGCCGTTAGTTCTCGCGTTAAGCAATGGAGCTATTTGTTTAATTAGTTTGTTGCAATACACAGGTGGCTCCTGATGCTAAAACCGGTTTTCTGCCCACTTGGAATAAATATTAATATAATTATTAAAATAAATGGAGCTACCTCCTTTTTGCAGAGAACTCTTTAAATATTGTGGAAATCTTTTTAGCAAATAAGGATAGATTTCTCATTATTATGAATTTCAATAAAGTGAGGTTTTTTTATTTACTTCGCTTACAATCAATTTTAAAACAAAGGTAAACTTCAAAATGTGATAATAGAACAATCCACTATAAAAGTAAATATATCTGCGAATGTGTGTATGTGTTTTAAAAATTAGACGGAAAATTATTACGTTGAAATGAATTGGCTTAGTTATTAAGATTTTTTTAAACTTTTCATTCAGTTTTAAGGAATGTCCTGCATGTATTTTTCAAAATTAACTAAAACGCACAGCCCAGGTATTTATAAAACTTTAAAAATTCATACAAGAAAAAAAAATGTCATTCTCGGAAGAGTTAAACACGTCATCGGAGCGGTGCCCCCTTCTCGAAAGGATGAACGGGAAGAGGGTAAAGGACATTTCAATCGGCAGTTTGCGCTCCGGAATTGCGGATTTGGAGGCAGCCGGTCGGATTAGCGTTTACTAATCACCGAAGAAACCCCCTCGTCCTGCCTCCTGCACCCACTCCACTTTGCTTAAGACCGTATTCTAGGGCAAGAGGATCGGGATCATGCTCAAATTTCGCTGCTGTTTCGTGTTGATCTCAGGCCAAAAAAGGAAGTGGACCAAAATATAGATATGATCATGCTCTGACAATCAATGTTATTTCAGAAAGGATGAAAGTGACTTAAAAGCAGTAGCGGGACGAGGCAAGGAAAAGGGGGTATAGAAGCCCTGCACACTATTATTTAAAGACTCTAATAAAGCAATATTCTTGTATTTATTTTAGACTTTTTCTAAAAGAAATTCAAAAAATGATACCAGGGTTGGCTGGAGGAAAATAAATAATGCACTCCAAATGTCAATTATTACGTAATACCAAAATTTGGGGAAGTATTGAACCAAAAAAATTGATAACGGAAATATTTATATTTAAGACTTGTTGAGCTGAACAAATGGTAGAACATAAATACTCCAGACAAAAATCTTATCCCATCTTATAATATAAATCTATAAAAATTTGTTTACAAATTATGTAAAAAAAAGGTTATACCAAATACTTTTAGCATGTTTCGAACACAGCATATCACTCGAAACTTCGTCCTGATTTCCTATGATCAAACTTCCCCAATATTCAATGATAAACCTGACAGAAATATCTTAGTTTACAGCTTCGATTAGAGAGAACTTATTATCTTATTAAAAACAATTGAAAAAGTTGATAGAATAATTAGTTTAAAACAGTTAAAATCCACAACACATTTTTTCTCTTAAATCAATTAGAAAACAAATACGTTAAAAGAATTTGGGATTGTAAACTTTTCTGCATAAATATAATAATTCGAATAAAATCATTTATAAAAATTCTATTTTAGAAGAAAAAATTTGAAATGCGAAGTAATTTTAATTGGGCTTTTTTCAAAGTAATTATAAAAATAAAGATTCTTAAAATGTTAAAATAAAATATATCTGATAATAGTCTGATTTCAAAAAATATATACCTTTTGCATAAAATTTTAAATTCTTTATGCAACTAAATATTTGAAAATCTGTATTTATTTGTATCAATTCTTATCTTGGTTTTTTTCCTTTAAATCCACCAATAAAAAATTGAACTGACTTCTAGTTTATTTTTTTAAAAATCAGTAATGCTTTTATTGTTTTTATTCTAATATGATTAGTTATCCAAATATAAAATATTTAATTGCCAAATTTTTAAGGTAATAATTTTTAATGATTTGAAAGAATAATTTTTCATTTCCTTTTTTCAAAAAGACGGAATATAATTATCAAAAAAATGTACCTGTCAAATTTAATAAAGCATCAAAAATTCTTTAAGTTTGTTTTGTTTTGTTTGTCTTATAAGGGTTTTTTTATATTTTTTTTCTAACATTCAGCAAGACGTGGACTTTCTTTAAAAATGGCTATTCATTTTTTCAGCCCTTTAAGAGTTCATTTTTTGCCCTTAAATCTTAAATTATGGTCTCATGTTAAAATCATGATGCTAAACTTAATCCATGAATTTCAACATAAAATAGGAATATGAGATAAGTAGACAATATGTTTTTACAATATACCATATTCGTACAATGCAGTTTTTGACGATTTTTAACAACTCAAACAATTCATCTCCCTCAACAGAGAATGAAATCCATGATTTTGAATATATTAGGTCATTATAACCACCAAATTTACCTCCGAAGGAAATAAATCAGTACATCATTGTAAAAATTGTAAAATTCAATACTCTTACACATAAAGTTTAGAAATTTAGGTTTAAACACTTATAATTTTGCGCTGGCCAAATAAAAAACTACCATTCCAGAATAGACATCATTCCAAATGAATTCGTTTGTGGATAGTCCCCTATTTGAGAAAGGAGGAGGTCGGAGTATTAGACATCGTTGTCCAAATACTTGTCTGAATGGGAAAATCCGGGCATTGTGCTAACAGAGCGATAAGTAATTCTAGTGTCCGACGCACTTCTAAATCACAACTCCGCATTTACATCAAAACGACCCCGCTTCCGAGAGCTTTTCTTTCCGCCAACCAGAGTGCCAACTTGGCGACATATATCTCCCAAACTGCGTTTCAAAATGCATTTCCACTTCAGTTAGAGAAAAATAGGCTGAATTTATTAAAATAATAAAAAAATCTAGCAAAAGGCATAAGTGAAATTAGAAGGAAGGTAATATTTTAAATATACTTATTATAAATCTCGTCTTCATTTTTTTAATCTGAAAACTTAGTAAAACATGTAATTATTATTTAATAATTTTTTTCTCAGATAAGCATGCACAAAAAATACGCCTGCCTAAGAGTTGTGATGATGATTCTCAGTAACCAAACCCTTTTTACTATTTCGAGGGGGGGGGGTCTTCATTTACTTAATTTTTTGTTTCTTTCGTAATTAGTTTCAATTCATATCTTCATTTTTAAAAGATTAAGAGACGATTTTCCGATAAGCAGATAATTGATTGTTCAACAATTTTATTCCGAAATTGTAAAGCGTTGTCTTAAAGGAACACAAGCTTAAAATTATTCACCAATGGTTCTCTTTATACGTTGAAATTTGCCGTTTGGACTAAAACATCTTACTGCAGGAGTCTAATCCAAGTTAGAAGAATTGGCTGTTAGGTTTTTTTCCCAATATGTGGTAACGACTTGAAATTTATGATTCTAAAATAATCATCATGCAGTTGAGGAAAAAAAATGCATTACAAAATATTAAACCTTTTTTTTAGCAATTGAAAATGGAAATTTGAACTATAGGTGAAATTGAATTTTTAAATTCATTCACAAAAATAGAATATTTTAAGAGAGTATTTTTATTTATAGAATGGAGAGAATGTTTAGTGATTACAAATTATTCTTATAAAAAGATTTGGCTAGCAGTTTAAATAAAATCGTGGAAAAATCGACTAACTTTAAAACAGACCAACTATAACCATAGAAATAAGTTCTTTACAATATTAAAAACAGGTATAATAAAAATGGCTGATTTATAGAAAATTTCCTCAGAAATACCCCTCTATACCTCCACAGGAAATTTGGAATATTTGAAATCTAATTTTTAACTCGCTGAAAACACGAGAATAAAGTATGTGGATTTCAGTGAAGTAAATTGCGGTATATGGGTAAATTAAAAAAGAAAAAATGGAGGTATTGAGATCAAAAAACTTCTTTGGAAATTGGAAAAAATTTAATGGAATTATTTTTGCACAATGCCTTTTATTCTTTGAAAAATGAGTTGAAATAATTTCTTTCAAAGCATTCTCGAATAAAAGTACTTCTGCTAATCAAATTTCTTTCTTTCTTTTTTTTTTTTCTTTTTTTTTTTTTTTTGCTCTAACTGGGATAAATCTGAGATACTGTTGATCATCAGATAACTATATTTTCGCTATAAATTATTTATAAATACTGAAATAAAAAGTAACGCTGTTAACAATTGCATTATATCATAACATTATATTATATATTTTTATTTCAAGAAAGAAAATATGGTTCTATTATATTTACTTTAGAAAGAACAAATTAAGAATTTGAAATGAAAAAGAAAAAAAAAATTCTAAACATTGATTTATATTTTTTAAATGTATTTCTTATGGAAATTTTACTATACAAAATAAAGGTACGAGATCTGAATCCCTATAAGCTAATAATATTACAATTACTAGAGTTAATATACAAGATGATGCAGCAAAACAAAAAATCTTCATTGCTAACTTTTTGAAATACCTCCCTAACATATACGAAAATAATCTATCAATATTACTTTAAATATATTTTTTGCAATTCTTCTTTCTGATTCTTACAAGAAAATTCAACAATACTATAAGATGCATTTGACAACGAATTAATAATAAAAATCTACGCTCTGAAATGAGTTTAAAATTATAAAAACAAGTAAAAGACAAAATTTAAAATTTTATGCGCTTATACATAGTTAAAGTTAGCAAATCATCATCAGTATGACTTAAAATCAAGCATTTTTTATTGGTTAAGCATTGAAATCATACATTTTACAGAAAAATATTTTTATGCGGACACTATATGCACAACGAGTTCCTGGTCTTGAGATGGCGCTGGATTTGGCGCGATTCGCTGACCGTGGCAACCTAGTATCTTGTGTAGATTTGTAAAGGGATTATCGGGTATTGGAGGGCTGCAACCTGCTCCCCCATTCCCGAAGCCGCTCAAAATTCCGGGGATTACACAGAAAATGACTTTAAACCCTCGCCGCAAACAGTTTGTTCGACCGCAGAAGGAAAGGGATCATCATATCGTTAGATAAGTTCACATGCCTCGCTTCTTTAGGTCCACCGCATTATCTCGATTAAAGAGTTGCTAAAATTTAAAAAAGAAATCTTCATGCATTATTCGTTAAGGAACTCACTAGAAAACGAGGAGTTTTACTCACTTATTCAAAACAAGATTAATAATAAAAAAAAGAAATCATTTCGAGTTCTTATTTCATTTATTTCCGTACAACTTTACTTGCTGAAGTTTTATGAGGAATAAAAACATTTACTTGGATATGTGCAATTCTTCATAATTTTCTGAAGTAAAAGCAGAAACGAAATTTTTTTTTTCTTTTTTACCAACTTATGAACAAAAATTGTTATGCTTTATACAGAACAAAATATTTCTATCTCTCTTTTGTTTCTCTAAAAATGAAAGGAAAAGATGAAAATTTCAAAGGATATTTTTGACCATCACCATCATGTGAAAATTATTTTTGTTACTTCTCTTCTTCAAATGTCATTGATGATCAAAACAATTTAATGTATTAGGTATTTTGGTATTATTATATGCACAATTAGTATTATAAAATCTCTGATCGCATTACGAATATTGAAATATCTATATCTGGTTATGTTTGATTCCTAAGATTGAGCTACAGTTCGCGCTTGTAATTCGCAGGATAAAGTTGAGATATATCATCTAATTTTTAATATAATAGCGCAGACGAATTTTAAATAGAAAAGTAATTTTCTAAATTTACATACTTCATCATTATTAGAATATTTTAATTAGCGACAAATATTACTTTTCAAATTCACTCAAATACATTAAATGTATATTTAATGTATTTATAATTATTTATAAAAAATATTATTTATAAAAAATACAATGAATGCATTTAGACAGAATATAAGCTCATAAGTAATAAAATATCAATGAACACTGAAAAATATTCTGGGAAATAAAAATATCTCTTTTGCAATATCAAAAATTTTGTATTCCCTTTTTCTTGTTATTACAAATACAACTAATCATTTGAATTACTGTGGCTTAATTGGTTGCTCTCAAAAAAGTAATAAAATGTTTTTAAAAAATTCTTTTAATTGCTTAAGAAATTCAAAAATATAAGTTTTTTTATAAATTCTAAAGCTGTATACAACTGTTATTAAACCTCAACAACATATCACCCAAATCTTGTGAAATAATAAATTGCCTTTAGAAGCCCAAAATATTTCCTGTATCTCAACGAAAGCATAATTTTCCAAACGGAATAATAATTTATCCTAGTATCTCCTATCTGGACTTACCTTTGCACTCCAAATTTTTTCTTTCTTTGAGGGAAAAGGAAAAGTACTCTTCCTTGGTTATACCTTGTGATAAAGCAATTTTTTAAGTGAAAATTGCTTCAAGTGAGATTCTTTACCAGTTTCAAACTTTATTTAGACTTAAATAGACTTTATTAATTTCTTTCTTCAAAGTATGCGCAGAGAAATTCAAGAACTGCTAAAAGTGGACATTCTGTATGAAAAATTACAAAACAACTCTTAATCTAGCTTTTTGTTCCGGATAATGAACTCTAACTTAGGATGACCCAATGTATATTCTTTATTTTTCATGTTTATTTATAATTATTTATTTTTATTTATTTATTTGTATTTTATTTATTTGTTTAATATTTTATTTATTCATTCATTTATTTATATTTATACTTTTTATTTATTTACTATTTAGTTATTTATATTTTATTTTTTCATTTTTTTATTTTTCTTATTCTTTTATTTGTTTTTCCCTCTATGCTTTAATTTACCTTTAATGCTTTAATTTTATTTTAATGTTTTGTTGGAACTGCCTTTAGCTTCTTTTACATCTTGTACATGTGCATAGGAAAGGTATGTTTGATTAGCGAGTCTTCTGTTAGCAGAAAAATATTGATATTACCTGGCTATTGCTAACAGAGTTTCCTTCACAATGCTCAATGATTCGTCATTAATATTCATTGTTAATTAGTGTGAATTTTTTATTTTTACTTTTAATATACTCAAATATTTTTTTTTTCGTTTCAAAAATTTAATAATAGGTCTTAACTCAGATATTTCAACTGGTGAACTTTTATAACATTAGATCAAGAGGAGCTAAAAACAACACAAAAAAATGCTTTTAGTTGTAAATAACATCGACATTACAATGTGAAAAAATATTTTTAAAATGTCTTATTTAATATTTAAAATTTTATTCATATCATACATTAAAGTTAATATTTCCAAGAACCATGAAAAGATCTCTGAAACACCGTGATAATCTCAAATCATTTATCACGATACTGAAATCCAGACATCATTTAATCATGCAACCATGCTCCCGTTTGGATATTTGTAGTGGAAACTTTATAAGCCAGATAACATGCTCAAGGCTGAGTGATCACTTTTAGTCTTGTGGTCATGTCATCTGGCTACCATCCGTAAGGTCCAAGGTTAGGTCCTACCTGTCGCCAGTAGCAACATATCGAATGATCAATCCTGTACCTTTATAATCTCATCAACTCAATATTGAATAATTCAAATATTCCTTTTATAGAAGTTACTATGACTTCTTAAAAATATTACTACAATTATGAAAACGTTCATTGCAAAACTGGTAGAAGATAAGTTATCGAAATGGTATTACTTTTTCATATTTAGGTCAGAAAAACCAGTACTGAATTCCAGCTTTTTTCCCCAAGGCAATAATTTTTTTTTTTTCATTTTTTTTTCATGGGAATAAATTATTGATTCCTTCATGTTATTTTATTAAGTTATCATTGATTCAAACAGTACCATTTTCTTCTCATTAATAAATAATTTTAGATTGATCAATCTTCTTACGAAATTCAGACATTTTTATACTCAAAAACTATTTTATATTGACCAATCATTCAACAAAACTGAGCTATTGAACTCAATCATGCAATCATGGCATAAAGTTCAGATAAAATACTTAAAAATAAACAATTTCAAAAGAAAAAAAAAATTGCGTCAAAGGCTTTGTAAAATTATCGCATGTATTTGTAGAATAAACAGAAAGTAACGATTCCCTTTAAATTAATTCTGGTTTTTTGTCCGGAGAAATAGGAAAAATTAAAGGACATTATTAAAGAAATTGACTGTCATATAAGTTAAAGGCTTTTTGATATTATTAAATAAAAAAATCGAAAAGCAAGACATAAAAGGAAGAAAATAATATATCTTAGATCGTCTATATTTGCTATATAAATATAAAGGCCTTTAATTATTATAAAAGAACTTTTCTTTATACTTTAGAAATTTTACTTATGTGATTCTAATGTATGAAAATGCAATCATTTTGAATCTACCGGGAGTTAACAAAAATGGCAGGAAATTCGTTCCTTTTAAGCAAAATATAATAACTCAATAGAGTAATTATGCAAAATTATATAAGGCGTTAATTTTACCAAAATAAGAGTTAAATGAAAGATGAACATTTCATTTAAGGAATAAAGAGAAAACATTTTACTTAATAATAAAGTAAACCTTAATTATCAACGAATTAGATGGCTTCTCAAGAGCAAATGATCAGCAGAATTGAAGTAGCCGTAATAACAATAAACACACAAGTTTCAAAATAAAAATGATAGTACTTTAAAAACCAAAAAAATTCAAAGAAAACATATCTAACAAAGCGAAAGTTAACATATAGTTAAGAACTCCGAAAATAAGTTCATACGTTTCAGAATAAGGTCGCTCAAAAGTGACAGTCTAAAACTGCTAAAACGAATAGTAAAATTCCTTATTTATTTTATCGGAATAAGTTTTTTTAACATTATTTAGAAATCTTTTCAAATGTTTAATTGTTTTTCAAAACTATGAAATTGTATGAAATCATTTTAGATATTCATTGGACGGTAAAATCCTTATTATCTGCAAGGAATTTGAATCAAAAATTAGCAAACAGCCCTTGAAAATCGAATAATTTAAATAGTAGTTTTTCTATTTTTTCAATCAAAGGATGTACAGATCAAAAATATTATTGATAACTAAGAAAAGGTAAAAATCAAACATTTTATCTTGAATTTTTGTAAGAAAAATATATATTAAAATTAAAGGATAAATTATACGGAAATAAAATTAATATAACCGAAAAACTTTTTTTTTTCAATTTCAAACTGTTTTTAAAATTTTTTGTGCAATAATGCGTCCGAAAGTTATCGGGCTAAACCATTAGGATTTCGATTATTCTTTAGATTTTGCTTTAAGCCTCATCTTTCGTAGTATAAAAACATGATAAATATTTTGAAAGCTTCTTTTCTTGTGAGCCTCTTTTATTTAAGAAGTAACCTACAACATTTCATAATTATAGATCCAGCATACTATCCTGCGAATTCCTCCAAATACTCCAAATGATCCTCCTTTTTCAGTTTTCGAAGTGGAACATACTATCAACAGCTTAAATAACAAAAAAGCTCCAGGACCCGATGGTATTTCAGCAGGAGTTATTAAAGAAGCATTTCACTGTAATGGCAAAATTTTTGTTGATCTGTATAACAAATGCCTGCAACATGGATATTTCCCTTCAAAATGGAAAGTAGCACAAGTTGTGTTATTTAACAAGTCGAATAAAAAAGACAGAGATCCAGCTGCTTTTCGGCCTATTTGTCTTCTTGATATCATTGGGAAAATATTTGATAAAATGATTACTCAGAGGTTATTCTATCACTTATTTAAAAATAATTACCTACATCAAAATCAATATGGTTTCATTCCTGGTAAAAGTACTACTGATGCAATTATTCACCTTATGAATTGGATTTCTGAAGCAAGAAATAACTCAAAACTCAGTGTAATAATTTCTTTAGACGTGAAAAGTGCTTTTAGTCGAGTTTGGTGGCCATTAGTATTACATAACTTGAAAAATATGAATTGCCCCCAAAACCTTTTTAGTGTGGTTTCAAGTTTTCTCAACGACAGAAAAGTCTTTTTGTCTTATGGTGATCAAATTTTTAATAGAGAATATTCAATCGGATGCCCTCAGGGTTCTAATTCTGGACCGTTGTACTGGCTTTTAGTAGCTAATGAAGCACTCCGAATTAATTTTGGAGAAGATATTAAAATAATTGCATATGCGGATGATTTTTATCTGTTTGTGGCAGCAACCAGTAAGCATAAAATTCAAGATATGGTTAAAAGTGCATTGAAAAAATTAGATTGTTGGAGTAAGGATTCTAAGGTTACTTTTGCGCATGAAAAAACGCAGCTTATTCCTTTTGGGAAGAAAGGGCGTTATAAGCACCCTCCGTATTGCTCGTATGCTGGTAAATCAATCAAGCTCACAAGAAATATGAGGATTCTTGGTATCATTATTGATGACAGGTTAAATGGTTTGGCCCATATAAATCACGTGGGAAGCAAGATGACTAAAATTTTAAATAGACTTACAATATCCAAGTACAACAGAGGAATTTCAGGAAAAGTTGTCAAAATTTTATACAAAAGAGCCCTAGAAAGAATTTTAGTGTATGCAGCTGCAGCCTGGTAGAAGGGCACAAATAGACAAAGACAAAAGATCAATAGCGTGCAACGCAAAGCACTGCTTGCAATAACGGGAGCTTTTCGTACAACATCCACAGCTGCTCTACAAACAATTAGTGGCCTTGAACCAGTTGATATGATTTGTGATGTATTCTGATGTATTCTGATGATGATTAGGTGTGTGCCCAAAGTGGCGTTACACCGGTGAAAAGCTTACAATTACAATTAAAAAAATCTAATTTAAATAGCGATCAAAAGACTCGCTATTCAAACATAACTTTTGCATCTTGTACACGTGCATAAAAGAAGCTAAAGGCTGAGCCAAAAAAAAAAAAACTTAGAGGGAAAGACAAAAAATAATAAGAAAAATAAAAAATGAAAAATAATAATAAATAAATAAATAAAAACCTATAAATAAATATAAAAATATAAATAAAGAATAGTCCATTATCCGGAACAAAAAGTGTGAAATCTGATTTGTGATATAGAAACCGCATGGTATTCTATAAAAAATCACTATAAAGACATCCATATTTTTGACAAATCAATTGACTGTTCTAATATGATTACTTATGAAAACAGATGGATTCATCCAAGTAAGATCGTAAAGGTGCAGTGGGATGTTTCTAGAGTGACAGCTCCATATTCCATCTATACGGATGGTTCTAAAAGGAATGAACAAGTTGGGGCGGCTTTTTGTGTTTTTGAGGGAGAAGATAAAATTGAAGAGATTCATTATAGGCTTGAAAATCACTGCTCAATTTTTCAAGCAGAACTTTTTGCAATATATCAAGCTTTAAATTGGAAAAACCATAACAAACCGAATTTGCATTATCATATTTTCACTGACAGCCTGAGTGTATTAAAGGCTCTACAAAAATTTAATCCAAAAAATAATTTAATAGAAGATGTTAAAAGTCTGATAGATGATAATATTTCACTACATTGGGTTAAAGCCCACATTTGTATCAAAGGCAATGAACTAGCTGATCTGGCTGCCAAAGCTGCTACGATTAAACCTAAAATAGACTATGACCTTGGAGAATCCGACAGATCAATCAAAAATCGTCTTCGTAAAATCCTCATCGATGAATGGCAATCAAGATGGGAAAATAATGAAACAGGCCGCTTTACTTTCAATATATTTACTCAAGTAAAAAGAAATAGATGCATTGACAATAAATATTTAGCCCAGTTAACCACTAACCATGGACTTTCCCCGCATTACTTTAAAAGATTCAATCTGAGGAACTGTAGTTGTAGATGTGGTAATGATTATGACGATATTCCCCATTACATTTTCCATTGTCCTATTCTTCAACACCTCAGAAATTTTATTAAACCACATCAGCTCATCTCTCAAATTTTGTCAAATAATAAACTGTCTTTTGAAGCCCAAAATATTTTGGATTTCCTGTTTCACAACGAAAGCAAAATTTTCCAAACGGAATAATAATTTATCCTATTATCGCCTACCTGGATCGCCTTGCACTCCATTTTTTTTTTTTTTTTTCTTTTTGGCAAAAGGAAAGAACTCTTTCTCGGTTATACCTTGTGTCAAATCATTTTTAGTGTTAATGTTTTTTACCAGTTTTAGACTTTAAATTGACTTTTTTTTTTTTTTGCCTTTCGTCAAAGTTTGCGCTGAGAAATTCAAGCACAGCTAAAAGTGAAGAATATTCTGTTTGTAAAATTGCAGGAAGAGCTCTGTATCTGAAGCTTTTTGTTCCGGATAATGGACTATTCTTTATTTATATTTTTATATTTATTTATGTTTTTATTTATTTATTTATTATTTTTCCTTTTTTTTAAATTTTTCTTATTATTTTTTGTCTTTCCCTCTAAGCTTTTTTTTCTTTCTCTCTTTGCTTTTTTTCATTATTTTTTTTTGGCTCACCCTTTAGCTTCTTTTTATGCACGTGTACAAGATGCAAAAGTTGTGTTTGAATAGCGAGTCTTTTGATGGCTATTTAAATTAGATTTTTTTAAAATTGTGATTGTAAGCTTTTCACCGGTGTAACGCCACTTTGGGCACACACCTAATCATCATCAAAATAAATCAGAATCAGAATACTATCCTGCAGAAGATTTGAACAATCTTCGAATCAAGTTTCAGTTTATCGATAGTGTTACAACTTTTAAAGAACATTTTCCGTTAAAATTATATAGTGCATTTAAATTATCATCTTATATTAGGATAGACACTTTACTTTTTAAATTCTAGCTACACAGACATATCTATCTTAAGATATCAGATAGCTCGTCTACAATCTGACATATAAAAAGAATATTCGATCATACTGATATCGAAGTTCAGTCCCAAAATGGAGATTATGTCATCAGATCAGCGTAACTTAATCATCCTATAAAATCCATTAAATAAAAAGTTAATTTTTAAAGCATGGCATATTTCAGTGGATAAAAATAAATTTCACTTTGCTTACATTTTACCTATTTCTCTACTGTGCTACACTTAAATATGTCATATTTCTTTTCAATACACTAAAAACAATAAAGTGCTCCAAAAATAAAAGTCGATTAATTTCTCACCTTTTCCAGTTCCATTACAAGATAATTCCATCAAAATCTCTTGTACAACATCGAAGATACTATGATGTAGAATGTAGTTCCCCCCCCTATCCCAACGTTTAAAGCCTTCCTCATTTGTTTCGTGATTTCGGTTTCTATAGCTACAAGATAGCTATTCTCTTCAGAGCGAGACGAAACCACTTGTTTCGTGGCAAGACATGAAACTCAATTGTTTTAAACACACATTTTCATGCAGCATTGACGCTCTAGCAGTTCAAATGGCCCGACCCTTCCAAAGCACGTGCTAAGTGTAACCTGGTTGAGAGGAGTGATTGCTGATAGTTTACTTAATGCCTGATAAAACGCTCAATAAATAATTGACGAAGAAGGCTCTCCCATGCGATGGAAAAAAGAAATAGCGCCAAATTTTACCTACACTCATGTTATATTAAATGTGTACTGACCAAATCCTCTACTATGACTAAAATCAATCAGGCATTTATTGGGGCCTCTAGATTATCAGTGCATACCTACAACCTGCATATGCAGGCTCTTTGTAGAAATATAGTATCCATAGTTTATATTCACCCTGGTATTAAAAGAAACAAAATCTAATAACTAAGGGAACCTATACTAACATAAAGGAATTTGACCAATTATATTTGAAAAAATACTCATAAGATCTTAATATTTTATCATATATGTATTTTTTATAAACTTAATTATTTGGATGGTAAAACATAATTTTTAAAATCAATTTACTTGAATTCCCTTTTTCAATTTATCACTCTAGGCAACTGCCTAAAGGAAATCCATCATTGTACGAATTTTCAATTTGTTTCCTATGTAAATGTAAAATGGATGATATATTAAATGGCATTATGCATTTGACCCGTATTCTTCGTTTAATAATAGACTTCAATTTATTTTGGAATCCAGTGATAAGTTTGCAGAAAAAAAAAATGCATTTTTGTTGATTATGTGACTGTAAAGTCATGTGGATTAGCTTCTTTACGAAGGATTCCGCTGAAAATCTGCTGAGCTAACTTACTCAATTACTCTAAGAAAAAAATGCTGTTCTTTTAATTCATATAAATCGCTTAAAACATTGATATTTTATATGTATTTCTTCAGCGCACTTAAAACTGGGAATGAAAAGGATTTGTCACAACTGAAGCTGTCTTTGGAATATCCAAGGAAAAAAACTGATGGCAGAGCAACGATATTCTTGTACATGACTAAAAAGGCTTAACAGATAGTAGATAATTTATAATGACATCCACAATGACT
>JAPMOQ010015927.1:4549483-4576318 GCA_026543055.1 Argiope trifasciata
TCTATGAAATATTCAAAAGAGCTCAATATTAACAAAAGAGGACCCAAGAGATTTGCCTTGCTAACTATTTAGGACTCGATGGCATACGAATTCTATTTAAAAAGACATCTGAAATAACAGTACTTGACTTAAAATAGCAGTTCTACAAGTGTTCATAGTTCTAAGAATTGCCTTGATTGCCTTTTTAATATTTAAAAAAAAAAAAAAGAATTTTCCAATTTAGAAGAAGTTAGTAATCATTAGTAAAAATTATGTTAATGCAATTAAATCTGTTACTGAAATAAAAAGATAAATATTTTCTAAAGAATAGAACTTCCATACAAAACCTAGATAACCTAGTTTCTAAACTAGCTTTGGATAAAGCTTATTTTTTATTATATAAATGGAATGAAGCGAGCGAGAAAAGTTGTTTCAATAACAACAAAAAATTTTCGGCATTAAAAACTACAGCTTTCAAGAGGTAAACGGATGTCGCTTTAAGATCATAAAAACAGAGCCCTCGAGAACGGAACAAGAGGACGGGGTTAGGACAGCCCTATCAAATGATCAGCAGGTGGACAAGGTCCGATCCACCATGAGTCCGGTGATGGCCACTTCCTGTCTCCAGAGATTTCAAATAAAAAACGTGGCGCACATGAGCATTGACCAATCGAATTTGTCCTCGGCGTCTGGAGCCGCTCAATAATGCGAGATTGCTCCCCTGGGGTCTCCCTCTAGAGCGATGGGGGACCCCATCTCTCGTGGGACCCCTGACCATCGTCCGAGAGGCTATGAGTTGTGCTCGCATACGCAGCCAACGAAGCGTTCCCGATACACTTTACAACGGTGGACAGTTCCATTTAAAAAGACCTGCCCTGATGCAAAAGGGTGGGAGGAAGGCGGTGTTTGATTTGTTCAGTTGAGTCAGCGCGGAGGGTGGGTCTTCAAATAGGTGGACACTGATGATTGGGCCGAAACAAAAAAAGAAAAGAAAGCCGCGTAAGAGTCAACTGTCATTTTATTGCTTGTCGTTGCTGCAGCAAAAGAATGAGAACTTTTTGGGGAGCATTTCTTTTCTCAGGCCGACTTTGAATACTTGAATTGCGATGATATTTTGCAACGATATAAGAGATTAAATGAAATCAATTTTGGGATTAATTAAATTATGATTGATGATTCATTTTAACGCAAGCAACTAAATACAAACATATTATATCTCGAATAGACTTACAATATAGAGCTATAAATTAATTGTAAGCTGATGCAAAAATGTCTTACGATTATTTTAATTAAAACAACACGATTGTTTTTATTCAATTCAATAACGTTTGTGATTCTATCACATTAACTTTTTATTCATATGCAAGCATGTGTATCATATTAATACTAAAAACTTTCTTTTGTTAAATACTTTTAAGCGGTTTTAAATTTAATTTATTCTATAATTCTTGTTTCCATCTGACTTAATTTCGTGACATTTCTAAAATTAATATACATTTTTTAACTTCTATAAATGCTTTAATTTTATCTATTTTTAATTTCTATGCATTAAACTAATCAAACAAAGAAACGATTCTTTTTTTCAAAAAAATATACAATATTCACCGCTTTACACGCACATATATATCCCGTCGAACCCAATCAAAATTACTTTAACAAAAGAAATCAGTTTAACATGTATAAAACAAGGATAATGTTTAGCTGAATATATGTTTCTTTAATTGAAAAAGTCTGCTATTTCAGTTTATTTTAATTAACTTTCTTTTACAGTTAACAACACTTATTATAGGCAGGTTAATTCATTTTAAATACATATTGGAATGTAGTATCCCTTAGATGAAGTTTCTGATAGTATACATTTTCGATAGTTTTCTAGCAAATTTTTATAAAAATGATGAATCTTAATTCTTATTTGTTTTTATCTTCTCCTTAGGGAGAGAGGGGCAGATTGTATTCAACATGAAATGGACTATAAACGTTTGAAATTTTATTAAATAGTTATCTTCTAAAATTAATTCCTACGCTTTAAAAAAATTTACGACTGCTTTTAGTTAAAGTTGTGGCGTAACACTCTCCTCTTCCCTCTCAAGCTCTTTAATGGGGTGTTCAAAAAGCATTGGTCTTTATCATTAACAAAAGTATTTGAAAAATTTCATGTGTTTTTTTTTTTTCTATCATAACATAACACTTACCTTGCACTCATGAATTCAACCTGATTTGTGTTTTCGTCATTCATAACTTCATAGATCTCCTTTAGTTCATATACATTCGGGAAAACAATCTAAAAGACTGGCCACTTTTCCGGAAAAGTATAAAATTTTGATTATTTGTTAACAACATTTTGAAGCGAAGCAAATTAGAATTATTTCCATTTTTCATTCTGTGATCAGAATAAGTTTTCGACTAATTTTAAATGTTAAAAAAAAAAATTGTTACAAATTAGTTGAAACTGCACTACTATATTTTATATTCTTTTAATGAATGAAATCCTGTGTAATAACTGTTACTTTAAAACAAAGATGTTCAACCAGCAAAATAAAGCATTTTGGCAAATGATTGAAAAATGTATTTACCTTCTGACTAAAGCCCGGATTCTACACTCTAAAGAAGAATAAGTGTCATTTTAGGAGAAATGTGCACGTGATCCCCCCCCCCTCGTAGCTTTCTGGTGTTTGCTTAGAATATCGACTTTAGTAAGAAAACGCGGACTTCATTGTTTTGTTGAGGACTTCTGTTTGAAAGAGGAAATGATATGCTAATGATATGATTAACGCAAATGAAACCAGACAAAAAGATCGATATCAAAAGGATCAACAACAAATTTAATGAAGGACCTATAAAATGTTACGAAAAGTAAAAGCATATGTTGTGTTCAAAGCATAAAAAGCAAAGACGTGAAATAATTATTGTGCTGTTGCTACAAAAGGAAAACAATATAATTGCGAAGAGTAAAAGATTTTAATAGTAACTATGCATGACTCAAAAGCTGTAACTTTGACTGTGCACAAGCTGAAATGTTATATGATATTTAAAATTCTGTTTATTAACATTATTTTAAGAAATTTTAATAAAATATATTCAATTTCATGATTTTGCCCTTGGCACTCCTTTGATTTAAAAATTTTATATGTAAGAACTCGTAATGAAATTTTAATAATTATTCAGATTTCAGTTCACAGAATATGAAAACAAATTTCGTTTCTGCTAAATTTTGTTACCAACTTTTCCGATGTATTCACATGTTGGATTTTTCTAGAAAACTATTCTAGTATTATGATATTATGCAGAATAATTTCAAAAGTTATACAGTTAGATATTTAAACCAAAGATTAACTTTTCTTTATTGTGAATAAGTTTCAATTTGTTCTTTAATATAAAGATAATAGCGACAAATATTCTCCAAAGAACTTCAGTAATTTTAGTACTTTGAATCCAATATCAAACAAACTAGCTAAAATTTGTATAAAGTACAAAATAATTGGTTATTCAAAACACAATTGGTTGGATTGTTCTATTTTTTCCCTCATTCTGTTTTATTTCTTTTTATTGGTTTATTGGTTATCATTAACTGCCTTTAAAAACTATCATCATAATAAGCGTAATAGATTCTGAGTTTAAATACCATTTCCTGCAAATAATATCCCTAATAATTTAAGCAACAAACTATTTTAGAAATAACATTGGACATCAAAATTATGTTATTTTGATAAACAAACAAATATTCCTATATTTTCTGCAATAAAATTCTTTATAAAAGTTAGTCTAGTATCATCTTAGTATCATTAAAAATGTACTACTTCCAATCGTACATTGTACTGTTCAAATTTCATTTTAATTTAAATTTGATAACTATGTCATAAGCACATACATGCACTTTTTTATTAGTAACTAACTGTCTTTGGCGATTATTCGGTGCGTCAGAATTAATAGTTACTTAAAATTTCCATTACATATTTTTTTTATTTGTTTGTTTTTTGCTTTTTAATTTTATAATTTCCTTAGCAAAATATTTTTAAATTTCAAATTTTGAAAAGTGTGTGATTCATACCATTTATAAGCCATAGATCCTTTTGTACACTAGGCTATGCATTTCCCTAATTCTTTGTATATATCTTTATACATCCAATCATATCAGAAAATAAGACAACAATGAATAAAATTGGGCGAATTTTTTTAAAAAATGTGATTGCTTGATTTAAAATTAAATCTTAAATATTTTAATTTATTTATCGAGAAAAGCTTAATAATAACTGTACGAAATTTTCAAACATTTTATTAAATACATGCCTTCTTAAAAATCAGTCTTTCTGTTATTAAAATCATGCTTTTTCATTAAAAGTATCAACATAAAAGATAAACATACTCTTTCACACGTTGATCATTAAAAATGCAAAAAAGACAGAATAAAATAATAGTAGCAATAAGGAAAGAATAAAAATTCTCTATAGTAAAGAAATATATTGTAAGAATATTTTTAAAAAAATACTGGATTGAGGAAAAAATAATAATAAAGGAAAAAGAATTATTACTATCGAAAAGATTAATTTTTAATTTTATGATGATGTAAAAATAGTTGTTTTGCTTTAATATAGCGGAAAAGCACCAAAATTTTATTTTAATAATTTATCAAAAATTCAAAACAATCGTTGGTGCACATTCCCATCATTCAAATTACATCAGTGTCAAGTTTAGCAACTGTCTCTCTCTCCAACAATTTATTTTAGTATTACAGTAAATTTAACATTTACATAAAATTCAAAGGTATTTACACATCTGCATCATCCTGTTTTTTTCTTCTCAATTTTCAAAAGAAATTGCCACTTCTAATGAAATGTAAAAATAGAATAAAATTATAATGCATATGAACTCATCGAATGAGAATGCGCATCGGGTTGATTTAGTTTTTCAGGTAGTCCATGAAAGGAAAAACCTTAAATGCAATTAAGAACATCAAAAGATAACATATTATGATATCTATTTTATTTTCTAAATTGCTCACTTTTTTTGTTTGTTGTGATCTTGAGGGATTTTCTTTTATGGAGATATTTTGATGGATCATGAAAAAGCCCCTTAAACAGATACTAATTTATTCTTTTGCAAAAAAAAAGAATCAATGTTTAATGTTATTCTTCCAGATCTGCTAATTGTAAAATTATATAAATTCAGCGTCTGATTGAATGCTGCATAGCAATAACGTTTCTTGTCTAACTACTATCAGAAAAAAAAATTAAGCTCCTTTTTTTTTTTTTCGAATTTCTTCTCACTACTTTTAATCCCTATCAAGATATTAAAAACAAATTAAAATCAAAGCCTTATTTTAAATATGGTGTATGCTTGTACTTAAAAAGATCTGTTCAAAGTGTGTTTCTCTCATCAATTACTTTTAGAAAAATGAAAAAAAACTACAAAATTTTAAACATAAGCGTTATTTTGTCTTAATAAAAAATGGGATTGTTAGTCTTTCCACTGATTTCAAAAATGTAGCTGAAATTAGTCACTGGCTAAACGATTTCATTCTCTTATCCAAGTTCAATCGTGCAAATCTGAGATTTATTCTTGGCTTCTTTGCTTTCTTTTCAGAGAAAAGTTTACTTTGCAGATGTGGTCTGTTTCATTTTGTTTTTCTTTTATTCTTCCAGAAGCCCACGATGCCCTGCACCATTTCAGCTGCAAGATGCTGGCTTCGCGGCACTGCACCGAGTGCGGATACAAGCCGACTTTACCCGAGTGACCCCTCCCCTCCCACCTTCGAACCTCTGCCACGTGACGCCGGAACGCACCACTACCATATCGCGAAACCACAAATGGACTATCTGTAGAACTTTTCTGACGAGTGGTCCCGGACGCCAGCCGAACGTAGAATCGATTTAAAAGACTTACCAGAGACAAACCAAAGGAAAGAGTTTTTTCTGTAAAAAAAATAATAAGTTTAGAGAATATAGCTGTGATTATACGGTCTAGATTCATGTAAAAAGAAAGACAAGCTCCATCAGGACAAGGACTGAACTTTGAAATCATTTTTCCTGCAAATTTTGAACAAATTCCAGAAGCACTACATGATTCTCTTTAATTATTTATTGTACGCACAGAAGTAATATATATCTTTTCTTTTCTATAAAAACGTTTGTAATTCCCCCAATACAGCAAAGATACACAATGATATTGTTTATGACATTATACATTTATTTTGGGACACCTCTGTAACTCTGATATCTAATATCGCATCTCTATAAAATATTTGACGATGTAAATGACTGCAAGGGACAGTTTTATTCTAATCAACAAACTCATTAACCGATTTAACTAGCATACTTGAATAACCAAACTGCTATCTCGAAATTTCAATATTATAAAAATCGAGACTTCGATAATTCGATCTCCAATGCCTTTATTTGTATGTGTAAAAAATTTCCTTCCAAAATTCAGCATTGACATAAAATAAACTTTATTTTCCCAAAATTATACTTAGGTAAAACCTAATTAAGAATGGTGTATTACATAAATCTCATTTTATTAATAGGAAGGAATTTTTTTTTCAATTTTATTCGCTAAAATTTCAGAATAATAATCTAATATGCTTCAGATTTATATTTAATATGAGCATGATTTTTCAATTTATAATTTTTTTTTATTTTTTAAAAATTGAAACGCATATTTTTCAAATCCTTTATTAATCTAATTGTTTAATCAGGGAAAGTGAAAAATTGTGCATATTATGATTGAGGGCTCTGTAGATGCATTATATAAATCTTTCCTTAAAGGAGATTAATTGCTAGGACATAAATACAGCAAAAACATTTCAAGTCAATATTTTCCAGACTTTATTTAAAGTACGTTATTTTAATTTTTAGGTGGAAACGAATGTTAATCTGATAAGAAGTTCATCATATTAATTTTAATAATAATCACGTACTTGATATTTGATAAAATGTCACATACTTAATTTTTTCATAGAGTTTATTAATATTTTAATTATATCAACTTTATAAGTAAATATTAAATATTTTTAATTCATTTATCAAATTATAAAAATTGACTTTTAAATAATGGAAACTAAGACTAACTTCTAAACGAAAACTGTTTCTGCATATGTGTTTGAAAACAGTACTTACATAATCATACATATATTGAAACATATTTTAGCAAACGACTGGCCAAGAAGAAGAAACTTGTGAAATTTTAAAATTTTGATTTATTTTAACACGAGAAGCATTCTATAAACAAAGAAAAAGCAATGATAAGTTGACGTCCGTTTACATTACTATACCAGAATAGAAAGGAAAAATAGAAGCACATTTGTCCAAATGCAATTTTATATTAGTCGAAATTACGGAAACTGGATCAATGTATAAAAATGAATATTATAAGATCTCACAAAAAGTGGGCTTTCCTGTCTACTATAGGAATTTCGCAATTTCCTTATACATAGTTCCAGAAACATAAATATGCATACTTTTTTGGGTGAGAAGGGATTCTGATGTTTTAACATCCCAGCATACTCATGAAAAAAATTTCCCAATTTACAATTCACACTTTTCTTTTCAAATGTGTTTAAATTCGCAAAAAAAAAAAAAAAAAAAAAAAAAAACTTATTACGTTCAATTTTTTTTTCCATATTTTATGAAGTAAGATTATTTTGTTTTAATAAATAAAAAAAATAAATACATTATTGGTTGTAAGATATCGTCAAAAGCTGGAATGACTCCTTTAACTTTACAAGCGTCAAGCGTTTACCAAAACCCTATAACTCCGGAAACTTTCTTCCATAATGTTTTGCTGTTAGACTAATTTCATGATGTAAAATTGATTCGTAAAAATGATAATAATATGTATAATGGGAAAATTTCGAGATAGTGGTTAATTAATTATTTTAACTTGATCAGTCTGTTTGTCAATCGGAATAAGGCAGCTACAATTGAAGGAATCGAAAGTTGAAAAGCGACACATTTTCCGACATTATCTTTTGCTGTTTGGATGTACCAGAAGTTGACTAATAATTCTAGATTCTTCTACATGCGTACTAAAAAGTTTTTTTCTTTATACAGCTGTGATAGGGTAAATGACCATGTTTCACTATCATATTACCATGAAGGAAACATTAGTATGCTTAAATTCTCCATTTTAAGAATCAGGTGGTTCTGTCTAATTTAATATAAACACTTTATACTAGATAAAAATTTAAAATGTCTAGAATTGGTTCTCTATCGACTTTTATAATAAATTCATATAGATCATGATCAAAATCAATTCATTTATTGTTTTATTGAGAACCTGTACCTAAAGTTAGCAAAAACAATTGAGCTAGCAGGAGCTATATTTGAAAACTACTTTTACTCCAAGTAAAAAATAAATAAATAATTGGATATAAAACAGAGTTTCTGAATTATAAGCTGTGCCACAAAAAAGAACGACATGAAAAATATAGCGGTCGTAAAAAATCATTATGAAGTTTTCTTTTATATTCTTCAATATTTATAAGAAAAAAAAACAAATCTTCATTTGGTCTTGACATGTTTCATCAAAAGTTACTAAATTATTACTCCCATTTAATTAATATCAGCTTGAGATTCATCCTTTCACATCAAGTTAGTGGCAAAGTGTTCAATCATAATTGAGATTTTGATAATGAAAAAACTTTAAGAAGCAATATTATAAAGTCTTTCGTTCACGATAAATTGTTGTTAAAGTAAAACAAAGTTCTATTTTTATTTCCTTTTTATGATTCCAATTTTAAGAGCATGTTAAGTTTCTGAAAATTTGTTTCGCTTATTCTAGTTACAGTGCATTAGAAACGAAAGTAATTTGGTATAATTCCTCGAATTAGTGAATCTTCCGAATCTTACTTAAGGAGTACCGAAATACTTCGAACTGATTTTCCTTGAATTTCAAAATATTAAAGAGTATTAATGTAGTGTCTAGTTGACTTATTACTAGTTCCTTGAATTATCAAATCTTAAAGACAGTAACTAATGTTGGGGTAATTTATTATATTTCCTCGATTTAATTTATCTTTCTTCCTGTTTTTTTCATTGTCAGCTTCTGGTGCAATTAATTATGATCATATTATTATTACATTTCGACTATCGGTACTTTTAAATTTTGATGGATTTGTTTATTTTTAAAGAGAAAGGCAAATTAAATAAACAGAAATACTTTTTAGTATAAATTTATGTTGAGAAAAGATACATTAAGAAATCCGCATTCTCTTATTTATTTATTTATTTATTATTAACTAATGATTAGTTTATTTTAATTTTTTACGAAGTTAATAATTATCATTTACTTTTATTCTAAACGATTTATCTCAGTAATAAAAACAGACATACTCAAAAATCTCATAAAATAATTTGGATACGCATCTGACTAAAAACTTCAGAATTAAGCTAATTATGTCTAAAGAACCTTTAACTATGTGTATATATATTCAAATGCCATTTTTAATTAATTAAGACAATACATTAATATCAACTGTGTTGAAGTAATTCACTATAAATAAAATTTTTATTTACAGAATAGCGACAGTGGTAAACAAGATTTTTTCCAGATTAATTGATAGATTGCAAAGTCCTGATGTATAATCCTATACAACACTGAAATGACAAGCAGAAGGAATTATGATGCTTTAGTTTTAAAAACTCACAAAACAGGAAAAGTTCACCATTTTTATTGTTTTTATATTAAATACGCATATTTTTTATTTTAATTTATTTTTAATGCTACTTCTTATTACATGATTTGAAAAATATTTTAAATCATGTTGTAAGAGGTTTTAAGCATTTGTTAAAATTATTTTAACAATAGACGACATTTAAGCAGTCTCATTTTGAGCAACAACGAAAAGGCACATTTTCAAATTCTCTTTTCAGAATGCATGCATTCTTTTAATCAAAGAAGTGGCGCATTAGGAAAATGTTACAATATATCCAAATAAAACTCTTTTCTCACCTGCTGACGATTCAAGAGGAAACATGAAAATTGTAATATTAGTTACCTTAGAATAAATGTTAAACCTAAAAGCCATTTTATAAAAAGTATGTGTTTTATTTATGCTAATAATTAGAAATCTATGTCTTTTACGCAACTGAATTTCTTTGAAAATGGATTTGCGAGTTGGTACATTCCTATCAAGTATTATGTGTAAATAATTTATTGTAACTATAACTCACTCTAAAGAAGAATGTTTTATGTGACTTGATATCCATTACTTTCATAGGTTTCTCTTAAAGTCAGTCTTTATTTTTGTTTTAGGGACCTGTTAATATATAAGTGAGACACAATTTTGAGGCTGTATTGCAGCAAATATGTTATTTCTTTTGTAAATAAAAGAATTCTGCAGTTTATTGTGATTTTGTTTCATTTCTTAAAATGATGGACACGTTCGAAAATTAGTTTTGAATTACGAATGAATTATTGAATTTTTTTTTTAAAGTAAGTATTTTTAAAGTCATGAATAAAAGTATTCTGAGGCTATTCCTAACTTTTCAATCAAACTTTTTTTTTTCAACAATTTGTTATTTCCGTTTTGGAAACTACTGTGCAAAAAAAAATGATGCGTCATTAGAATTTTGATCTATCAAATTGTTTCAGCGAGAATGGATAGTTTTTAAGTTGTAACTAGTTTTAAAATGATTGTTCTTTCTTTATTTATTTTCGCTGCTTTGTTTGGGATCAGTCACATTATGGATGGGGTGGTCCGGCATCTTTACATAATAATTTTAAGAAACACCTTAAAACCGAATTTAATAGTTTACATCAGTTCTGTTAATTTCTTAATTCAGTCGAGTACCATAAAATAATATATGCCCATAAAATTACAACTACCTCGATAATCTTTATAATTATATTTCATTTTAAATGATACTGCAATTTCATTTTGAAATTTCTCATTTAAACTAGATAAATCTATATGTATAAAACAATAACGTAGGTGGCACAGAAATTAAGCTTATTACTAATTGTCGACTGGCAATAGCCAAATACAAACAAAGCAACGTATGAATTTCAAACTATTGGAATTGGATTCGAAAAGTTGAAAATTGGTGACGTGTCTTCCTTTGAATTGCTCTGTATTGATATTTGCTGAAGCAAAAAGAATTTGCTCTAATGTTTTTGTTTAATATTACATTTTTAACTGATGATTGACATAGGACACTAAAGTCAGGTAAGAAATATCCATTTTTCTCCCCTTTTTCCCTTTTTTTGAAAATTTGTAAAGCTGAGTCATTCAAAGTCTATTGAAGTGAAAGATGAAAATAATTTCAATTCTTTAAGCACTATGCAATCCACAATGGCGGAAAAATTCTTCAAGTGTGGGAAATCCACAAACCAACTGGTTTTACATCTCCGACAGAATGAATGTTATGACAAATGCAGTTCCTAAATCAAGAATTCCCCAAATAAATCCGTTTACGCTATAAACTTTCATTAAAGAGAAAATAAATTGCCATTCAAATATATTAAATTTGAAATTCACCCGCAAGAGAAAAATTATGTTTACAGCATAGGATCCTGTCTGTGCAACCAGGCTTATTATTCAACTTGGACACATTAGTAAATATACAGGGTGCCCCAAATTAAAGTTACCCTATTCAGATATACATACCCCCGTAACTATTCATTCGAAAATTCTGAAATTTTGAGTACGCCTTAATGAAGGGGTAAAGACATTTTGCTAAAAAAAATAGTTCCAAATGTCGCCACTAGAGGGCGTATTATCAACTATTTTATTATAAGAATTACACATTAGCTTGGAATTAATCCAATTCATGTTCGATATGATGGCCACCATTGTCAGCTACCCTCTAAAATCTGAAAACGGCATGTTCAACAGTTGAACGTAATGTCTGCGTTGAAATATTGAACACTTGGCGGCAAATACTGACTTTAAGATCAAGCAACGTTCTCGGGTTGTCACGGCCAACCAGGTCTTTCAAATATCCCCAGAGCCAAAAATCGCATGGATTAAAGTCTGAAGATCGGGCAGGTCAAACAGACGTTCTTTTTTCTGTAAAATGTGTTTTCAGAATATGTTTTTACACAATTTACAGTGTGAGGAGTCGCACCATTCTGCATAAAAAGTGTTCGGTTAAAACATTGGAGTGATTGTAGAGCTGGAACAACTGCATTCTCTATTCACCGAGCCGTCTAAATAGAAATAAGCTTCATCGGACCACAAAATGTTCCAAGGCCCTTCAAAATCGACCTCACTTCCAGCAAGAAACTGCAGTGAGAGCGTTAATCGTGCAGCAGAACGTGGCCTATTCAACACTGTTGCGACATGGTGAACACTACTGCTAGCCATGAAGTTTGATGTTTTGTTCTCTTGCACTTGCAGGGTCCTGAACGACTTCTGAAGAAACTGATTTTCTTCCTATTCCAGGACAAACACCCAACGATCCTGTTTCTTCAAACTTCGTAATCATCTTCTTTAATCCTTGAAACGCCATTGCACCTGTTCGAAGATCCTTCAAAGTCCGAAATTTCCTTAAGGCTGCTGGTGCTGAATCGTGGTTTTGACAAAACAGATTGACTAATAAAGCGCAAGATTGCAAACTTAGTCATTTTGAGTCGCGAACGCACTCGCATGAAGTTTTCAAACAATGCATTCCCTTTTTATATTGGCTAGCTGTTAAGTGACGTTGCGACATTTGCATATGCTGTAGTTTTAAATGTTTGGTTAGTTAGTTGGTTGGTTGAATTAACGTCGCACTAGAGCTGCGCATTGGGTTATTGCTGACAGTTGGGGACCTATTGCGTAGAACAGACTCGCTTTACCTGAATGCGCCCTCTTGTGGTGACATTTGGAGCTAAATTGTTTTAGCAAAATGTCTTTTCCATTTCTTTATTAAGGTGTACCCAAAATTTCAGAATTTTCAATGGACATCATATGGGAAAATATAACATTTCGTTTTCTTTTCTATGATATCCCCACAAAAGCTCTGTTGCTGGAAATTGCCAAAGAGATAAAAACAAATTATGAAATAGAAATTGTGGGAATGAGGTGACTTCTTAAACAAAACGACTCACGGGAAACATCGCCCGTCCTTATCAAAAAGCTAGGAACACGTTTGCCGTGGATATTAAGATTTGGTTCACTAATCAAAGAGTGCAACTCTTCATTGATAATCTACGATGATGCACAAATTATTACAGTTTCTTGCATCATTCAAAGATATGTGGAAAAAAAAGCTTTGTCATATATGTGGCGATTCTCACACAGGCATCTGTCAATCGCAACAAAAATGCATAAATTATAAGGGCGAGCATTCAGCCACATCGAAAGGATGTCCTTTTTTCATTAAAGAAAAGGACATTTTAGAACTAAAATGTAAAAATCCTAATACAACAGCTGAGGCGAAAACGTATCTATAATCAGTCAAAAAAAATCTAGCTATGGGGTAGCTGTAAAAATAAATACACCTATAAAAAACATGGATGAAATAATAAACGGAAAAAATGGAGACCATGTTCAATAAAATGAATGAAAGGGTTGACTCAATGATCCAAACAATCAAAAACAAATCGAAGAGCAAATAAATTCAATCCTCGGGGTGTTCGAAAAATTAGTAGAATCCGTGTCGCATCACTAAAGCGTTATGAGTAATCTTGAAGGCGAGAGTCTTTCTCTATCGAGAAAGAAAAAAGCGCTTGAGAAGATTCTAAAAGTTTCTGCTATTCCAATGCAATTGGATGCAGGTATTTTATGTTAATTCTTGGTTTTCTCTCATCCCCCCCCCCTTTTTGTCCTTTTTCCCTCTTGTGTGACTTTTAACTTTTTTTTCCCATATTTCCAAGGGTTTTTTTTTTTTTTCATTAACTTCTATTTTTCTCTTTTTCAATGTCTCTCGTACAACAGAACTGTAGAGGTCTTAAAAACAAAAAAAAATTGGCTCAAAGTTCCTACTTTTTCTCCTTCGGAATTCTGAATTTTTCAAGAAACTTTCATCAAGCTGGAAGATCACTTCATGTGTTCAACTAAAGATTTATTTTATTTAGACAGGCAAGATCAGCCTGAAAGTGGTTTAATAAATGGCATTCCGAAAAACGTATCTGGCAGAATTATCCTAATTAGAGTTCTACACAACAGCAATTTTGAAACACTAGCAGTTGAAGTTTCCATAAAGGTTCAAATTTTATTATCATAAACTTTTATGCCTTCCAAGGACTGAATATAGAAAAAATATAGAAAAAAGGATTCCTTTCCCGTACCTGTTTTTATATTTGATGACTTTAATCCCATCAAACTCTCTGGAGATCAAATAAATCCTCTCCTCCAAATAATGACTTCGTAAAATGGCTTCAAAATTCTAGATTTGTCCTACTTAATACTTCGACCCCTACATATGCCACTTATACTCGCTTCGAAATCGCTCCTCGATCTCATGATTTGTTCTGCCCCTATTTCTCATGGCGTTAACTATTATGTTTTGGATTCAGTCTTTGAAAGTGATCATTTCCCGGTCATAATTACATGGTCATATTTAGAGCCTACTGCAAGGTATATAAAGACAATAATTTGGAATCGAACTATGGCGCAATCGACAAAAATATTGGCTACAAAAACTGATATAAATGCAATGACACGCAGGATTTTGGAAATTCTAAGAGAAAACATTAAAATAATACCTTTTCTGACTAATAATTACCCTCCCTGACGGAATCTATCTTGTTACAGATTTCAAAAATTGAAAATTTAGTTTTGAAAAAGAACCCTTCATTTTATCTCAGAATCATACTGGACAAAGCATAAAAAATATGCAGCAAAACAACGTTTTCATATTTAAAAGGCTAGTTGGAATTATCGAGACAAAATTCGCAATATTTCTACAAATCTTAGAATGTTTTACTCAATAATCAACAAGTTTTACAATCATTCAAACCAAGACCTGAATATCTCAAATCTCATTCAGCATAACAATCATTTTATCACAAATCCATCTCAACAAAACAATCTTTTTGCAGATTTTTTTTGCTGACAGTAGTTTCGAGCATGAACCAATTCCACTTGATTATAGCGAAGACTACACCTCGCCATAATACCCAATTCACCTACAGGAAGTCAGATACGCTATTATCAAAGCAAGTAATTCCACACCTGGTCCTGATGGTATTACAACAAATTCGTTTTAAAATCTTAGCATAACAGAACTAACAAATATCACTTCCATCTTTCAAGAGGCTATTACAACATCTTATATTCCGGAGGAATGGGAAAATTCAATCATTGTCCCAGTTCCAAAACCTAATAAAGACAAAACAAAAATATCTTTATATAGACTGACAGAAGCTCATAATATTAAAAAATATTTTATCGGCATTAGTTTAGATCTGAAAAGGGCATATTATTCGGTTTACATTGATGGTCTTATGCTGAAGTGCCTTCAGCTTGGCATCAAAGGCAATATTGCAAAGTTCATGCACAATTTTCCCCAAAACCGAATTTTTCAAGTTTGTTGGAGAAACACTCTTTCTGGAAGAAAAATCTCTCAGAAAGGTTTGCCTCAAAGTAGTGTTGTATCTCCTTTTCTCTTTGCTATTTTTCTTGCGAATTTCTTCGAAACCCTCGATGTTGGAGTGGAATGCTCAGTTTTCGCAGATGATATTTTTATCTTTTGTGCTCGTACATCATTGTATTACATTTCTAAGAAGCTGTAAAATACTATGTAAAACGTCTACAAATGGTGCAATTATTGGAAACTTAGCCCCGAGAAATACTTAATTGCTGACCTATCAAAAAAGAAATTGTAATCGACCCCTCGAATTACATATGCTGGTTTTCCTCCCCCTTGGAAATAATATATTAAATATTTAGTCAACAATTTTCCAAAACGAACCAAAATGGAATAATATTAATAACTTTAAGAGCTAAAGCACTAAGGAATATTAATGCTTTAAAATCTATAGCGTATAAAACCTATGGCCCCAGAACAACGGATATCGTCAAAATAACCAATAATAGCATTTTAAGTCTATTTTATTGCATCATCTCTATTACTAATAAATTCGCCGAAATTCAATTCAAAGCCTACAATACAAACTATAGGTCTTAGAATAGTATTTGGACTGCCTAGATGGACACCAAACATTGTACTAGTAAAAATCGCTGGTCAGAAAATGTTATCTGAAAAAAAAATTAAAAGATTGGCTGTTCAATTCTTTTGCCAAGCTCTGGATAAACTTTTAGTTACAGGAAAAAATCTGCTTTTGTTGACAGACATGTATTCAGCCCTTCAAACTTTAAAAGGTCTCACAACTAAATCTCCTAAAGTCATTCATAGATCAGAGAACAAAATTCAACCACGGGTAAAATTAAATCTGAAAATATGTTTGGTGTTGTCTCCTGGATATTCACAGATTTATTGGAATGAAAAGGTGGATTTTCTCTTAAAAATGGTTATGAAGTCGCACCCACTACTTCCCTCAGAATATTTAATTTATCGTCCAGGAAATCTCACTTCAAAAAACGAATCAAATCTTCCAAAATAGCAAATATCAAGAATCTATTTATGATATTCCTACAGAGTTTTTCCATCATCCATGACTCAAAAATGGAAGAGAATATATCATCACTGCACGACTTTTACCCCGTATGATTATAATTCCAGCTGTGTTGCATAGGTTTGGACTTCACAATCAACCTCTATGCCTAGTTTGTAATCTCGAAAATAACATTTAACGCATAACTTTCTTTTGTTCCAAATACGCAAATTATAAAACAAATCTTTTTGCAAAACTTAAAATTGATCTTCATTTTTGCTCTTCCTTCAAAATGTTTATTCAAAAGGCTATTTCTAATAAGCAACATCTCCAGATTCTTCTGCAATCTCTGAAACTTTTCAACATTTATTGAATGAACTCTTTTGGAATTAGGGGATAAGGACCTCTACTGCCAAAAATCCTACTTTCAACCCATTTCAACCAAACCTTCCAAACTGTTTCATTCGTTGAATATTTTTACCGTTGGGCTGAATCAAATGTTTCAGTTATCAAATCAATGAAGTTGCAAAGTGTTGTGAAAAGTGTTCTGGAGATAGTTCATCCTTTCACTAAAGAGGACAATCAGGCAATAGAAAAAAAGATACAAAAGAAATCAAGAAAGGGGCTTCAAACAGAAAATTTAATCAAGTGAAGAAATAGGCTTAATAGATATCAGATAAGAAATCGTGACAAGACGTGACAAGTCAACAGTCAACAGTTTTCTTGCAAAAGTTCATTCATCAAAATCGTGCCAATCATCCTAAAACTCTCTAAAGTCTGCAATCCTAGGTATATACCAGAAATGATAACAAAAGACTTTGAAAGTTGTAATAAAAATTGTCACAATTATATATGACATGAAATCGCTCCGAAATGTTTCAATTTTAACACCTATATTTTAATCTGAAGTGTAGCCATAATCGTTATGACTTGCCTACAGAAATTGATACTCATTTCTTTTAAAACTATTGGCTTGTAAAAATGCTTTATGTATCTTATGATAAAAAAATAACTTTTTAATTATATCAATTCCATTTTCGTACAATTTTTCATTTAACTTTAATACCATTTTTAATGCAGTTTAATACATTACAGGAAACAATGTTTTAATGGATTTTAAACTCTTCGTCAAAATATTCAAGCACGTAATTTTGTCAGTCATTCAATCGGTAACAGAATTTACACTTCCACTTTTATTTAGTACAACTCTTTGTTATTTGCAGTATTCTGTTTTAATCGAATTCATGTCTTTTAGTCCTATCAAATTAAAAAGAGAAATGTTTTTTCAATGAAATACATACATATTAATATTTTAACAGCCTAAAGAAGCAGTACTCTAGTCGAAGAAGTATTAAATAATATCCTTCATTAACTTCCAATAGTGGAAGAAAGCTATGAGAACTTGATTGAAACAATTTTAAGTATTTGAATTTTTCTGAACAATGAAATTTATTGATGAAAATTACATAAGAAATACTTTTAAACTGTCTTCAAATTTAAAAATGACACAACAAATAAATTGCTATCATTAATTTTTTTTTAATTTTGTAAAGATTGATTTTATGCAATATGATTTTTGAAACTTATCGGAAAACGACCGAAAGTTGTCTATTTTTAATAAATCAAATTCAAAAAATTTCAAAAAATACGCATTTTTACCATCTAAATTATATTTGTTCCAAATTTGGTAGATCTTGCACAAATAATTGAGCTTGTATAGCATTGATGCACTCATATAGAAAGGCAAGTATACAGATTCTTTTTTTTATTTATTGAGAACGATATTTATTTACTTAAAGTCAATGAAGCTGAAAAGTCACTAAATAAGTTTGCAACTGAGCTTTCTTCATAATAAGTAGTTTCTTTCGTTGATTAGAAATATCCATCATATAATCATCGTATCGTTGATTTCCATTCTTAAAAGGTTTCGGAATGTGCTCCACCATTGTAATAAGTATATCGCTCAGTTCTGTTTGAAGTGGATGAAAACTGTATTTCTTTTTTTTTTCAATTCTACTTTATTTGATAATAGCCTTGAGGATTCAAAAAACCACATAAATAAATAGTTTTCAAAATGTATTATGAATATTTTATTTATTTTTGGAAATGCTTATAAATAAAATTTTCTGACAAGGCACAGTTAAAACTATCTTCAGACATAAAAATATTTATTAAAAGCATATTCAGTAAGTCATATTTTCTCTAGCGCCCATTTCTTTCTTCCTTTTCTTGCCCTGGAAATAGAGAGTTTCCAAAGTCTAGTTAGTAATTTTATTACAAATTTGTAATAATGCTTTCCAAGCTAGTTTTTCAGATAATTTCAACGGTTCCTACATGAAACCGAATCAATGACCTATGCCTTTGACGATCAGCTTGGTGATCATTTGCCTACTTGTCGATAAGTTTAGCAGATTTTAACGGGAAAAAAACAATTATTTTAATTACAATAAACATCTTGGTGATAAAATCATTGAGAATATTAAAGTTAGTGCTCATTCTAGAATCTTCTTTCCCCTGAAATGGAAATCACAAAAAAATTGCAGAGAGATGGAATTGCAGTCAGTTAAATCAGTAACCAATCATACTGAATTAAATTGCTCAATAGCAAATGAATTCAGCTCAAGCAAGTAATCAGTGAAGAGTAGCAAATTCAAAAGAGGCACGAATAGTTGATTGAAATCTACTCCTGCTGCGTTCTGTCTGGGAATTTTATGTTCTCTATGTACTGCTATTTACTGTAAATGCTCTTCTGCTGATTCTGTATTGTTATCTGCGCGTTAGTATTACCGTGTAGAACAAAGCATTGTTGTTTGCTATTGAATCTCTTGAACTCTTTTCTCATACATTATCTGCACCCGACCTTGATTTCAATAAGAATGTTTATTTATGTCATCCACATCCAACATCTATTAAAACTCATGTTACTTTTTAAATGGTAAAACTGCAGATAATCACTTTCCTTCCAGAAAAAAAAATGTTCTTTGTTTTCTGAGTAATTTATATTTTTAAGAATTATACGAATCCCCCTTCCTTTTTTTTTTTGCATCCGCATGGTAAAAATTCCTCACACAATTTTGCAAGTTCATAATAGGGATGAAACCTCACAATTGGTGACTATTAAATTCGACGAGTTGAAATTTACATTTGAAAATTTTCTGTTTGTTGACTTAAGTAAAAAGCAGACACTGTAAAACATCTTTTTTCATGTCTTTCAATCTTGAAAACATATGAAAACACTAAGTAACGTCAGATATGTATTATTAGTGAGTATTAAACTACCCAATTAACTGAATTAAATGCAAATAATTGACGAAGATTTCAGTACAATTACTGATTTCCAAAAATTTTCGAATTGTTTTAGATTATGTTTTTTTTAATGTAAAGTAAAATATTCAATTAAATCAGTTTGAGCAAAGCCAAAAAAAAAATAAGTACATAAAAATAAAAACTGTCGTCTTATAATAATAAAGATAAAAGATGGTTTTTTTTTTTTTTTTTGTACAAGTATAGTGGGCTTTTTTTTTTAATGTTTTATAGTAATGTTTTCGAGATGAAATAAATGGCTTTTCTTAGATCCAATTACCAAAATAATGACATAAGAAATACATTATAGTATTTTCTTTTCTTTTTTTTCACACATCATTGTCTAAATAGCAACAATTTGTTATATAAACAAAAATAATTTAGCGCTTGAATAAATAAAAGATTGAAAAAGATATTTGATACAATCAGTACTAAAGTTTCAAGATGTGCACAAGTTGATGATAGAGAATTCGATATCCTGGTAATGGAGTTCAATTGGCAGAAGTTCTCAGATTATTATGAAAGTTAATACTAATTATTCTGATTGAGAAGTTTGCAAGAATGTTAACTAAATATCCCTCTCCTGAACGATTTTGAATGAAAGTATGGGAAAAAACTTCTATCTACACAAAAGCGTCTTCTGAAAATTTTAAAAATACAGATGAAAAGGATGGAATTTGCAAATATTTTTAAATACCATTATAAATATGCAGTACAAAATTCATGAACTAAATAAAGGAAGTTAAACAGGCAACCAAAGATGAAGAAGTAAGTGTAAAGAACAAATACAAAAAAAGAGAGAGAGACTGGGAACAAAAGCGTGCAACCGAGTTCCGGAGTTCACCAAAACCAAAAAGAACAACCACAGCAGGAATATGACCCACCATAAACCAATCACCGAATCATTGCAACCACCAGCATTTTATGTGGAAACCATTAATTTGAAATAGTTGGAAAAGTTTTCTGTAATTGCTTCAGTGAAAGAAGGCTTGTTATTTTAAATAATTTGACTAGTAAGTATTTCAAAGATGTAGATAAATGCTCTTAATTTTTTTGAAATGTGTAAGCCAATATTCGGGAATGTTATCTATTTCAACATTTCATATCTTCCTTAATTTTATCAAATTTTGCAACAATGGCAATTTCTAAATCGTTAATTTATTTTTGCAACATTTGAGATAGTGGTATTTTCTGAAATCTAAAAAAATTCGCCTTGACTCTCTTATGATTAGATCTCTAGTAGAGCACAAATATTATACAATATTAGATATAAGCAATATACTCCGGAACTAATATTGTATAATATTGTTAAATATTAAATTATATAGTATAATATCGCACAATACTGTGCAGCAAGATGTGCTACCTGGGGTTATGATACCTTAAATCCTTTTTTTTTAAAAAAAAGAGGACTTTTTGTGACCGCTTGATCATATCGACAGTTCTTTCATTTCTTCGGACCCAAAAGGGCATTTTATTTGAGCTGCACAGCACCACATTCTTCTTATAAACCACTTCCTGTATTAAATGGGTTGATCAATAAAATGTTGTTTTCGATGGATAAGCTACATTTTCATACAACGTTAGTGGTATAATGTCTTGAGAAGGAAAATGCAGATTTAAAAGAGTACAAATATGTATTCACAGACACAGATAAAAACATTAAACCCAAATTAAAAGCATTATTAACAGTTAACCGAGGTTTTTTTTTAAATCCAACTAATTAAAAATTGCTAAAATAAAAGAATTTAGTAGGATATCAATAAAGAGTTCAGAATCCGACCGTCAAACATAGCTCAGAAACCAACAATCTCTCTCTCTCTCCTTTCTCGATTCCTATTTTCTTTTTTAATATTCTGCTCACATCTATCTCACTTCAGCTCAAATTCAAAAAACGTTGAAGAGGTTCAAACCAATTTCTGATCTAGAGCGATTTCTTTTAGATAAGCAACAGGACGGTGCAGTGAGCTGTGGCTGTGAACATTAAGGCCTAGAGGGCGCAGTAGCCTGGTTGGTAGAGCGGCAGTCTCGTAACCGAAAGGTCCCGAGTTCTGTCCTCGTCTCAGCCAAAGACCGCCGTGTTGGCTAATGGCCGTTGGGGCACGTTAAATATGTCGCGACTGCAAAGTCCTCCAAGCTCCCATAACAAAACGATACCTCTGGGGGTACTGAATCAGGGATGAGTCGGTCTCTGATTTGGATCTAAATTCTGACTTGTACATGGATGAATGAGTTCGACCACCCCCTAAAAAGGGTTGTGTCGTGTGTGTTCGAGCAAAGTCGTACTTTCCCCTTAAGGGTGCTCGTTAACAATGAAATACGCACACCTCTGCCTTCATTCGAAAAAGCTCCGCTCATCCGTGCTTGATATGACCAAGTGGCATTAGAACCACCACCAAATTAAGGCCTTATCACAATGTGAAATTTCGTCAGCACTTTTCCGTTTCTACCCTCGAAAACCGGTCAAGCAAGTTTCATAATCGGCAACTTTTTCTAACCAGCTAGAAAATGTCGTCAGAAATATTGTCCACAAATGAAATTCAACCAATCATGTGAAACTTTGAAGTGACGTCACTTTCATTGTCGTTTGTTGACGGAAAGTGCCTACGGCTCCGCACATGCGCAGAAAAACAGCTTTTACTTTTCCATTATTGACTATTTTCTTGTAAACACACGTGTTTATGTGTATTGTAGCAGGCAGTCATCTTAAAATTTCGGTAAACTCTAATATTTTAATTGTGCAAATATGAAAAATAAAAAGCAAACAAAACTGAGTAAAAGGTAATATTTTATTTAGTTGAATTTTATTATACTATAAAATCCACTCTGATTCATAATGTCAAAAACACACCATCTACAATATTCTGCATTAATATAATTATAAACCATATTATGAATTTAATTTTCGATATTTATGTGTGTAACTGAAAAAAAAAGGATCAAACTGCCGCATTTGATGGCAATTTTTATGAGTAGGGTATATTTCTTAGTATTAAAATGAATTGAATCTACTGTTCTTTTAAAAAGTTTTGATCTAAAGAATTCATTGTATTATTTTTTTAACTTAATATAAAGCTATGACTGTCATTCTTTTTCTGTTACTTGTGTTTGCTATGCAATATATCCAATTCATTGAATTTTTTTTATTTACTCTTTTATTTTAGACATGTACTGAATGAAAAATGTGAAAACTCGGATGAAATACTGGATACATCAGATATTCCAGTATGTGTATGTTGTTCTCCTAATATTTTTAATGTACACAAATAAGTAATATTTTAATACATTTATTATTTACAATAAGGGTTAAATTAAAATAAGCTCTTCAAATAAGTAAAAGAATACCTCATCCAATTGAAAGTAACTTTTATTGCTTTATTCTTGTTTTTTGTGAATACCATATAATGTTTTCTGTTTTAGTATCCATTCCATTTTCTTGGCAAAACCAAAATCATGCTTAGTTTATCATAATATACTCAATATTGATTATGTTGGGGAAAAAAACTATGTTTACATTTTAACATTATTATTTTATGTTTATATTATTATTACATTACATGTAATATCCTAATATTGTAATATTTATATATATCTCCTTGAATTCTGTGCTTCTAAAAATATATTGTTTATCTGATTGAAAAAAATTGTCAAATCAAATTTATTTTATAGCTTAGTAATAATTTCTAAAATACTAATCACCTATAACAACTAGCTTTTTGACCTAAATTATTGAATGTTTAAGCTACTGATTTACAAGAAATGCCTTTTTTTTATGTCATTTTGTTGTTTGGTACTACTAAACAAAGTGAATTTTAAGTGCATTAGTCTACTTCAAGAATATATGCAAATTAAAAAGTATACATATTATAGAATGAAAGTCCTGCTTCAAAGTTAATATTTCAAAAGGAATCAATTTTTTTGCTTTAATTTTAACATTGGTAAAAGTAGGTAATTGAATGTATTGATGGCAAGTTAAATTTCATTGCATTTCTATATCCGTTTCAAAATTTTGCTACAAATTGTGTCTCAAATTAAATTTTAAAAAATTATGAAAATAAGTTAATATTATTAAATTTATATCATTACATTTTTTGAGTTTTAAGATAATGTAAAGTTATTTTAACATAAACATCAAGTTTCATAGGCTAGTCAGTACTTTTCTGTTAGCCAGGTGCAGGTGAAAAGTAACCAATAATCATGCAATCGATGCCAAGTGGAATATCGCCATTTAATTTTTTTAAAGCAAGTTGCAACTATTCTGTCATCTGTGCCAAAATGGCTGTGTGCTGTTACCAAAAAGTCTGCTTGAGGTCATTTGCACCCAGATAATGGAAAAATACTGACAAGTCTTAACATTACACATCTGGTAATGTTTAAGTTTATTTTCTCGCTTAATTAGAAATTGTAAATAATCTTTTTATAAATTTTATATAGAACTTTTTATGTCATTGTAACCACTTGCCAGAACATTTCTAACAATATTTTGCTACTATATAAATGATCTAAGTGAGGTTGAATTATAGAAATATCTATTGAAGCAATCTGGAAGGTTCATAAAGTAGTTTATTCATATTTGACTTTTACCATGTACTAATAAATTATAAAAGCAATTTTTGTTTCCTATATGTTTATATTATATAGATAGATTATGTAAAATTTATTTAACTCATACAACCTCAAAAGCAAATAAATGAAATAATTGTAATTTCCTGATATTTTCTAGAAATAGAAAAGTAATTAACTTTTCAGTATACGAGTATATGCAAGACATTAGAGGAGAATTTTATTATAACATTTTACCAGACTTGACTACTAAAGTACAACCTGGGTCTTCTGGCTACTCATTTCAATAAACTGTTGGTTATTTTTTAGAATTTTAGATATTAATAGAACTCTGCCAATATGGCATTCATATTTCAGTGAAACATGTAAATGTTGGCATAAGTTTTCATTATACCTCTTTTATATTCATTATTTTTTTAAATCTTTATTCTTTGAAATTGAAGTAGAAAAATTGCATCATATTATAATTTTTAATTATTTATAGTGTCTGAATACAGTTAAAGTATCACTGTTTTATATGCATAACTTTTTGTGATATACTATTTGCACTTTTTTTTTTCAGTTATTGCAAGGAAAATTAGAATATAATTTTATAATGAATCTCAAGATTTATCTCTGAGAGATTAAAACTGTATATTTTGGACATTTGAAGCATGTTTGCTTAGACTACAAAGCTTCAATGAAATAAATGTGAAACTGGCATGTCTTTTTATAACCGATTATGACCAATTTCAATTAATTTTCCATTTCCATATCTTTTTATACTATTATATTATAAATGTAATTATTGACAATTTCATTTATTTTATTTTCACTTCAATAAGTTACTTAATTAACATAAAAATAATTAAAACTGCTCTTTTTCTTCATAATATTTGAGTATAATGTAAAGAAAATTTAATTATCTCAATTTTTATTCCTTATTTATTTATCACTTAATTTTTTTATGTAGTTAAGAGAATTCAATTTCATATATTTTAGGTACAGGAGAATACTAGTGATGAAGTTGTTGATATTGCTAATGAAAATATTGACGGCCACTCTTCAAAAAAAAAGAAACTAAAGAAGTAAATTATTATGAAATTTATGTTGATTACTATTTTATATGTTCTCATGATTAATTTTGATGTTTATTATATGCAATTCAATTTTGTCATTTCAGAAAGATAATTTTGATATAATTCTATTAGCATAGCTTCAAATAAAAAATTTCAAAATCTTAACAAAAACTCTTGTAGACAAATCTCAAAGAACTCATGGAACGTCATAGATGTTCAAATTTCTTGGTAACTGAAGCCCACTTTTTGAATATTACTAATTTGATTGAAAATTTAATGTAGCAAAGAAAGGTTTATCATATGCATTTGCATTGCTATTAATACCTTTTCTTTCCTATTTTTGTATCTATTCCATGTCTTTTCTAATCCTAAATATTTGTTTTTGAGACAGATGAAACTCATTTTATTCTTTGTTTCTATAAATTTTATAAACAGCTCATTTTTATTGTGTACAAAGTATCGGCATTGTATTTTCCAATTTCATGTTTAAAAAGATTTTTCCAACATTTAAAGCATTATTGCACTTTACTTTAAAATCAGTTATAATACAAAATGACTATAAAATCTCTTCCTTTTTTTAAAAAAAATTTACAAATTGATATAAAGTTATAATCAAATTTATCCTGTGTACTCAATCGTTGATATATATGGTTGTATTTAATTAAAGAAACTTCATTTAAAAAAAATTTTTTTAATAGCTATTCCTTAGAGGGTAAAAAAAAAAAAAATTCAGCATATGTTACAGCATGTATATCTTTCTTCATGCTCATTAATCTAACTGAACTTTTGTAAAATTATTGAATTGTTTTACACCTTGTTCAATAAGAAATTAGGAACTTTCTTTATCTGAAAAAAAACTTCTGGTGTCGTTATCACAAATGATCATTTTATATTACTGGGAATATAATATGAAATGAAACATTATCTTCATTTGTTACATTCAAATAATAATACCCATCTAGAGCTGTATTAAAAAGGGTATCCTTCATTGTCATTTTTTTTTTTTATTTTGTAGTAAATTCCACAAATATAATATTTATTTTCTTAATGAAATCTTGAAATTCAGAAGGATCTCTTGAATATCTGATATTTGTTTAAAAAATATCCTACTTTAACCTAAAATAGCAATAAACTATTTTAATTTATTTTCATTATAAATTAATTTTAATTATTATTATATCTCTTAATATGAACCTTCGTAATATGTACTGGGCGTCTTTAGTATTTCTTCTTTCAAACTTATGTACATCATTAAATATTTTTATGATTCCCACAAGTAATGAAGATTTTTAAAACTTAGAAAATATGTGTAAATTATAAGAAAAACAACGTTATCATTTATGAAACTCTGGCAATCTTTTTTAATTAAAAGTATTTAAAATTTTCCTTTGTACATAAATCTGCTTTGTGCCCATTTTTAATATGGCCCAATAGCTGATTTCTGAACTGACCGAGA
>JAPMOQ010015927.1:4576328-4624954 GCA_026543055.1 Argiope trifasciata
CCCCCTTTTCAACTATTTTTATTGTTAAGAAGAAAAGTGGTTTTGTCCGAGAAGGTATTGAAATTATATGCAAGAGGTGCAGGCTATTGGTTTTGTTTTGAAAACAACTAATGTTTGTCATCAGTAAAATTATTAGCATATTTTATATAAATTATTTGGTTACATTCTACTTGAAAATAATTATTGATTAAATGGATAGTAGTTTGACATTTATTTTTGACTTCATATGGTACAATCTCTTCAGTGGACACCAGGTAAACCAATCTCAAAGATAAATTGTGAAATATTTACTAACAATGTTGCTGGTAAAAGAGCAGTGCAGATATTTTATTTTGATATCAATTAGGCTCTGTTAGATGTCTTGGTGTTATTTGTGCATTATAAAAATATTATTTTAATTCCATGTTTAACATGTTAATTACTCTTTGGTTTCTATGTTTGTGATGCTTCCTGTTAAACAATAAAAACTGTATGAATGTACTTACATATTTATTGAAATATATGTAACCAAATACTGTTCAATAATTTAAAGCAGATTTTTTCTGAAACAGAATGACCACTCAACGATCAGAAGCATGTGCAGATGTATCTGAATTCAATTTAACTGAAGGTAAGTGGAAGAAAGAAAATTATTTCATAATATTTAAGTTTTTAAAGTCGAAGATCAGTGGGTCTTGATTGGTTTGACTGTCTTTAATTTGAATTTTTGTCTCATTGTTAATTACCGAAATATTAAATTATGATCTGCAATTTGAATTGTTTTTAGTTATTCAAAGTCAAAACTAAGTATTGTAACAAAAAAAAGAGAATAAGAATGTGTATTTTATTGGATTTTCTAAATTAAGTCTTTATCTTGTATCTTCGTTTATTATAAATTAATATTTTTTAAATTTCTAATTCATTTGAAAATTTATCTAAAGTGAATTTTCAATCAAAGAGCAATTAAAAGAATCCTCACTTTAGGGGGGGGCAGATTTTAAATGCATTAGGTGGAAGTTTTATAACTTATTTTAAAACGTTTTTGTTGTCTATTGTCTAGGTTATATTATTCTTAATTATTGATATTAGCTTTTCTTTTTGAAATTATTATTTTAAAAATTATTAACTATTATTACTTTAATTATTACAGCTTTATTTATTAAAATTGCTAATTATTACAACTTTATTTGTAATAATTGCTGCTTAACAACTAAGCATTATTTATAAAAGCCATTATAGAATTCAAGATTAGCTTTTTATGATGCCATTTAAGTTTAAAATGTGTTGTTCATGCCTGTATTCATTTTTATTATGCCTGTATTCTAGTTTTTTTAAACATGCATTTTTTAATTTAAATAAATTGAATGCTTATAATCATCCTAATAGCTTTGAATTGGTCATATTCCTTTAGTTATACTAATTTATCTGTAACAACAATAAAAAAAATGAGTCAGTTCTCAATTCAAATTTTGGAACAGACAAAACAAAATTAAGAAGGTAATAATACATTGAAGTTATGTATAACAAATTTGATTAAAAGTCAACCACTGTCCCTACCAGCTAGTCAGTAAGTAGCTAGGAAGGAAAATGATATTTAAAAAAAATACATTTTAAACTTCCAATTGATGCATTTTTTAAAAATTATTTTATGCTGAAATTGTGTTCTAGGCCAGTCATTCCTTTGTTTGATATCATTATTTTATGTAAACACATTTTAAAAAAAAAAAAAATCTTTTTGAATGATAGATTTAGTTAAAATTTTTGTTCAATGCTTATCAAAAGATTTTATTTTTATCATAGTTGGCAAAGAAACTATTAAATTGAATGAGTTGATAAAAACATCCCAAAAGCTGTCAGGTACTGAATCAGTTAAGAAACAGCTGAAAAAAGTGAAGAAACTCCAAAGTCTATCTGTACCTTTGAGTAAACCCCAAATGACAAAGGTAGGAATAATATGATGGTTATTGATACTTTTATTTAATTTGAGTCGTTTTATATTTGGGAGGACAGAATTTTGTAATAGAAGATGTCTCTCTGTTTTGAAATTTTGTATTGTTTTGTGCACTTGATGAAAGTACATTATTAGGTTCGGTACTTTTTTTTTTCATTAATAAATTCTGTTCATCACTATGTTGAAAGATAACACCAACATTACAATGAATAAGGCGACAAAGATTTGGTGAGTTCTTTTAGTATTCATGAACATGCTATCTCGGGTACCATTGAAGTAAAAATATACACTATTTTAATGCTTTCAGAATGTTATTATCATTTATCCAAAATTATATTTGAATTTCTTCCACTGGTTTCATCTAGTGATGAATTAGAGAGATTTTTTATTAATTAAGATTTCAAATTTTGTATAATGAATTATCTATATGATCAAAATATTAAGAAAAATCAGTGAACCAGTCATGCAGTACCAACCACTGGTTTGTTTTATCACTTTTTTTATTAAAAAAATTTCATGTGATACTCATAAAACATGCATATGCCCTATGATTTTGTGCTCCGCCTCCCATTTTTGAGGAAAATCAGAAATATTATTGCATTGTTCTTTTGTAATTGTCAAAACTGTTGTTAGAATTACACAGTTAATGTACAAGTTTTGAAATTTTTTATTTTATATCAAAGATTCATGGTCAATAGATGCATTTCTTGTTCATTATTTACTCCACCTCTCCTTTTTATTTCGAAATATAATACAAATTAAAAATTAGACAAAACAATCAACATCTCCATAGCTAACCAATCAGCATGCTCCATGATTACTGCAAAAATGTAATTTAATTTTTTTTTCTATTGTGCTAAAATGTAGTCCACCAATGTTAACTGACATAACTAAATTCTTATTATTTTTAGTTATCTTCCAAGGCCATATTAATGGCATTAATGTAATGATGAATTTTGATTAAATGCAGTTTATCAGAAGAAAAGAAAGTGTTACTTCAAATTTTACATAATAAGCTAAACTAACAGAAATCTTGTTAGTTATGCTTGCTAAATAGTGATATTAAGTGGAGATGAAAATTAATAACATTACTTTAATTATGAAGGTGGAAGCGGAAATTTTTATTTTAAAAAAAACTTTTTAAATTCATTGTGGAGGAGACAGACAATTCTTGGTGATTTAGCAAAGAATAATGGAATTTCATACTGAAAACTAGAATAATTAGGGGATTAGATTTTTAAAGAATCATAGAGGATGCATGGTGAAGTAATACTTTTGAAAATTCACTTGAAACTGAATAGAGTTGAGAAAGGGCACCATTCATTTAATAAGAAATAAAAAATTGGGAGAATCAGGTTATGTCTGAAGCACTGTTTTTTTTTTTTTTTTTTTTTTTTTTTTTGATGATAATAATTTCAAATATTTAGATGATGCTAAAATAATGGTTGTTGAATGTAGCTAGGTCAATATTAAAAAGTAAAAAATAATTTTATATATTTTTAATTTAATTTTATAATATTTTATAATTATATAATTTAATATTATATTATATTTTTGAAATCTTTTTAAATTTCTTTTTTCACTTATTTTGACTTTTATTCATTCCATGACAAAGTCTCTTTTTTTTCATTCTAGATAAAAAGGACTATGGGCTACACTAAAGTATGTGATGAGTTAAAAAAATGGGAACCTGTAGTTCGCAATAATCGTGCAGTATGTATAAAATTTATATGATATATTCTAACAATATAGTGCTAATATTTTTGTATTATAATGTCATTTCTCAAAAAAAAAAATCTGTATATGCTTTATGTATTTTAAAACTTAAAAACTCTTCCATAAAGATTGTCTGATACTGTAGATTTTTCTTTAATGAAATTGGTGTTTTAGAAATATTTAGTATCGTCTTTCACCATGACTATTGTATGGCTCATATTAACGTAAATATCTCTATCTCTCTCTCTCTCTCTCTCTCTCTATATATATATATATATATATACAGTAAAAGCTCCTTATTCTCGAGGTATATGTTCCATAAATATGCTGCGAATACAGAAACCGTGAATATTGAATGGTAATTTATATGAGATTATAGGGGATACATCCCTAGGTGACAAAATGAATATATCTATATAAATTAATTTAATTGGAGTTTTTGAACATTTTGATTAATTATCTTAAGACTTAAGCAATGGTTTGAAGAATTTTGGAATTTTCTCTTGCTTAGCAGTTTTTAAAAGCTCCTTCCATTCAGACTGATATGCAGCAGTCACATTAGCAATTTGCCTCTTAAAAATAAGACTTCATTCCATAGACAGATCAATGTTCATAAAGAAATAGCAAAGCTCATTTGCCAGTCTTAAACCTTCACTAAGATTTTTCAAATTAAATATCAAGTTTCCAGTGCTTGTTGGAGCCTCTTCTTCAATGGGCTGTGAATTTAACATTTCCTCCAAGTCAGTTTCAGTCAAATTTTCATCTTGCAATTCAAGCAATTCCTGAATGTCACTTGATTCTAATTCGTCTAATGTAATAGAGCTTAAAGGCCTAGATTATTCCTTGGTCCATAGGTTGAAGCAAAGCCGTCATGTTAAGAGGTAAAAATGTCACTTTTATATTTGGATGCATAGTTTCAAGTTCGCTAGGATAACCTGGTGCATTGTCCAAAACTAGAAGTGCTTTAAAGTCTGAATTCTGTTTTTTTTTATTTTTTTATTTATTTAAATGTGTTTTAACTTTAGAAACAAAACAATTCCGGAACCAATAACAAAAAATAGCACTTGTAACCCATGTTTTCTTATTAGCAAGCGAAAACACTGGCAGGTTGAATAAAGAAACCACGAATAAGGAAATTTTTAGCCGCAAATATAGGAATTGGGTCTCATTTTTTAAATCCGCGAATAGTGAAAACGTATAAGGAGCTTTTATTGTGTATATATATATATATATATATAATTCCTAAATGTTGAAAAAATATTCCCTAGTGTTTTATTATTATTATTATTAATTCTCATCTCTGAGAGTCCTCTTTATAGATGCCCCCATCAAAGTAGAATTGAACCACTAAAGATTAAGTATGATGATTTTAGATAGTTATCTACTATTTTTAAAGGAAGCATGATATTAAGTGAGCTTTACATTTTAGTAATATAAAATTTAATATGTACATATAAAAAGTAAAAAGATAAAATCTGCAGCTTTAAATTAGGTGTTTTGGAGTAGAATTATGATAGTTTATATTTCATTCCTTGAATGTTCATAAAGGTATCTAAAATTTTACAAAAACAGTTCCTAACTTATTTCAAGCAGGACAATAAATTATATACAAGAAATGTTACAGATTATTCGTGCTTAATAAAGAATTAACAAACTTTTTTTTACTGTAATATTGTAAACATGTCTTCTCACACTGATATAGAATAACTTATTTTGCTAATTTAATATTATTATCAAGTACTGAAGCTTTTATTATAATATATATTGCTTAAATACATAATCATGTGTTTTTCGTGGTGTTGAATGATTTTTTTCCCCTTCTCTTAAAGGCTGAGCAAGTAATATTCCCATTGAAAAAACCTGAATTGCAGCTGGAATCTTTTGAAAGTGCAGCAGAAAAATATGTGGCAAGTTAATTTATTATTATTATTTTAATCTTGGGTTATTAGCAAAAAATTAGTCATTTCTTTATTTGTAAAGCTTAATAAGAATAGTTTCATTCTGATATAATTTTATTTTTATAACTAATGGTGCTTTATTATTCTAAATTTTAGATAAGCAATTTTTAGTGTATAATAGCTGTATCTTTCGTTTGGTGGGGGACTAATTTTTATTAAAAGCTTCTAAAATTGGTATAGTGTAGTACCATTTTATAATTAATTAGTTTTTTAAATATCTAAATCAAATGCTTAAAATTTTCTTTTGAAATTTTCCAAATTTTATCTTTATTTCTAAAAAGGGGGAAGTTTATGATATGTACTTTCTGGCAATCACACTGTCAAAAAAATCATTGCTTCCTTTACAAAACTTACAGTAATATGATGTTTCTCTCAACCCTCCCTCCCCCACATCATTTTATTGGTAACTGAAGTTCTCATTTCTTCATTGTTAAAAATTGATTTTACTTTACAATCTTAAAAAATTCTAAACAAACACTTGAAATTTGTTTTCTGTCTTACTAAGTGCTATTACTTTTTTTTTACAGTGTTTAATAGTATGTAGTGGAATTTTACTTTTTTGCAACTTTACCTAATTATCTTCATATTTACAAAATAAGATGCAGAATTTTTTTATAATTTTTATTAACATTTACATATTTGATTGCTTGACCAAAAAATTTATTTATTGGGGGGGGGACATGGGATTGATGACTATAATATAAAACTATTTACTTTATGAGGCAGAAGAATATCATTTTTGTACATACAAATAATACAAAATATGCATATAAATTTAACATACTTGTATATACACCATAATGACTTATACATATAAATTCAATATCCTTCACTATAAATAATAATTCTTTTCTGATAATTGTGGGATTAATTTTTTGTTAAAGAATATATGCTCATTCATATTTCTGAAATACAATTGTGCTGTGCTTCTATAAATGTACTGTGATTATATAGTGCTAATAAACAACATATCTCACTTTATAATTTGTATTTTAAATTATAATCAAATCATCCCTAATTTTAACATAAAAATAATGCTTTTTGCTATAAACAAAGAAGAATATTTTTTTAAATGTTAATAATTTTTTGCATATTGATGGACATTTCTGAAATACTTATTTTAAACATAAAGTAGGGAATGCCTTTTTTGAATTGATTATTTTTCTATTCATTTTTTATTGGTAAGAGGTAGTTTCTACAGTTTTTTTTTTTATTTATTTATTTTATAGTTTTTGAGTTTTAGGACATTGCTTTATTTTGGCTCATATTTTTGTAATGTCATCCTCTGCTTTCTTAAATAATTCAATTTAATTATTTCAGTTTTATATAATATATTATATATAAGTGCCTTATATACAAGTTATATTAAGGCATGTTGCTATTTTTTAATAAAAGGTTTTTGGCGTAGGTGTTGGCGGAATTGTGCCAATACGTAGGTTAAACTCCGCCAAGGATCGAACCTGGGACCTTCGGATTTGTAAGCCAGTAACTTATCCACTATACAAAAATGGCCACCGATGTTTAGTGGTAGGTACTGGCTTATTAAGATGTCACCACAATACTCCCCTACCAGTTTGTTCGGTTGAGAAATGAACGATTTTATTGCGCCAAGCGTTATGGCTAGTATATGAGCGTTGCTGGTGCGTCAAGTGAGTCTGACGACTTTTGCGTTGGTGCGTCAAGTGAGTCTGACGACTTTGCGTTGGTGCGTCAAGTGAGTCTGACGACTTTGCGTTGGTGCGTCAAGTGAATCTGACGGCTTTGCGTTGGTGCGTCAAGTGAGTCTGACGGCTTTGCGTTGGTGCATCAAGTAGGTCTGACGACTTTGCGTTGCTGCGTCAAGTGAGTCTGACGACTTTGTGTTGCTGATGGAGAGATGGCGCCAGGAGAGCTGTTGAAAATTCATCACGTCCGAGGTCATCAATTTGGCGTAGGTGTTGGCGGAATTGTGCCAATACGTAGGTTGAATTCCGCCAAGGATCGAACCTGCGATGTTCGGATTTGAAAGCCAGTAACTTATCCACTATACAAAAATGGCCACCAATGTTTAGTGGTTGTTACTGGCTTATTAAGATGTCACCACAGGTTTTATTATTAATAATATCCTTTGATATATATTTAGTTGTATAGTTGTAAATTTCTGGTAAAAATTTTGCTCTTTTTTACATATATACCTTTAATTAAGTTATATTATTGCATTTGTTTTCAAATTTTTCTTTTGTTTATATTAATTTATTTTATAATTTAAAAAAATATGTAATGTTTTTGAGTTGATAGTCCTCATATTAAAATTCACCTTTGCGGACTCATTATATAACAAATGAGAAGAAATAAAGGCTTTGTAATTTCATTTTGTTATTGTTTGTTTCATCATCTGAAAATATCATGCAAGACATTTTTTTAACCAAACATGCTGCTTACAAATTATCTTAAAAAGAAATTTAACTGAATAGAAAGTAAAGTAGAGAAACAGAATTATTGAAAAAAGAAATCGTATCATTTTGTAGTTTTTCAGAATGTCACATATTGTATGATTTCATTACATTCTTCCCTCTTGTGATGTGAAAAAATGCATTAAGCTTTTAATAAAAAAGAAAGTGAACAATCATGCTTAATAATGAATATTATTACATGCTCTTAATATATTTTGTAGTTAAAACATCCTGTTGCAGTCGCAGTTGATGAATTGCTACAAAAAAGTGAAAATGTTCTTCAAAAAGATAAACCAATGACTGAAGCTGAAGAAAAAGCTTTGAAGGCTATGAGTCTTGAAGAGGTAAAAATGACATATATGAAATTTAGTATTAAGCACTTAAATATATAAAATTATTTTTTAAATGTATAGAAGTCCTCCTTATTAGCAAATGAACTATTAATTATGATTTGATAATGTTTTAATTTTTCAAAATATTTTTCCATGTCTGTTTTTCTTATTTCTGAAAGATCTTTTATCAGAGACATTCTTTCTTCTTTTTGCCAGCATTCAAACAAAACAGTGCCCTTTTTCCAAATTTTAAAAAAGTGCCTATTTTTTTACCCCTTTAAGAAAAACCTGTAGAGATAATTACATAAATTTCTCATTACCTTTTTAATGGTCCTTTTTATTATAAGCAATTTAAATTCATTAACTTTTAATTTTTATTTTTCCTCTAAACTAAATTTAAAATCTGTAAATTAAGAAAAAAAATTCAGACAAACCAATTTAATTTTAAAAACTAATAAGCAAAAAATTATATAATAATCAAAGCAGGTAGCAGTATTTACTAACCTCACACATAATGAGATATTACAAGTTTCTGCAACTTGTTCATGTTTTTCAAATGAAATTACATTTTTCACCTGCAAAATTGAAAAGTTGTTAAGTTAGTGGTGCATCCATGTAAGGACACTTTAGTGACATCCATTTTTATGTTTTCAAAAATAAAGTCAAATCTTAAACAGAATTATTGCTTCAAGAATATGGGGAGAGTATAATGAATTTATTTTGTAAGAATTACAATTTTGAAGAGCTTTTTAAAAAATCACTATATTAAAGTTAAAAAAGAATAATAATTTAAATCCAATTTCATCCCCTAAAAGGGCCATATTCCATCATGCTGCAATGTATAGGTCTAAAAAGGAACAAGGTGCTTCTTTTCAATATCTTTTTTATGTTTAATAGTGTAAACTTTTCTGGGAAATTTTAAAATTTCTGTGCCTTTTTTATGTTTATTGTATCAAAAAGGGATCAAGTAGCTAATTAAATTATTAATATTTCATTTTATCAATTTCTTTCCTCTCTTTCTGAAAAGGTTTTGCGATTTTCAAATAGTTCTTAAAAAAAAATAAAATGTTGGATATTTTTTAAAATTATTTTCAGAATATTAATGTTTTGGCTCTGAGTGCAACATTGTTTTTGCAAACAAAGTTTTAAAAAGTAAAATTAGGTTTTTTTTTTTTTTTTATCATTTTGAAGATAATTATTTTATTTTTTAGAAAAGTTAAAGTTGAAATTGTCTTAATATAAATTTACCATTGTAAGTATTTCTATTAATGTAATTCTAACTAGGACTTAGCAAAACTCAGCAATTTCAAACTGCTTTTAACTTGTATTCTTTAAAATTATTAAATTATTGGAAGGAAATGAGTAAAAAAAATGTAGTACAGTGCCTTGCATTGCAAAGTAATTCTTGACAGAAGTAATTTTTAAATGAAGATTAATATATTGACTTCATATCCTAAAACATCAGGCTAAAGTTGTCTTTATCTTTTGTTATTCTTACCCCTTATCATTCAGGTACAGCAATTCCATTTTATTGTTATTTTTTTAGGCCAAACAAAGGCATGCTGAACTCATGAAACATCGAGCTCTAATCTCGTATCAAGAAGCTAAAGCTCGTAGACGGAATAAAATAAAAAGTAAAAGGTGTGTATTCACCAACTTTCATTTTGTTTCTTCTTTACCATAACTCTTATATTTTTAAATACATTGCAATTATATTCATTGAAAATAGCCTGTAATTCAGATAAGAATAACATATATTTTCATTATCCCAATTTTATTATGAATTTGTATTCCATCCTTTCCTTCTCCTTGTTAAAACATCTTCAAATCATTTTCTAAAATGCTGGTAATAATATTGTCTAGTTATTTATGAAGGAATCATTTAAAATTTGCACTAGTTTTCTGCTGGTGCTTTAGTTTCAGAACTATAAAAACCTTGTAATTTTTGGACTTTTTCACCAATGGAAGTGACACATTTGTGAGGAAATTGACATGAATTAAAATTTAGGAAATTCTGCATCTAATGATGCTGCATTTGTTATTTGCTAACGTATATAATATCATTCTTAGAAGCATGTTTCAGTATCAAACTCTTATATCCTACTTTATTTTTTCAATGCACTAACAAAAACTTCCTGAAGCATTGCATACTTTTGCTTATCAATCTGCAAATAGGATACCTATCATTTTTGTTTCTAACCAACAATTTTATGAATCAGTGTAACTGTTCTAATCCAAAATAATGTATTCATTTAAAAAAATTCTTGCTTCATTATCAAATATTACTGTAACATGCAAAAATATTGTACAGTATCTTACTTTTTGTGACCATATTACATATAGTGGTCAACATTGTGCATCCATTTTCATATTATATCTAAATTCATCTGGTATTAAATTTTATATCTTGTTTTAGTTTAGTCAAAGGCAATTAAAAAAGATATGGCAGATGTAAAAAGGCTTATACAACACTAATTTTGTATCAAAATGTATTTTAAAGCATAAGAAATGAATCAGAATTTCCAGAATGACAAAACTCAGCATGGTAATGCTTACTTACAAAATTCCATTTGCCAGAAATGTTTTCATTTCCAAAGTTCAGATTGGAGTGAATAGGTATCAAGATTTGAAAGATTTCTTACGTATGGATTGATTAAAAAAAAATTTTAATAGACCATTAGATTCTTTTGTATACTTGATAGGATTCACAATAAAAAAAAAAAAAATACTTTCAATTTGAAGCAAATTCAGGTTAATTCTTACCAAGTTGTTCAAACGAAATGTGAAAGTTATTTTCCAACCCAAAATGTAATTTATTATCATTATAAATTATGTAAGCAAATGCAAGCAGATGAATATGTTATTATACTCTATAATGTGTGCAGAACTGTAATTTCTCATTGAATATTCTCAATAGAATCATTTACTGAAAATGTAATAAGCAAATGTTGGAAAAATTGGAATTGAAAGCAGATCTGATTTTAAAAACAGTAAATGTAGCTAATCGTGTTGAAATAGCAGTTAAAAAGAAGTAACATTTTGTCTCAAATTATGAATTTAAAATGCTGAATTCTACTAATAAAAAAACAGAAAAGCATTTTTGAAATTTACTAATAAATAAATAAACTGAATGCCTGTTCCAAATGATGAATTCTGGTTATTAGAAATGAATAATAAAGTATTATTTTTCACCTAGGTATCATCGGCTATTGAAAAAAGAGAAAATGAAAAGGCTGATGAATGAATTTGAAGAACTGCATAAAATAGATGCAACCAAAGCTCTAGAAAAGCTGATGGAAGCAGATAAATTGCGAATTCTGGTAACTACTTTCATTTAGAAAATTCAAACATTACACATTGAATCTATACTTCATAGTTATTATACTTCATTATTCTATTCTATTAAATTAAAAAATGAATATAGGATTTTTGTAACTACATTGTTAATCTAGCTACTTCAGGTGCTCTGCGAACATTATTTTTAAGAAATTTCTTTCTTCCATTTATGGAAATGCTTATGAATTCTATATGAATGGAGTCCCTCTAGGATTTGAGCATTAAAAATAATTTACATTGATTCTTGATAATGCCTTTCAAAATTACCATTCCTTTCCTTTTGGATAATTCCTTTTGCTATTCTTTATTATTAATAGAATAGTGCATCAATGTTTATTGGATCATTAAAAATTTGCTTTGTGACATAAATCTTGGAAAATTAAATCTAATTTAATAAAAATATTTGCATATAAATTCATTATTTGTTTATACTTTTGTCTGAATTTCTTTAGGGCCACGGTGGCCTGGTGGTAAGGTCTCAGCTTCTAAACCAGAGGGTTTCAGGTTCGAGACTTGATTCCACCAAAGATCCATCATATGGGGGGGGTCCCTTACGCATTAAATCTGTCGGGCCAAACGTCCTCCTACTGATGTGGTTGTGGTGTGGAGAGAGGAGTGCCACCTCAGGTGTCATCCTCGTCATCTGACCGTGGTTCAAAATTACAAAGTCCATCCCAAAATAGCCCTAGTGTTGCTTTACAATGGGGCATTAAAATAACTAAACTGAATTTCTTTAAAACTTTTTATGCAACTTCTGGAGTTTAGAGTGTTAATTCAATTTATTTCTCAGATTTTTATTTTAGAATATAAAATTGCAAGATTAAAATATGGGTTATATCATTGCTGTAAAATATGCATGAAATACTTATACCCTATGGTGACTGAAGCATTTTAATTTCATTTCTCCCTTTTTGTACAATGGTTTATTTGACATCTTTAGCTCTCAAATTATTGGATTTGCAATTGACTGCAATTAAGTATTTATTTAGTAATCCAAAACATAAAAACATTTGAGATACTAAAAATGTTTCAGTATATCAAAGGTTATTCTAGGGACAAGAATAATAATAGTTTAATTAGAAGTGTTAAGAATATCATCCAAATTTGAAAATGAATTGAAACGAACAGACCGTTCACAAGCTTTCACAAGACCGTTCAAAACACTCTTGTGAGCTCTTGTTCAAAACAAAATAAGTTTCAGTTCTGATTGTATGTATAAGCATTATACATAGCCATGTTTTGAGTGTTAATTGATAAAAATATGTTGCATCTAAATCAAATAAATATTTTAAAATACAAGTAACTGTATTTGCTTGCTGAATTTTATCATCTTTTTGAATAATTTGCCAAATTAAAGAAGAAATTGGGTAGATTTAAAGGGCCTGATATATCAAAACACTTCTGAAATTAACTCATATATAACAAGAAGGTAAAATAAATTCATAGATAGGTAGGGTAAACAAGAATTGGAGTATTGCTTTTGGCTTTAAATGATATTTCGCTATTATTATGACCTTAAGTTTAATTTATGGAATATTTGGGCAGTTTGCCAAAATTCTTTACCTTATTTGAACACTGGATCAAATTTCAAAACTTGTTAATACACATATTCCGCTTTTAAAATATAATATTTGAAAGTTGAATGTAAAACTATTATCTGCATCAGAATGTCTTACTAATTAATTTTTATTTCTTCGCAAAGAAAATTTAAAGTCAGCAATTTATGAAAAGAAACCCTTTCTCCTATTCTCTATCATCATCAGATTATATTTGAGCTAATATCTATCCCAGGTAAAGATTTAAATTTAAAAGTTTATAATTAATTTATAAAAGACTGTAAACTCCAAATTAATTACCTTCTAAAAGTTGTTTAAAAATTTTGGAGGGGTTTTGATTGCAATTGCTTCATAGATTGTGCATTAATTTTAGAAGAGTAAAAACACTGATTTTATCATTTATTCTTCTTTCTGTTGTTATTTTAGTATCCATTTCCTTTCTAATTGTATTGCCTTTAGAAAAAATAAAATGGCAATATTTTTTTTAATTTGCCAGTTTATTTTGTTTGCTTTCTTCCTGGTTGTTGAACAGGAACTTTGTAAAATAATGTAATGAAACATAAATTGCATTAAAAAAAGTTTTCAAAAATACCATTATATTATTAATTTAATGTTTTAATATATATATATATATATATATATACAATCCATGCTAGAATTTTCCTGGTTTAAAAAAAACTGAATTGCAGTCTCCCTTGTGCTATATCATGGTATTATCGAAAATACCATAAATTATAATAAAAGTTTTAATAGAATGATTGTTGGCATTCACCCTCCCAACAACATTGATTTTAATCATTATGAGATATTAATATGTGATGATAATTAAGACAATAAGGTCAATTAAATTGAAAGTTAACAATTAGTCATTTCATATTAATTCCCTTAAATGTTGATAAATGAAATAGAACTGAATTATTTTGTATTATGTTAATTTTTAGGATACTTTTATCCTATAAAGAGTTCATATGGCCAAGTATATTAGCGACCTATATTTTAAGTATAATGCATGAATTTATGGTTTGTTAGTTTATTTCTAGTTTACTTTAAATGGAATCTTCACTTCCAATTGAAATCTATGCATATAATGCTTTGTGACTGTGAATATGTAGTTACTTCTTAATATTTAAATCTTGTCTCCTCGTGATATTTTTATGATTTTTTCCTGTGTTTATTTTAGGAAAGAATGACTCTTAAACACAGAAACACTGGAAAATGGGCGAAGATGCAAAAACTCAGAGCAAAATATAATCCTGAGGTACAAATGCTTCTTTTAAAAATATTTTTTTCTCTGTTCTATTAAATTTAAATAATAAAGTTAGGTTGTCATATTTTGATGGTTGTATTTATAAAAACAAATTGCATTTTTTAAATTACTTCAGAAGTTTTAAAAATTTTGCATCTCATAATAATTAAATTTAATATTTACTAAATATTATGATTATAAATATCATAGATTAAGCTTTTTTTTTTATGATGAAACTAAACTTTTATAGTTGAAACTAAACTTTTTTTTAAATTAAACGAGAAAATTATAATGAATGTAATGTATTTTAAGTAAATGATATTGAATTTCTTAAATTGCATTTGCTTTTCAATTTTCTTATATTCCTTAATCTTAATAAGCCTTTAGATATAATTTTAGTGTTACCAAAGTGTTAATAATATATAGTTTGCCTTATTATGTATTGTTATATATATATATAAGGGAATATTTTTTAGTAGTAATGAGTGTTAATTCAAGATACAGTTCTACTTTTATACATAAAAAGTAGTATATAAGTAGAATAATAAATTTGTTAATTTATTAATTTTGACTTAATAAATTATTGCTCTTTGTAAATGTTAAATTGATTTTTTTTTTCATGTTCTGGGTGATTTTAACAAAAACTTTAATTATTTTTTGACAAAGAATAAAATATTTTTGAGTAAATAGCTCATAATCATTAATAAAAGTAATTAACTTTGCTCTAAATATATTTTACATGCAATATATTATAAAATATATTGTATGTATTTTAAATATATAGTTTTTTATATTTTGCAAAATAATTCATCTGTTGGTTGTGACAAATATTAAAAGAGGCTATAACATATTAATGGATATTTTAGATACCTTGATCTTAAATTTTATCAATTGAACAACTTCAATATGCTTTCAGCTCAAATAAAATTAGCTTCAAAGAAATAAGGAAGGGAGAAAGAATGCATATAAAAATAATGTAAATAAGAATATCTTACAGGGTAGCTTAAATGAATATAATTATTCCCTTTTGTTATTTAACATTTGTTTGCATTTATAAATTATTTCAAAATGGATATATGAAATTATAATTAAATGTGAATTTTAAAAAATTAGTTATTTACTTGGAATTTTTATATATAATTTTATCGTTGCTACATATTTAGTTATCTAGTAAACACAGAAATAATTTATTTTCATTTAATGGTATTTAATTTTTGTATTTGTTATTGTGAAATTAAGTTTAAATATATTATTAAAAAACTTTATAATTATCTTAATATTTAAAAAAAAACATTATTAATCACTTAATTTTACCTCTCCCTAATTTCAAAACCAAATTTAGACAAACATTTACGATTATAGTTTCTAAAGTGTGCAACTGCTATGATCTTTAAATATTATAAAACATTTTCGAGCAGGTGGAACTATTCTAAAATATTTTTTAAGAATTATTGATCTTCAGAAATTTGATAAACTTCTCAAAAGGTTTTTGCGCATTTTTCAGTTATTTTTTCATTCTTGTATTTGTAATAATTTGAAACATAATGCAAATTTGTAAAAATTTTCTTCTCCTTTACTTAGTACTAATAGAAATGTTTTTAATTTTCATATTTTTAGGCTCGCAGTAAGTTGAAAGAAGATCTTCAGATTGGACTCAAATTAAAAGAAAAATTACCCACTGTTGAAAAAAATATCAGTAAATTAAAAGCCAATTTAGAAGTGAATATTGCTAGTGAATTAGAAACTAATGAATTGGTTGCTGATGAAATCCGTTTTGGAAGTACTTTCCCTGAATCATCTGACATAGTGTAAGCAAAACATAAAAAATCTGTTAAGTATCCAATATTTGTGAAACTCAATCTTTTATAAATGAATATAATCTAATTTAATAATGCTTATTGAGTTATTTCAACATATTTATATTAATTTCAAAGGGCAGAAATACTGAATATTCTACTTAATAGCTGAAACCATTGAACAGCAAATATGGAGATGTTTAATTTTGTTTATAAATATATGTGAACTTTAATTAAGTTGTGTGAATGACAGAAAAACACAATTGTTTAGAAGAAAATAACATTAAAAAAAGTTTTAATGCAACAATACAAAATTGTTGTATTAAAATAAAACTGCTTCATGAAATAATGATTTTGATGTTAGTGTATTTATGAAACTAATTGTAGAAGTTTAATGAAATCAGCAGCTTTGAAATTACTCTTCTCAATGCTACACTTTGTTGCAGACTGGTATATTGTAATATTGAGTGTAGCTACATCTTTAATGAATTCTTTTGTCTTCAAATTATGTTGTATAAATGATGTTAATTTTGTCAATTAATTATTTTGTTTAAGTTTGTTTTAGGAGGGAAAAAAATGGACATATTTTCATTTTGTTTCCACTAACTGCTTTTATTTTTGAAGTAGTATAATATTTTATCAAATTTTAAAATTAAAAATGTTTCAAACAGGAGAAAGGAATGAACTACAAAACTTCTTAATTTATTATAACTAATTATCTTCCAATAAAGTGAAAGTTAAATAAAAGAATGTGAATGTAATGCTCCTTTTTATTGGCAATTCTTTAAAATTCTGCTGATGCTCTAAAAAAAATAATAAAACTGGAATTACTAATCTAGACTTATGATTAATTAAATTTAATATTTTTCAGAATATTACAATAAAAATGAAAAATTTGGAAAAAAAAAAACTTTTTTTATGTCATTTTAAATTTTTTCATCTAACTTTAAAAATATTAATTCATGATATGCTCTTCATTTTGCTGTAAATTTATATTATTTTAGTTATGTTTAAGTATTTGCTTTTATTTCATTATTAATAATCAACTTATGATAAAGTTTTGCTCATTCCCATTTTATTCATTCTATTCTGTTCTTGAAATAATAAAAAGACAATATGGGAGATTTCCTTATAGCATAATTGCCCGAATCACTATACTTATTTAACCTTTAAGCATCGGCAACTCAACCACGAAAAAGTTCCTTTCAATATGGCATTTAGTGGGAGAAACTAGAAGGTGCTTTCCCCTTCTTTTAAAGGCGCTTATTGAAAATAATCTGTTCAATTTTAACAACCCATAATGTTAATGGGTTATCTGTCTCCTACATAGTAAGCAGGTTTTTTTTTTGTTTTTTTTTTTTCAGTTTTGCCTTATCCAAACCTGCTGAATAGCTGCTACATTAACAATAATTTTTCAATTAATTTTAAAATTAAATCAATTTCTTAAACATCACTGAAACTGCCAATTTAGTTGACAAGGCTTAAACACAACATCTTGAAATTTATTTTATTATTATAATTTTATCTCATCAATTTTGATAAAATGTAATGATTTATGTATAATGTATTAAAAAATCCTAAATGTTTGTATTTTCTTTTTAAAAATATTCACATTTCTTTGTGCATCATGTGGGTAATAATTTTCTGCTGTTTTATAAATGAAAAATATCCTTAAATGTTTTTATAATAATATATTGATCCCATATAAATCAAATATATTTTCTATTCCTAGATAATCCGAACCACTTGTAATATAAATTACTTGTAGTAGCGTTTTCCTATTATATTGCCAATACTCAACATTTAAATTGGAAAAATTTTACCTGAGAATTTCAATTTCTCATTGCAAATTAGCATTTTTGAAAAATATCCTCAGTTTTGTAGACATTCAGGAGTTGAAATATTATTCAAACATTTTTTTTCCTCACAAAAACTTACTTATATGTAAATAATCAGCAGATTTAAGGCAATTAATATAACCAAAGTAAGGCCAGATATGGTTTACTTAGAATTTGTTGCTTAAGATTTGATTTCTAAAGTGTTACACTACAAAATTATTAACTGTGTTTTTGAAGGTCTTTTTTCTGTATGACATTCTCGATTATCAATACTCGTTATTAACTAGGACTTACTTTAACTTTACTAGAAAATGATATAGATTATTTTTGAGAAATACTTGAAATTAAATCTAGAATTACTGACATTTTTGTGCAACTTTGTTTTATTTCAATACAAATATTTCTGGAAAAATTTTAATGACCAGTTATTTTGCAGTTTACGGAAGTAAAGTTTTTTTTTTTATTTTAATATTTCTCTAATTAGTAATTTTAATATTTCTCTTCTATTATTTGAATGCACAGAAAAACAAACTAATTATTATTTTAATAGGGTTTACAATTCACCTTCAATATTTTAAAATTGTATTTCAAATTTTTACTGAATGATTAATTATAAAGTATTAAATCAATAGTTTTCATTAATAATTGCGAAGAATGATGAAACAGAGTTTATTTAAACACCAAAACCAAAATTTATTTTTAGCAGGAATATATTGAGTTCAAGTATAAAAATTTAAACCTGCAAAAAAAAAAAAAAAATGTAGGAAGTAACATTTTGTTTTGGGCACCGAATACTTTCATCATACCACAGCATGATATAAAATATCAAGAAATTCTTGGTTCAAATATTTATCATTAAATTAAATGGACTCAACTCATTTATAAGCATATATTAATATGAAGTTGTAAAATTTTTTCCGAGAATTTTTTGCTGTTTTTGTGTAGTAACCAAAGAAACCTTTTTAACTAATTCATATTCTGAAAGAAATTTTATTATTATTATTATTTAAAAGAATCAATAATTTTATTTTCTAAGAAAAAATTTTTGCTATAATTGTAGTTAATCATTTGTTTAATTTTAAGGATTAAAAGAAGTTTTGTTAATTTTCTATCAAAATATGTTTAATTTTAAATACTTTTCTCCAAAGATAGTCTCCATTTCCTTCATTTCTTTTTTTATTTGGAGGCTAGCCTATCCCATATTTTACTATCATTCAAATGAACCTTCTCATTGCTTTATTTTGAGGCTCTGAAAAAAGCTTTTAAACTTTAATTTATTTTGGTTTCAAATAAACTTTAATTTACTTTGAAAAGAGCAGTGTTTATCTATAGAAAAAAAAATTTGGTTTAAATTAAAACAAGACAAACACCTACTTTCTTTCGCTCTCTCAGAAATTGCTTTGATAATTTGGCTCTGAAAAGAGCCGTTTATCTGCGTAAAGTTTTGTTTCATATTTTTGGTTTTATAAATAGCTCTTTTTTTATTTAGTTCATTTTGCTGCAGTAGAAACTGTTATTGTAAATGAAATTTAGTTATTTCCCACCTAAGAGATTTTTTTTTTCTTATGTGGTTCTAAAATTTTTCCAATTAATTTTAATTCATATACACGAATTTTTGCCTTGCTCTAATATTTGAGCTTCACTTTGAAATTTATAAGATAAACATTTATTTGTATTGCAATCAAATCATTCTTGGTGTCAAGCTTTAGTTCCATTCAACAAAGTTGTATGAGACTTCATGGAGCGATCTTTATCAATACAAAGAGCTACTTTGCAAGTCTTGCATATAACTGTTCAGTGTCTTCGCTGATTATTTTGTTTCCACATTTTCAATTGAGAACTTCTCTTTAGTGAAATTATGATAACTCATTCCATATCTCCTAGGAACTTTAAAAAGATATATAACCAAAACACAGATTATAAAATTCACTATCACTAACAGTGATTACAACAAATGGGGAACAAAATTTCCCGGCCCTAAGAGATTGGACACAATGTGAGAATTTTATGGCGTAATTACGTTCAGTTGGAAATTTGAAATAGGAAGACAAAATCCAAACTCATTGCAGGTACAGCAGTTGTAATGAGTCGTAAGGAAAGGTTTAAAAAAAATCCTGGTACAACTGTTGTACAGACCATAAGCTAGAGGTTAGGTATAAGTTAGGATGAATGTTATATGAAGGTATTGTTCATTAATTTTCTTGATATTCTACTTTATATTTTATTTATTTTAATTTAGCCCTGTCACAGAACTTCTGGAGGAAAATTCTATTCCAAATTTTTCTCATCACATTACTTCTAGTACTGAAACAAATCAAAATACCAATGAACTTATCGATAAACTTTGCTTTGTGAAACATACTCAAAATGCCAAGGTAAGAATTCCTTTAACAATTACATTTGTAGAAAATATAATTCTAATATCATACCTCTTTATTTATGGAAGAGATTCAGGACTAAATTAAAAGAACCATTTTGCAAAAAAAGATTTTTTTTTTGTTTATTATCATTTAGCATTTTTTTATAAATTTAAATTAGAGGCATAACTTCTAATTACATTTTCCTCACTTTGTAAAATAAGTATGTTGCATTCATATAATTTAAATATTAATGTTAATTTCTTATATGTAATGTACAAATTTTTGATTTTTTTAAAATTAATAACAGTTTTGAAATAATAAAAGCATCTTTGGCAAAATGCTTGCAATTATTACTATTATTTGAAATTTGAGTCTTTAAAAAGGAAAATTTATAATGTAAGTATTACAGTCAAATTAAATATAAATAATGCTATGTTTGTTTTACATTCTGCCTTTCCTTTTGATATTTTAATTAGAATTGGCAACTAATGAATGTAATTTAATCATATGGTTGGTTCAATATAATTAAATATTATATATACAATAATTATAATTAAATAGTAATAATAAAGCAGTTGTAATTAAATATTATACAGCACAGTTCTTATGTCAATAAACAACAAAAAAGTAGAAACTAATCCATTTGATCTTATATAAGTCTGTTATAAGATTTATTTGTTGAAAATTTTTATTTACCTGAAAACATTTTTTCTGTGCACTTTCATAAAATGATTTGCATGAAGAATTGTATTAAATACATCAGAATCACAGAACTTTCAGTGAATTCTAAAATAGATATGAAAGCATAAAGATCTTTTTAAGTGCGTACTGAAGCTGAAAATTAATTAATATTTTTTCTGCTTTAGGAATCTGAAATTTTGAATAGATTTTGTTACAAATTTAGCACATACAAACTATAAAGCACAAAAAAGATTTCATGGCAATTCATTTATTGCTAAGAAATAAATTTACATAGATAAAAAGAAATTTATCCTTGGTATTGCTATTCTAATTGAATGAAAATTTTATTATTTTAAATCAATTTATTCATTTGTTTGTAAGATGCTACTTACAAACCTTCATCTCGCTTCTTAAAAATATTAATAGCTTAGAGAGAAAATAAATTTCCCACAATTTTCAAAAAACATCTGCTGAAATGATATCTTTATTTTATCAAAAGTGCTATTGCAGGCTTTAAACCAGTTTTGGGTTTTAATATTTTATTCCCATATATACTTTCACTGTATATGATATATTTTCAAAAAATTTAAATTTCACTAATAATTAAAATTTTAAAGTTTTGATATTTTCACCACCACTAGATGATTTGCTATGTTATAATTGTAACCTTTGATATTTTGTAGGTATTCAAATTTTAGTGATAAATATTTTTAGTAAACAGAAATTTACCAATAAAAGAGGTGAAACCTTTACATTATTAGAGACACTATAATTTTTTAAAGGAACTTAAGAACAAAAATTATTCAAAGTGCTTTATATTTTTCATTGAATGCTATTTATTTTAATCGTTGCAGAGAAAGAAAAAGACAGAGACTGGCAACGCAAATACAAAAGATATTCCAGACATCATTGACTTAAATTTTATTACAGAAGCATCTAATCTAGATTCCTATAATCCTAGTGGTATTTCTATTGGGGATGCTTTTGATGAAATTGAAAATGATGAAAATGAGGAAGAATCCAAAGGCATGGATATTACTGAAGCCTTAGCAGATGAAGAGATTATTGAAGAATTTAAGTATGAATTTCATATTTTTATTAAATATCAGTTAACTGCATACTTGGAAAATCTGATTTATTATATATTATTTTAATTGAATTGTTTATTTTTCTGATTATTTTTTGTTTAATCATACTGATTTTCACTCATAAATGTTTTTATTTTATCAATGTGAATTTCCTACTTTTTTAAAAATAATTATAATGAAATCGATATCATAGGTGTTAGATGTCAAAAATATATTTCTATTGCTATTTTTAGCTTTAAAAAAATTCTCTCATTGTACTTATTTTCAGATCTCATTTTGATTAATTCAAATTTTTAGAAAAATTTGATATCAGTTGTGATTTCAAAAGTTTTAAATTTGCCAAATTTTATAATAAGATATTTTTTTAAAATATATCTTTTTTTTTATTTGACATTGAATTAACATCTGATTCTTGAGTAATTTACTAAATTTGTTTTAAAATTCTGCAATCTTTTTCATACTTTTATTTTACTTGTTTTATGCTTGTAAGATGGAATTTTATAATTATTTCATTCCCTCTTTTCCTAATTAGTTAGTATTTTCAAATTTTGCTCAGTTATAAGCATTGAGAATGTATATCTTATTAAAAATATATTGCTTTAATACTTTTAGTACTTAATTATCAATTGTCTCATATAAATGGTGAGGTATGTTTATGAAATTCGGAAAATTTTATATTGCTTTCATAATATTTATAATAGCTTACTATGACAAAAAATGGAAAGTAACTAAAATAGTCATCAATAACGAAGTGTTTTTATTGAAATCTTGATCATCTTTTGTAGAGAGGACAAGCGAGCAGCTGAAGAAGCCAATCGACCAAAGGGTGTTGATTTATTCTTGCCTGGCTGGGGCTCTTGGGCAGGTGCAGGAATCAAAATATCACAAAAGAAACGAAAGCGGTAAGTTTGTTTCTTGTTTAGTCTGTGTTTTTATCTGCATAATAATGTTAATGATGAATGCTAGTTTCAAACAAGAGTTAATTATTTTTATTCCTTAAAAAATAATTTCATTGCTTTAAAAATAAATTAACTAGAAAAAAAATATGCAGATTTTATTATTATAGAAATCTACTCTTCTATAATTTAGACAATCAAAATGAGATCTCCCACCTTCTATTAAATTGGGCGATTGCATGTTATCTCTGAAAATTTTACTTCACACTTAGAAAATGAAAATTCATCTCTTGCTTCTGTAGCTTTATTTAAGTTTCGAACTGAATTCCATAAAAGAACCATGCTGTAGGTAGATCATCTGCTAAGGGCCAAATATCCTTCTGTATGGTGCAAAGTCTTAAAAAGGAAATGTTGGCAGAAGTGTTTTTTGAAAGTGGCTCAAAATCATTTTTTCTGAACTAAAATAACTCTATTGTTGTGAACTGCATGATAAAATCTGGCAACAGCTGAGGCAGCCAGTGACGTCAGCCTGCGAGCTGTCGGATATATACTGAGAACTGAAGATGTACTTGAATTGTTAAGATGTGTTTTGTGTATGATGTTTGTGTTGTGTCGTCTTGAATAAATAAATGTCTTGTATTAGAAAAGATTTGAACTTTCTTAATGACTGAAAAAGTACCCACGCATCTGGTAGATGCACGAACTAGCTGAATATTTTTTCTATGAAAGATATAATTAGATATCGTAACACTATTGTTTCAGAATAAGATATAAATATTGTTAAACTACTCTAAATTAAAAAACAATATCCAATAAATTTCTTTTTAAGAGTTCCTTCCTTTTTCTTTTTAGAATTGTCTGCAACAATTCAGTTATTTAATTTCAAAATTTTGAATGTATTAAAATTCAATCTTTATGTTTCAACGGAATATAAAAAGATATAATCATATAAATATTGTTCTACTGCTCCTTTATATTTATGTTAAGTAAATTGATTAATTAAAATTTTCCATTGACTTTAGAGAAGAGATATGTTGGAACACTTTCATTAACATTTTAAACTTAAATAAACATCATTTATTTCCATGGATTTCGTTAGTTTTGAAATAGAATTATATCATTCTTGAAATAATTAATTTTCTCTTATGATATAACTCTGCACTTTTTCATAACCTTATTCATTTTCTTTTGTTCAATTATTCATATTTCTTTGATTTTTTTTAATACTTATTTTGCTACATTTTGTGGTTTTATGTATTATGTCTTTTATGCACCAAGCCTGCTGTCTGCTTAAATGAAATTACTTCCAATATGCAACTCACTCACTTTTTTCATATGTTTTCCATAGTTTTTATATTCCTGCACCAGAAGAACCTGCAGTTAAAAAGAACACTTTAGGGAATGTAATACTTAATGAAGAAAGAGATAAAAAAGCTGCAGAACATCAAGTATGTTTTTTATTTATTTTTTAAAAATCTCATAATATTACTTTATACAAATTAAATTTGAAATCACTATAATTTTGAAAAAAATGCAGTAAAATTGAGTTGATTGTATGCAATTTGATTTTTTTAATATATTGAAATATGATTTGAAGTAATGATTGGTTTGAAATTTAAATTAATGGTTTTTGTTAGTTTGATAAGACTGTATTTATGTCCTTGTAGATTGTTGAGTGTGTAATTTTTTAAATAATTGTGTATAGCATAATTATTGTTTTCAAAATATTGTGTGCTATTTGTTTAATGAATTTATTTGCTGATTAGTCAACTTTATTATCGTTAAAATTAATTATGTATTACATGTTAAAATTTTAAAAATAAATCTTGACTGGGAATTTTTTATGAAATGTATTTATCTCTTACACATATTTCTGCATCTAGGTTTTCTTTTTGGAAATTTGCATCTACTGTATTTTTATTATGGTCTGCCAACTGTGAATTCATTATGTGAACATTAAATATCATAAAAAAACTATTAATCAACCCATATGGCACTGCTCAGTGCTGACCTTTTCTGTGTCCAAGTGTAAGAAACCATTTGGAATCCTGAAATTTTAGCTTAGTTAAAAAAAAAAATGCACATTTGCATATTTATTTAGTGGGATTTTATTTTTGCTATTCATTACTCCAGGAAAATTACAATTTTTTTCAATTTCTTTATTTAGCATTTATTACAGAAACTTTGCAATGTAAAGAAAAAAATTTTAATACAGTTAATGCATTAAGAAATAAATCATTATAATTAATAATTAGTGTATATTGCAATATGTGTGGAGTGTTTTTTACATCCCTCACATTCAAAATGGAGTCTTGTTGCAAACCAATTATTATGTTTTTGTTTAAGCGATGGATTAGATTTTCATTTACATCATTAATGTAAAATGGTACAAAATTTTTGGAACAATTTTTTAATTCATTTTTTTTTTTAAGTTTTTGCATCAGTGATTAAGCTGAAATACTTTTAAATATGTCTTTTATCTGTACAATACCAGTATCCATTACAGAATTTTTAAAAATAACATTTAAATCCCTCAACCAAGTTTTCTATAATTTCATCTTTTGATATTTTGAAATATATATATATATTTCTTTTTCTGATTTTTTTTTCAAGAAAATGTTCTAAAAGATTCAACTTGCACGCTAACGCTTTTGCTTCTTCTAAATATGAGTTAAATTTCGTTCTCAAAATTTGAATTTCAGCTTTAATTATAGTGAATAAATTAAAAGCCCAGTCAAAAATTATTTTTTATTTGAAACAGTTTATTAATAGCTAATTTTGGACAGTATTATGAATCATTTTATTAATCATAAAATAAATGTCATTTCTTTATTAAATCCAATAGACTTTTACCTTTGGAACAGCTGTAATATTATTATTTGCATCCATAAATTCTTCTAGGGCATTATTCAAAGTGTATGCTCTCTGCTTTATTCATATCTATTTTGGCTTCCCAAAAAGTGGTATAATGGTTTGAGAGTAATATTTAAATGCTTTTGTAAATTTCCCCATCTTTTTGTAGATGCAGAAAATAAGTAATATAAACATTGCAATAATAAAAAAAATTAATACATACTATGGGACATAATATCAAAAATCAAATTAAAAGAGTATAATAAGCCAGGCATACTCATGAATTCCATGAGAGCACCAATGGTTGGCACAACATGATCAACATCGTGACTTTTGTGTCAGAAAAAATTCAAATAAAAGCATGAGAACAATAGGTATCTAGATTTCCTTTTCTAAATTTTACACTTTTATATTGCTCTTTTGTGTTTCTACTGTTGTCATATGCCTATCCACTACAATCCATTATGTCTAAATAAAGCTGCTTAATATATCCGAATAGATCTTATGCTAGTCCTTCTGCAGTCACATCAGTTACTTCAATAAATCCTATAAAGGGCTCATGTATACTTTATCTTTTCTCTTCCAAATTTATGTAAATAAAGACAGAAGTTTGTTTTTTATGGGAATTATCAGAAATAGAATCCATTTAGATATTGTAATATGTAGCTACAATTACATTATCTTTAATTTTGGTAAGAACTTCATTTCCTAAGGTAGGAATATTTTGATTTTGTTATGTATGAATTAATTACTGACAATTTAATTTGTGGATTTTTTTTATTTTGTTTATATGACCCATAAGCTCAGAGTCGTTTTTACTTAGTAATTTAGTTACACTTAAAAAATTCTCATTATTAGGCATTCCTATTATTTTGGGAATTCCACAATTATTACACTCTAAAAATAGAATCAAATCAATAATTCTTTGAAATAATAATTTAAGAAATGCTGTATTCTTTTATTAATTTTGATTTGTTTTATCAACAGTTGAACATAAATTTAGTTGTTACTGTAATTATTTCTAAAATGTGCATTGCTGGGATTTACTTGCTTAATTTATCATCGTTTTTTTTTTTTTTTTGTTTGAACAACTTAATACAAACATACACAGATACACACATAAAAGATATATTACATTAGATATAGACAAAAGTAGATAGCTGATGACTTACCAGTCCATTTGAACCCAGCCTCAGCCTGGATTCCTGAAGCAATGTCACTGCAATCTTTGCCTAAGAAAGGCATCAGTTGAGGCTCAGCCAGTCACAAGGGAACAAGCTTGTAAACTTTTTTGCATGTGTAGCAGTATTATTGTTCATAACATTATTTTAATTCTTAATCATGGTGGAGGGAGCCTCAGTCACAGGGGTTTGGTGCATAGCACCTGCTTCACCCACCAGATCGCCGGCCCTGGGACTGCTATCCTATTTATAGGACAATTGAATTAAATATCAATACAATAAAAGAAACAATTAAAATCTACATGAAATTTTTCCTAAATTATTATAAATAAACTAAATTTAATAAATTGTAAATGATTAATTTAAAGAAATTACTTTAAATTCGCCCCTAAAAATGTCAAAAGTTTTAATTCCTTAAACAATAATAAAATTATTTATCTGAAACAAACATGCATAGATTTTCAATCTGTCATTATTGCTGTACAAAACATTAAAAATATCCATAAAAATGTATAACACTTATGGAATATTTTTGATATGTTGTAATTTTTCTTATTGTACAGCTAAAATGTACTTTAATAAATCATTTTGAAAAAAAAAAAAAAAATGACAATATTTTTATGCTAAACTACATCAAATTTGTAAGTGCTGTTGTTAACACAAATGAAATGCTATTTTTGTATAGGTGAGTTCTTTACCTTTCCCTTTCTCAAACATTCACCAGTTTGAGAGCTATATTCGACAGCCTGTTGGACACACATGGAATCCGCCCAGCAGCTTCCGAAGCCTAACTGCACCTCGGGTCGTCACAAAAGCAGGAAAAGTGATCGAGCCCATTGATCCTGATGATGTTGTTTTGGATAAAATGGAGAAGAAAGTACCAGAGAAAAAGAAAAGAAAAAAAATTACTTGTGAAGTCAAAGCTTTCTAATATCATTATTTTTTGTATTAAAATTGTGTGCATATATATGTGTGTGTGACTTCCTACTTTCGTTTATTTTGCAGTCTGTTTTCTCCTCAACATTTTGACAAAAGCATTAATTTAAAATGAGCAAATTAGAGAAAGAGCTGGTAATAATCTGCTAAGCCCTTTCTTTTAGGCAATATTTATCTGCAGGAATATTTTTTCTACAGTGAAGAAAGTCTAGGTTTCATATTTTTATAAATACAGGAGATAAGACAAAAATTTATTGATGTCATTGCATACGCATGTTATGTTTCCATGCTCTTAATTATCTGGATTGAAAAATTGCCTTTTGTTTGACTGTTTGAGTTCCAAATTTGATATATATTTGCTACAGTTGATAAATTTCTATCATCTATTAAGTTGTTTTGTCATTTTCGTGTTTCACCTTTATATGAACAGGGATAGAAGGATTTCGCCCAAAATTTTAAATGAAGATACAATTTTATAAAAAAGACCACTTTCAAAATTTCATGTCAGAAACATGTGGAGGTTTTAAAGATCATGTTCACAAATGCAGACATAATTCCATGGATGCGTTTTACGAACTTAAAGAAATCTGTTATTTTGGGGGTTCTCAAAATCTCTCAATCAAATTCGTTCACTCTCACAATAAAGTCATCATCTCAAAGCAGTAATTCAAATTGTGCATTAAAATTTGAAGCTTTAAAATGATAATTAAAAATTTTGAGAAATGAGCTTTCAAAAATTGCTAAAATGTATACAAGACTTATTATTTAATTATTTTCTATATTTTACTTTATAATTTTTCTCAAAGGGTCATTGTTTAGATCCATCCGGCTTTTTTCAAGAAATCTTGAATGACTTAAATGTGTCTAAAAATATCTGGTATTATATCAATTAATGAATATTTGCAAACCCATTTTGCATGCATATTACAATTTCTAATCTGTATTAAATTCCTTCAATGATTTCTTGTATTTGTATAGAATCAGAAGCACTTTCTTTATAGGTCAAGGGATTGAGTGATAATTCTTTTCTGCAAAATTCATCACATGACTGCCAGGGTTAAATCATAACTACTGAATCAGTTTGGCATTATAATTGAATTCTGTTACTCTGGCTGGCATCTATCTACAACTAATCATTCAGGCACTAGTTTGGTGAAAACTATGAAAATGTTTTTGTGAGTCGGTATTTAATATAAAGATGAATGTGAATAGAGGGGGTGCTCTGTATGAACCAGATCTTATGACTTAAAACTAACAAATTTGATTCTGACGTCCGTTTAGAAGACAGCAATGTGTATGGCTGGGCGATTTTTTGAAAAACTTATTAGTTAAAAAGTAAATTAGGTTTTGATGGAGGAAAGGGTTTTTTTTTTTAATAACTTAAGAAAATATACCTACATAAAATTGATTTTTGCAGTGTTTTAAAGCTTCAAAATATTTATATTATCAGTGATACTAATTTAGTTGGTCTCAGATTCTTTGCAGTGAATTAAATTATCATATAAGTATATTTCACAACCTATTTTCATTGTTTGATCAAATGTTTATTGCAATTCTAAAAGTCGATTGCTACCATTTCTGGTAATCTAACCCAAGATGGTGGTCTTTTCAGGAATTTGTGGACAATTAGCATAACTTTGATGTGTTTGGCAATAAACCATACATAAGTCTTGCCTTCGATTCAACAGCTTGTTTGAATTAGAATTCATCGCCGATTACTCAGCAGAAATTTAAATGTTTAACTTGATATGGACATTAGAAAAATCTTAGATTTTCGTTCCTAACTTTCAAGTATCTCAATCGGAAGTTTCATTAGCATTTGTACTGTTTTCAAAACTTCTGATTAAATAAAATAGTCATTTCTAAAGAAATAAACATTTATTATTATTTCAATAAAATGTATCTATTTTTGTCATGTAACTGAGGATTGCAGATTTTGACTTATTTACCTTGTCTTCACATGCATAATATTTTTAATAATTTGCTTGGTATAAATATCTTATAAACGATACTAACTCGAAAAAACGCATGCATAATTTATATTAAAAACATAAAAGGATTTTTTTTAAGTATATAATTTAGTCATCTCAGGGTGACCAGCTTTTTCCCTGGGAATATAGGTTATATTTGGTTTCAGATAAAATATTTAGATATAAACTCATGTATTTTACCAAATTGTCCGACACTAACGTCTTGTTACTTTAATAGCTTTACTTAAATTTTATTTACTGGGTACAAAAACTTTTTTAAGGGTAACAGTACCATAACGCTACAAAAATGTTAATATCCATTATATTTGTTTTTAAATTTCACGATATTGTGACCTGCTTTTTTTTTTTCGAAAAAAAAAAATCATTTTGTAAACACTGATATTTAACAGATTCTTTCTTCCTTAGTTTTCAACAGTTGAAGAAACAAATAGATAAAAGTGGAAAGATTAAATATTTAATGTAACAATGGAAATTATTTGAATTTCAGGGTGAAAATAAAAATTCCGGGTTGTTGCAAATTCCGGGGAAAAAATATTTTTCATAAATTGTGAAGATTCAGAAAAAATTTGCATGCTTAAAAATTGGTATCATTAAATATACATTGTTTTAAATATTGAAATGGTGTAAAATTTATTTTTGTGCAATTACGTTTCCGAAGTTCAGAAAACACTAAAATTTCGTATAATTTTTATTTAATTAAAATTTTAAAAAAGAATATTTTAAAAAAACTGTTCCACAGTGTAGATTCCTACTGCCTAAAATATATTTATGCCAAATTTAAACCAAGATGGCTAGCTTGTAAAGTGCACTTATTTCCATCTTTTCCTTTTCCACTAAAATACACTCATTTCCATCTTTAATAATATACGCCTTTGGCCATTATTTGGTTTGCCGAGATGAACTCTTTTAAAGTTTTCAATGATGTATTTTATGTAACCTGGTATTTATGACTCATCAGCAAAATAATTGGATGTTCCAAACCTTGATAGTCATATACCTAGTATGTTTTAGAAGCCTTACATAGTAGTGTGCTATTCACTTCTCTACTTTTTCGTCTGCCTTAAAATTTTGACTTAAAACGAGATGTAGTTAACTTCAAATAGTAGAAAATATTGTTTGTGATGAAATAAAATATTTTTTTTTAATTTATTTGAATGCAGAAAATTTAATCATTCAGCACTAGTCTTCTCTACTTATAATAAAGCGCAATGTGTGTGTTGGCGCTCTACAGGCCAGGCCGTTGGACCAAATTTGGTATATGTATACCTTGGAGATCGGAAATGTGCACCTCAGAGCCCTTTTTTCGAATTTTTAATTTGAATTAATTACAAATTAAGCGAAATTTCGACGTTTTTCCGCTATAACTTCCGAAAATATTATCGCACAAACATGATTTTATATCAAATTAAAGATTAAATAAAAATTCGCCTCTGAATCGTATAAATGTTTTAACATATAAATTAAGCTTCTATTTTTGAATAATTTTTAAAGAAATATTTCAACAATATATTTCGGACAAAACAATAAAATTTAATCTGCACGTTGAGGTGGGGTCACACAAGGCTTACTATTGTCCGCAATTGTTGCCTTTCTGCTGTTGTCTCAGCATTGTCCTCGTGTGAACAGTTGAGACAACATTTGTCCCGACGGGACAAATACTTGCCGTTGTTACGTGATTTTCCGGAAGTAGGCATGTTCTTCTATTGCATGCAATAATTAGCCTCATGTGAAACCACCTTTACGATTGAAAGGGGGAAAATTGTCTTTTACAAATATGTTGCCCTCAGATTGACAAAAACTCAATTTTTAAAAAAAAATTATTGCAAATTAAACGTATAAAAATGTAATTTTCAGCACGTGTCTGCATAAAATGAAATAAATATCAAAAATTGTTTTGTTTTTTTCCAAAAAACATGTAAGGAAAATTTTTTGCGACTTCTACAATATTATTAATTAATTAAATCAACTATATTAAAAACAAACATTGTTTATATATATATATATATATATTCAATTCAATGTCCAACGGCCAATTTGCAAAACTTTAATAATGGAAATGCATCTATGAAATGGGTCTAAATGAAGTAAACAACATAGTATGTAACATGAGTCTTTGGCGTAGGTGTTGGCGGAATTGTGCCAATACGTAGGTTGAATTCCGCCAAGGATCGAACCCGCGATGTTCGGATTTGAAGTCCAGTAACTTATCCACTATACAAAAATGGCCACCAAAGTTTAGTGGTAATTACTGGCTTATTAAGATGTCACCACAATACTCCCCTACCAGTGAGTTCGGTTGAGAGACGAACGATTTTATTGCGCCAAGCGTTATGGCTATTATATGAGCTTTGCTGCTGCGTCAAGTGAGTCTGACGACTTTTGCGTTGGTGCGTCAAGTGAGTCTGACGACTTTTGCGTTGGTGCGTCAAGTGAGTCTGACGACTTTGCGTTACTGATGGAGACATGGCGCCAAGAGAGCTGTTGAAAATTCATCACGTCCGGGTCACCAATTTGGCGTAGATGTTGGCTGAATTGTGCCAATACATAGGTTGAATTCCACCAAGGATCGAACCCGCAATGTTCGGATTTGAAGTCCAGTAACTTATCCACTATACAAAAATGGCCACCAATGTTTTAGTGGTAGTTACTGGCTTATTAAGATGTCACCACAAGTCTATAAATGCTTGAAAAAATGAAGAATGTTTAGATTTTAAAGAAAAAGGGATAAACTTCAACCAACTCAGTCTCTAAAACTGACTGATTTATGAATATTTGAAGATCACTATTTAATAAAAACGGGTAATTTTAAACCAATTCATTTGTCATTAGAAAGATGATACCCCAATCAACGTCCAGGATTTCTCAAGACTGATTGGCCTAAAAATGAAAATGTTGAATGTTACAAACATTTCTATTCAAAACTTCATAAGTCGATCAAATTTGCAGAGGTGGTGGCAGTAGGGGGGGGGGCAATTATCCCCCACCCGTCGGCAAAAGTTTTATTACTTCGGAACGCAGGTATTGTGAATTTAGTATTAAAGAACATAATAATTTAAAACCTAACGTAGAATTGAAATATCATAAACAGTCCAAGTATCGGAGGAACGATTTAAGTTGGTAGAATGACAATGCTCGACAAATATCAAACAAAGCGATTGGTGAATATATTTTCCTACAATTCTCCGGGAGTCTAATTAATGCAAAGTTAGGTCGACTGATTATCGAAAAAAAGATTTAACTGCCACATGGTTTGCTCAATATTTGGCATAATAACCGACGATGTGAAATGAGTCGGTCGTATTTTGCCTACTATTCTTTTTCGGTCGACAAGAAAATCGGAGCAGCATTATTGTATTGAAAGGTGATCGGGCATCAAATTTAATTGTCGGATATTTAGACTATAGTTTGCATCACATTCGGCAGGAAAGCCGACGAAATGTGAATAAAATAACGCATTTGCAAACGTTATAATTACTATCAGTAGTAGTAACTGTATTTTTACCTAAGAAATCAATGCAAAGGGCTCCCTTGACGTTTACGTGATATTTAGCAATACAAGCGGCAAAATAGGAGTGAATTAGATGTTATATTTTGACGACTATTTTTGATTGGTCCAGTAAGATATATACGCTACAGATTTCGGTGAAGTTTTGACAATAGATTATAACATAAAATGAAACTGTCATAAACATAAGATGAAACTTCATAGTTTTCTCAACATTTAGCATAATAACCGACGAGATTAAAAATGTCGTATTTTGCCGATTATTCTTTGTCGTTCGACAAAGAAATCGGAATGGTAGATGTTAAAATGAGAGGTAATCGGAGGTCTAATTTCACTATCGGATATTCAGACTATAGTTTGCATTACATTAGGTAGAAAAGCTGACACATAAAGTCATATTTCATGACCCATTCTCTATAAGTATGCACTTCATTTGTTCAATGAATTAGTGCCTCAGTTTTTCATATGCTTCATTTAATATTATAACTACTCAAAATGGAGCGCAATTTTCATTCTTTTTGAAAATATTAGTTTAGAATAGCTCTGGAGGCGAAAAATATCTAACAATAACGCATACTTAAAAATAAGCGAATTCAGTATCGTACTGCTTTTAAATAAAAGGTGGTCATTTTCTAAATGTAAAAACACTGATGGAAAAAAATCCCATCACTAGGAAGGAGCTGTGCTAGATAAACGAAATTTGGTAGGCGTGTTTAAGATGACGTCGATTCACATTTCGAGCCACGCGCGTAAGTGTGGCGCTAGTAGCGACACTATGAACATGCAAATGAGGTTTGCTTTAAATAAGCGCTGTAAGGTTCGTGATCGTTATTTACAGTTGAGATTTGACGTAGTGGGTTAATGTTAGTCAAGGATGCTTCTGAGAAGACGAAGAAGCCTTTATCAACAGCTCACTGAGTTTGAACGAGGTCGTGTTGTAGGGCTACGAGAAGGTGGGTTTTCTTTCCACGATATTGCTGAAAGACTTGGCAGGAATGTATCCACTGTGCATGAGTATTGGCGGCAGTGGTCAAAGGAAGGAACTGCCTCAAGAATACCAGGTTCCGGGCTGCCACATGATATTACTGAGAGGGAAGACCGTCGTATTCGGCGTATGGCTGTTACGAGTCGTACAGCGTCTGCAGCTGAAATTCGAGCTGCAGTTGGCACCACAGTGACACAACGAACTGTTACAAATCGGTTACTTCAAGGACAGCTCCGAGCCAGACGCCCTGTACAGTGCATTCCTCTGACTCCAAACTACTGCCGTTTGCGACGGGAGTGGTGTCAAGCTAGAGCTCATTGGAGGACGGAGTGGAGATCTGTTGTGTTTTCTGATGAAGGCCGGTTCTGCCTTGGTCGCAGTCATAGCCGTTTGTTGGTTAGAAGGAGGCCAGGTGAACGCCTGCTAGTGACCTGTCTGCGGCCTAGACACACAGGGCCTACTCCTGGAGTTATGGTTTGGGGTGGAATTTCGTATGATAGCAGGAGCACTCTCGTGGTTATCCCCCGTACCCTGACTGCAAATTTGTACGTCAGTCTAGTGATACAACCTGTTGTGCTGCCATTCACGAACAGCATTCAAGGGGGTTTTTTCCAACAGGATAACGCTCGTCCTCATACCGCTGTTGTTACCCAGCATGCTCTACAGAGTGTCCACATGTTGCCTTGGCCTGCTAGATCACCAGATATTTCTCCAATCGAGCACGTATGGGACATCATCGGACGACAACTCCAGCGCCATCCACAACCAGCATTAACCGTCCCCGCATTGACCGCCCAAGTGCAACAGGCATGGAACTCCATCCCACAAACTGATATCCGACACAATGCATGCACGTTAGCATGCTTGCATTCAAAATTTTGGCGGTTACACCGGTTACTAATGCACCAACATTTCACATTTGAAATGGCTCTTCCCGCCAATGGCTCTACCTGTGATCTTGAAACTTTAATCAATTAAATATGTTACCTAGACAAATGTATTCCTAAAATTTCATTACTGTACAAAAAATTTTTCTTGGTGTTGGGATCTTTTTCCCATCAGCGTATGTATAATTACATGTTAAAGAATTCAATTTTTATACGCACATTTTACATTTCCTAATATGACATTTTTTAGCGAAATTTCATATTTACAAGATTTTAAAGTTTTCTATATACATTTTTAAAAAGACTGACATCCCCTAAAATTTCCACACTTTATATGGTTCTTGTGCGTGTGTTCAGAAAACATTTTAATTCCAATAGCTTGGTTACAATCCTTATTAAAAATTCTTTTAGGTTGGTTATTAAATGATTGGATTATCGAATAGGTAGAGTAGGCTACTGCCTAAGGGTCCTTAACTTCAGGGGTGCCCAAGATTTAAAAAAAAATAGTTTCTATGGGGCAAAGACATTTCTTTTTAAAAGCATATTCTACTTGAACATATTCTAAATAAAATTATCATTCGTTTAAATTGCAGAACATATATATTTATTTAAAACTTATTACATGTCCCCACCTTTGAGTGCTTGCAAATCAGGGAGTTCTTATTCGTACTTAGTCAACTGCATAGAGTTGATATGTATCACTATTTCAACTCTACAGTTTGCTGAAAGACTCAACAAATTCCTTCGAAAAAGTAAGTACCCTGTGATCATAAAAGAAGGAAGAGGGGAACTGCAGTAAACAGAAAATAGATCCACTTGTCTCATTGAAGAGGACACTCCTTTCAAGGTTGATAGGGATAGACATACACGTCCTTGACTTTATGTAGAGGGGTCGACTGTTTCGACAGCTTTCTGTTTATTTTAGTTTTCATGTCTGTAATCATTAATTTAGCTTCTAATTTATGCATCTGATTTTGCTAGCAATAAAAAACCTTCGTTAGAATAGTTTAATAATTAAAAAAAATTCTTTATAAAATATTATGTATATATCACTTTAAGTGTTTCGTGTTTTTAATTAAAATCTGAATATCAGTGAAGCCAGAATACTTTTAAAAATACTGTTACGAACGTGTAGTTTTGCTTTCCTGCTCTAATTATGCCATCTTAAGGAAGACATATTTACAGTAATCTGTATCGAATAGTGCGTAGGTGTGACGTCAGAGGTCTCAGGGCTTGGCGACCCTTTGGCGAATTTGGTGACAAGATGGAAAATATCCGAAACATCAAGAATTTTTCCGATCCGTCCATTAGAAGTCGAGATACATCCAGAATTATCTTGATTGGTCCAGAAGGCTTTTATCCCCGCCTTCCATCTCGATATAAGGCAGCCATTCTGCGGTTGAATCGTCGAACCCGGTCAAGATAATATCACAAACAACATGGTTAAACACCTCCCACTGAACATTATACTATTTTTCACCCTATTAGTGCAAAAAATTTTGGAAGAAGGCCATTTCCCAGCACGATGGAAGACTGCCACAGTGGTTCCTATCTATAAACCAGGAAAGGGCCCCACCAACCCTACCAACTATAGACCAATATCACTACTTTCTTCTCTCAGCAAAATTGCAGAGAGCTTAATCTTAAAAAGATTTAACAAGCACCTAGAAGAAAACAACATACTGTGCCCTGAGCAATTTGGTTTCCGACCTAGCCTATGCACCTCACATCAATTAATTAGAGCAACTGAATACATCACGTCAGGATTTCAGAATAAACAAAAAACAGGCGCTGTCTTCCTAGATATTCAAAAAGCCTTCGATCGGGTATGGATCAATGGATTAGTTTACAAATTAATAAAGTACAACACTACCACTTACTTAATTAAAACAATTGTCTCATACCTTAACGATCGAAGCTTTAGAGTCAGGGTGAAAAACGAACTATCAGACATCAAAAACATACAAGCAGGGGTACCACAAGGCTCGAAACTAGGACCAATTCTTTTCTCCTGCTATATAAATGACATCCCTAAGCAATTCAACACACTGTTGTGCTTATATGCAGACGACACCGCAATTCTGGCTAAAAATCATAACGCAAATTACATCAAAATTGCACTGACGAGACACCACCAAACTATAATGAACTGGATGGAGAAATGGAAAATCGAGCTGAGCGCTGATAAAACTGTTGCGGTATTATTTCACAAAGCTCCCCGAGACAAAGAGTTTGAAAAAGTTCAAATAAAAGGAAAATACATCCCATGGTCTCAGGAAGCCAAATATCTCGGTGTAATTATGGATCGCAAACTTAACTGGAGGGCACACTTCAAATATTTAACGGGCAAATTCCGAGCTCAATCGCGTAGATTTTACCCACTTATATCTCGGAATACTAAGATGAATAGGGACACCAAGTTGCTTATTTACACAGCCTATTTGCGTCCCATTTTGACATACGCATGCCCAGTATGGGGCCATGCGGCAAAATCAAACTTAAAACTAATAGAAAGGCAGCAAAACATTGTCATCCGAAATATCTGCAGGGCCACCTGGGCCATGCCAGGTACTGAAATTTACAAGGCTCTCAGGTACCCCACCCTCAAACAAACTATAAATAAAATTGCTACTAAATTCTACCATTCCCTTGATGCCCACGAAAATGAAGCAATCAAGGAAATAGAAAAATACAACCCTGATAGAAAAATAAACAGACCCAGAAATGTTTTGCTCACTTAACTCCAAACCCACTAACTTTAAATTATTAGGATTGGCTCTGAACAAACAATAGACTAAATCCAATAGAAATCTCACACTCTAGCCTGGTTACAGTCCCCGGTCGCCGGTACTCCCTCCTCACCCACCTCTATGGAGCATGCTGCTGATTGGACGTTGGTCCACCCTCTCCCTTCTCCCCACCAGGGGACTATTCTGCTTCGCAGAGTAGCGCCAGTTGAAGTCCTGACCTGCCAAGAAGAAGAAAAGATCATGCCTGTCACCAAACGCCATGGCAAAAATTCCTAAACTTCACGCCACTACAGGAGATAGCTTCTGATGTTGAAGCGGGCTCTCCTTCAACTGCAAGTCTTCGGTTGAATCGTCGAAGCACCACGGTCTGGTGTGCAGTCGAGAAGACAAGAAGGGCTGCGGAGTTGAATCAAGAAGACCTGAACTGAGAGGTCTTGAAAGCTGAACGAAGTACGGCGGTGGTCATCCATATAGACTTAAATAGAGAGGTCTTGCTGATCGCAGTGAGGAAGGAAGATTAAGGATTACTGATCGCTGTGTGGAGTAGTCTGACGAAACCTGTGTCGTGTGTCGTAGCCCGCTGTGTCGTCGTCAGGAACGGAGCTGTCCTGAACTGAGGACTAGTCCCGTTGTGCAAAGTAGTGAGTTGGCAGCGAAGGCAAGAAGAGACAGAGGAGTAGTTTCAGCCTGTTCGGGAAAGACCATGAATGCAGACAGAATCCCTTAAAGATTCCCTCTCCTGCTGAAACCTTTCTGGCCGGTTTGTGAGCTGTGGATGTTGTCATTACGGAAGTTCTGCTTCTGAACTGCTGTTGCTATTGTGGGCTACTATCTACAGTAGAATATTGCTGTGTGCTGTCCTGTGTGTCCGTTTCGGCTGTATATAGTTGTCTTTTGTAAATATTTGTCGTCTTTGTGCTGTCCTGTCTTCGTCTTGTAAATAAACGTCATCTGTGCTGTATCGTCTACTAAAGGACTATGTGCTTATTCATTCATTCTATTCTTATTCATTCATATCATTCTATGTGCTTATTATCCCTTCTCACGCCATACACACCCACTATACAGTAAAAAGAACCCGACGGATTTAGTGTAGCATAAGAAATCCGTAACAATACAGATAAAATTCTTCACAATCGTCCACATTTACTTAATTGTTTCTTAAATTTAGAAAAAAAATTGTCGAAAATTAGATACAAATTACAGGGAAATGAAACTGTATCATTGAAAAAGAAGTTTGAATTTTAGATGGTATAAATATATTTCTTGAGGAATAATTTATTCCGAAGTTACTGTAGGAAAACAATGAAATTTCTTGTGTATTCTAATTAATTGAATATATAATAAACTTTCATATTTTGAAAAGTTAACAGGATTCCCCCTTTGTTTTTCAAATAATAAATTTATAAGATTCGATTAAATTCAACCTAGTTCTTTGATCTATAACAAATATACATAACCGCAGTGTCTTGTATTTATATTAAGATTATATTTTTAATTTTCTCAAGATACTACCTTTTTTAAACCGAATTTCTGAAGATAGCCAATTTGCAAGTTTAGTTTGATGAGTAGAGAACACACAAATATAATTTTTAAATTAAAAATGTTCGTTTTTTAAATTTTTTTATTTCTGAATGACTTAAAAAGAGTGAATTCACCAGTTTTGCATTTTCTCTATATATTACTAGAGTTTCCTTTGAAAAATGTAACATAATTCTGAAATAAGAATTAATAAGTAAATAATAATTGAAAAACGATTTTAAGAGCAAATACCAACTGGTATAAAAACAAATTATTGGAGGGTAACTCCTGCACATTTTAACCTTTTGTTCTGCTTTCTTTTTAAAAAATGAATAAAACTCTTTCATTCTTTCCATCTTAATTATGAAATTTTCTTTTCCTGTAAGGATATTGGATATATTGGTTCATGTAGGAACTTGTCAAGAAATTAAGTTTGGTGAATAACATTTTAAAAAAGAAATATTTTTATTTTTAACTTCGATTTAGTTATCTGTTAAAAGGAGGGCTAAAACAGGCCGACCTTCTTAAATTTATGGCCCGAGGGAAATTTAGTTCTAAAATCACTCAATCCCTTCATCGCCGATTGGTTAAACAAATATCTCTAGGGTTCATGCATAGACAAGGAAAAGCCCCTCCTCTTCTTCAAAACAGTTACAAGACAGATCTAAAAATACTAGAATTATCTAGAAATTTGCTTTGTATGAGATGAGTAATAAGTAATATCATACTTATTATTTTACTTTAATCTTGTACTAATTAATTATTGATTTATAGAATCCTGATATCTTTTAAATATATTTAAAAAGTTTTGCAAGTCTCCCAAAAGTATAAATCCTTATGGGAGATCATAATAAAATAGAAAAGAATATTTACTGTATTTGAAATTTGAATGCTTTAAAAAGTAATTGGGTTTTATATATGTATATATATATAAATTTTAACATCATTATGTATTTGATTTACATGAGTTCTTCCTATTTCTAATATATTTCAGTGAATCTTTTAAAAACGATTATTATTTAAAAAGTGAGCTTAGCAATCGAAACAGAGTAAATCATTAATGTATAAATAATAACCATAAATTGTTATGAAAAGATATGCTTTTCAGTTCAATTATTTAAAATTTTGCGAATAATATTATATGTATATACGTGCAATAATAAATGAATAATTAAATTTCTATTGATTCAGCAATTATTTTCATTTATCATGAGATTTTTAAAATAATGTGCAAATTTATTTACATTATCGAAGCGGTATAATTTATTTGTAATCTTCTTTCTTGTCTTATTTTTATCAAAAAAAAAAAAACATTACTGTCGTTATATCAAAATTATTAGTAAGCATATATACAATAATTATTATTTATTATAATTAATTTTTATTAATTATATAAACTACTTACCTGTAAAATTTATTATTATTTATTATAATTTTGAAAAATGTTTTTCTGTGCAATGAATCATAAATATCTTTGACTCATTGTACATTCAGTTTTTCAATTTTACTTTCAAAAGGATTTCAGATAACATAAATAATAATTTATTTTGTTTCTGTTAATAAATATACTTTTAAAAAGTCATGATGATTAAATTCTGTTCAGACCATAGTCCTTTGTGCCATATTCAATAAAATATTCTTATTATTATAACTTTTAAATCCAAAAGCTTTTCAATCTTCTTTCAGTCAAATATGTCTATGAAGAAAACAATAAATCAAATAACTGAAGCTATTGTTAGAAACATTACGGAGAAATTAAAGCAACAAAATAATTATGCTTATTGAAATTTTTCAAAAACTTTTGAAAGTTTTTTTTTTTTTTTTTTTTTTTAACATGTTTAATCAAGGCGAACTAAACACATCTTCAGAAAGAAGCAAAAATATCAAAAATTGTTCCAAATTTGTCAACAAATATTGATGCAATGTTATATAGGCGGTCCTTCATTTTTTTTTGAGGCGTGGATGTTGGTTTGTGGGGTCCCCCCCCTTGCCTTTGCAAAGGGAGAATAATATTTTTTTTTTTCTTTTCAATTTTCCCAAGTTCAAATAAACGAGATTCCTGGTTTTAAATTCCTGATTTTTGTCTCTTTTAAACTATTCGTTTCTGTAATTTCCTTTAACTGTCTGATTTTATGATTTTTTTGCAGGGGAAATATTTTGACTTACAATTGCTCCTTCTATCTTTCCCATCTAGTGACATATTTATCGAAAACAAAAGCTTTTTCTTTTCTAAACTAAATATTTTACCGACGGCGCAAAAAAAAAAAAAAAAAATCAAGTAGTGATCTAATGACTATATCTGAGAGCATGCTCAGTAGAATAATTCTCGATTAAAGCAGGGTTCACATGAGGCCAATTATTGTGCTTCATAGAAGGTCGTGCCTACTCTTGAAAAACCATGTGATCGGAACGGGACAATGGCAAATAGTTATTCCAAAGAGACAACCATTCGTCATTGTTTGGGTTACTTGGTGTTATTGAGATAGATGTGGCCTTCCATAGTACTCAATAGTTGGTTTCGTGTGAACGCTCTTTTTTCTGCAGCATATTTACTCTTCTCTGTTTTAAATCTGGCAACAAAACAGAAAGTCATATGTGCTGAAAATGTAAATAGTGGGAAATAAAAAATGTGCGATATTATTTTTAGTTGAAAATGTATAAAAAATGATTTGAAAGTGATCAAGTAAATAAAATATGCGTTATGTAAAACGGTAGCCATATCGCTTATATGTCAATACGAAATCATTTAATGGTTAATCAAAATTGTCGTGACATCAAAAATTCAAATATTTCTCCATTGGAACCCAGGAGCATTTTTTAAAAATGACAATGGAGATTGATCTAGCTGATAAAAAAATGCAGCTTTTCACAAAAGAAATGCCCAAAATTGTGAGTTATTTTCAAAATCAAACAAAAAAAAAAGCAATCAATAACTTTTCCAAATTATGACTTAATTTTTCATTCTCAATCTATTTCTTTTTAAAGTGTTACATTTAAACACAATTGATGCCGTTTCATTGATATTTATTATAGAGAGTATTCATCTATGATTTTAAATGTCATGAAAGCATCCAATGGATTACTTAACAGAATCCAGGACTCATATGTTATACTTACTTTTCTGAAATAGGAAATAATTTAATCGTTATTTAGTAAGTTTAAAAAAACAAAATTATTTCATAAAAATATGATGTGGTTGAAATATAATAATATCATATTATAATCAACAGAAATTTTTTTAATGTAAAATATAGCATTTAAATATTTTCATACAGTTGTCATAGAAAAAAAAAATTCTAATCTTTTTTAATGTCATAATAACTTATATATCATCAGCATATTCTATAAAAATTATTTGAAAAATTTGTTTCATTAATATATGTTCTATTTTTGAGAGCAAAGCATTAAATTAATATTTTATTTCATAACATTTTCTCTTTTATATCTTGTCAGGAATGTCATGCGCATCTAAATGGATCATTAAGTCATGATACTCTTCAAAAACTGATTGAATTAAAAAAAAAGCAAAATAATGCAAAAGAGGAATCAAACCTAGAAATTCCTAATTTATCATCAAATGACCTTTCTGAGTAAGTTAACTTTTTGTTTCTGTATTTTATTTCAAAATTCTGTTTCTAAAGTATATAAACTTTAATAATTCAAAAATGTTAAATAATTTTCTTATTATTTGTGTAGTGAATAATAATACAAATTGACAATATGATCACATCACCAGTAAAGGACATAATGTATATTTCTATTTGAGTTAAATGTGCTGAAAGACTTGTATGAAGCATGTACAGAATAGAATTTTTTCAAAAGCATTTAAAACTTATTTCCCCTTTTTAAACAATTATAAATTATTCTTATATTCATCTAAGAGTAATTATATGCTCCAGTGGTGGATTTCCCCTCTTTTTTTTCCATTTTTCAATAACTAGTAGTTGTTAATGAATCAGGATTAGGAAGAAATCGTTATTATTTTATCTGTTAACTTGGATTCTCTGCATAAACAAATGTTTTTATATATATATATATATATATATATTTACATTTCAATTAATTTTTTTAATATTTCAGAGATTTTAATATGTTAAAGCTTCTGAGATATTGTTTTTTAAATTTTTCTTTCTGTAAAATAAAATTACAATACAAATCTACAACTTTTACAAGACACCATTTCTACTGTATGTTTATATTTTTTTAAAAAATTACTGTTAAATTTGAACAATATTTCAGTTACAAATGTATCTGAAGTTAATATATTTATTTAAAGCAAATATTTCGTGGAAATTAGAATTCTAAATTCATATAATAATTTTTACATTATTGATCTCTTATTTGACGTTATATTCTAAAGAAAATGAAAAACAGTTTAAAATAAAGCTTTTAAAACCAGTTTCTAATTGAGTGGATATTAATTATCCAATTTCATTGTTGAATGAAAAAATCAAAAGTGTTCTTATATTTGAAAAACTTGCATGATTTCATTATAAAAATAATTGCATTTTTATGCATTTTAAAATATGGTGTTTAGTAATTATTTGTTTGCTTTATGGAAAAAAATGTGATATTTAATATGAGAAATTAATAATAAATGTTATTGCCCTTGAGTCATCAATTTAATATTATTTCCCTCTAGCTTATGGGTGGTACAAATACTGTACTAGGATTTTTTTTAACCTTTGCTTATGGCTCAGTACACTTACTTTACAGCAATGAGTTTGAATTTGTTTCCCCACTTCAACTTTCCAGCTGAGCCACAATTGCCTCATAAAATCCCCTCCCCTCCTATTGTGTCATACCCTTTAGGGTCAGGAAATTCCTTTGCTTGTAATCACTGTTGGTGATATTTATTTTATGACCTGTGTTTGGTTGACATTTCTTTTTAAAGTTCCTAGAGGGTATGGAATGACTTAGCTTAGTTTTACTTGTGAGTACTTGATTGAAAACATGCAAACAAAGTGGCCTGCAAAAACACTCAGTTATATGCATGACTAGCAATGTAGCTCTGCATATTGATAAAGATGGCTTCATGAAGTTTTATACTACTTTGTTGAATGGAACTAATGCCTGAAACCTAGAATGATTTTGTTACAATATGAATAAATGTTTTTCATATAAATTTCAAAGTGAAGCTCAAACATTTCTGCTAGGCAAAAATTTGTGCATATGAATTAAAATTGATTGGAAAATTTTTAGATCAATATAGAAAAAAAATCTCTTAAGTGGGAGATAACTAAATTTCATTTGCAATAAAAGTTACTACTGTAGCAAAACCAACTAAATAAAAATTTAAAAAAAACCCAGCTATTTTTAGAAACAAAACTCCACTCAGAGAAATGGCTCTTTTCAAAGCCAAAAAACCAAAGCAAAATCTAAGGTAGAGAAAGAAACTGGGTATTTATAGGGTTAAAATTTAAACCAAAAAATTTTCTTGGGCCATTTTAATGACAAAAAAATGTTTATTGTTATTTCAAGGACCGTAAAATGTAGCATATGCTTTCTTAAGAATAAAAAAATAAATGAAGGAAACAAAGACTCTCCTTACAGAAAAATATTAAAAATAAAATATATTTTAATAGGAAAATAAATTTAGACTAAACAAAACTTTTTTTCTACTTGAAAAATTAAGCAAATAATTACTAAAATTATAGCAAAAATTCTTTTTTGGAAAATAAAAGGATTTTTTTTTCTTTTAACTGATAAAAATAAAATAATTATTTGCTTTTAGAACAAGAATTAGTTACAAAGGCTTCATTGGCCATTAAACGAAACAAAAATAAATAAATAAAACTAGTGCCTAACTAAAAAGTCTTGGAAAGAATTTTGCAACTTTATATTAATATATGTTTGTAGTTGAATCCATCTAATCAAATGATAGATATTTGAACCAAGAATTACTTCCTACATTTTTTTTTTCAGTTTTAAATTTTCATACTTGAACTCTATATATTCCTACTTAAAATACATTTTGGTTTTGATGTTTAAGTAAACTTTCAGTTTCCTCATTATTTGTAATTATTTAGAAAACTATTGATTTAATACTTTATAATTAATCATTCAGTTAAAGTTTGAAATACAATTTTAAAATACTGAAGGTGATTTGTAAATCCTATCAAAATAATAATTAGTTAGTTTTTCTGTAAATTCAAATAGCAGAAGAGAAATATTAAAATGCTAGTGATATAATTGAGAATGTCATACAGAAAAAAAGACCTTCAAAAATAAAGTTAACAATTTTGTAGCATAATGTTTTAGAAATCAAATCTTATGCATCAAATTCTAACCGTATCTAGTCTTACTTTGGTTATATTAATTGTCTTAAATCTGCTGATTATTTACTTATAAGTAAATTTTTATGCAGAAAAAAAAATGCTTTTATAATAATTCAGCTTCGAAATGTTTACAAAACTGAGGGTATTTTTCAAAAATACCAATTTGCAATGAGAAATTGAAATTCTCAAGTCAAATTTTTTCAATTTATATGTTACGCATTGGCAATATAATGGGAAAATGCTATTACTAGTAATTAATATTACAAATGGTTCAAATTATGTAGGAATAAAAAATATATTTGGTTTATATGAGATCAATATATTATTATAAAAACATTTAAGGATGTTTTTAATTTACAAAACAGCAGAGAATTGTTATCTGCGTGATGCACGAAGAAATGTGAATATTTTTAAAAAGAAAACATAAACAACTAGGATGTTTAATACATTATATATAAATCAATACATTTTATTAAAAATAATTAGTTAAAGTTATAAAAATAGAATAAAATTCACAGTGTGCTCAAATGTTGTCAACTAAATATGCAGCTTCAGTAATGTTTGAAGAATTGATTTAATTTTAAATATAATTGAAAAATTGTAAAAATTTTGTTTAATATACTGAACTATTCAGCAGATATTGTATTTGCAATTGATTTAGTATCATAATATTTAATGCAATTTTTTTTTTCTCCTACAGCGGAAAAAAATAAAACTGCAATTAAAAGCCTTCTCTACTGTTCGGACAAGGCAAAACCGAAAAAAAAAAAAAAAATGCTTACTACGAAGGGACATATGACCCATCAACTCTACAGGGGGTTGAAACCGAAGAGGTTATTTTTTACAAACACCTTTAAAAAAGGGAAAAAGCATCTTCTAGTTCCTCTCACTCATTCATATCTTTGCCTGCCTTCAAAATAAATTTTTCCAATTTGGGTCTCAAAAGCTTAAAGTTTAATCTTTAGAAGTGATAGTTCACTACAGTTAACATTGAACTTGTAGCCTTGAAGCTTCAAAATGTTAGAGTATTATAACTAAATGAAATGCATTAAATAAGATTTGAGACCAAAAGGATGTTCATTGATAGGTATTTTTTGAGGTTTGGGTAGGAAGAATGTCTTTTTTTAGAAAGATAGTGTTAGGAATATAATATGCTACTGAGACCAATGTGAAAAAGAACTAACTAAAATGAAAATAAGAATTGACATTTTTAAAAAAATACCATTTAAAACATCTCTAATATTTAGAAAGCCTCCAGTTATATAATCTCCCCCTAAAAAAAAGAGCAATGCAATGTTCTACATATCTGAAATACTGTGTTTATTTTTATATTTACATTATTGTTTACGTATCATTTAAATATGTGTGCATTTAAAATGGTGATCTGATTTTTTTCCTTGCCTTTATCTTTTGTGCTTTTTTTCCCTTCTTTTTTTGCAGATGTTTTAAGGTTTTTGGTCTGATACATAAAATAGCAGATTCACCTGAAGCTATTTACATGGTTTGTATTCCTTGCTTCCTCTTTTATTGGATATTAAACCTTCCAATCAGACTTAAAAAGTAATTTGTAAATTTTCTTCTCAGTATTGAAATTTCAAAAGAATATTATTTGCGTGTGATGATCATTCAATAAATAATGAGTCAATGAACTTAAATGATGAAAAATATTTAATATAGCTAAAAAAATTTAAACTTAATTATTACAGTATTTATATTCAGTAAACCACCTAGTGGGCAGAAGTATTCTCTGAAAAAAAGTAAAAGATTTGAATTGTGGAAGAAGTAATTGAGGATATCTTATATGAGTTTACCTTGTACGGCATCTATCACCATAGTGATGGAAAATACTAATAGAAAATTCTTTGGATCATAAAATTACTGTTTTTCCAAAATATTTGTCCTTTTTTTCGCTTTTGCATTCATTTTCCATCGACTCTTTCAAGCTTATTCGAAGAGTAATGAATGCTTTGATTGATCAGCCTTGCTCAAACTTATGTTATCAACAGATGCGACGGCAGCAATTTTCCGACTAGGGGGCAAATAACATTTCTCAAATTTAACTTTCAATCAATTCAATAATAATCAATTTTACATTTAATGGATATATAATTAATTAAAATTAATTTTAATAAGTAATTATTTGGACTGTTTATCAAATAATTATCGTATATATGCTTGCAAATAATTTTGATATAGAGACAGAAAGATTTTTTTGATGAAAAGAAGACAACTAGAAAGAAGATAATATATCGCTTTGATGTTGGAAATTTGTGCATTATTAAAAAATTACATGACAAAATAAAATAATTGTTGAAGCAATAGAAAAAAATTATTGATTTATTATTGCATGTATATACATGTATTATTCGTAAAATTCTAAATAATATGTGAAAAATATAGCATTTCAATTTATGGTTATTGTTTACTTATAAAAGACCTAATCTGCTTCCAAGCTTTCTTTTTTAAAATGATCATTTTTAAAAGATTCCCTGAAATTTAATATATTAGAAACAGGAAGAACTAACATAAATGTGGTTAATTAACGAAAATCAATATAGAATGTTGAAATTATTT